>JAZHFQ010000227.1:0-600000 GCA_038387885.1 Spodoptera picta | reverse complement strand
ATATATATATAATTCAAAGGTGATTGACTGACTGACTGACTGACTGACATAGTGATCTATCAACGCACAGCCCAAACCGCTGGACAGATTGGGCTAAAATTTGGCATACAGATAGATGTTATGACGTAGGCATCCGCTAAGAAAGGATTTTGATAATTTCCACCCCCAAGGGGGTAAAAAAGGGGATGAAAGTTTGTATGAAACTTTGTCAGTTTTTAACTGATCGGTTTGAAATTTGGCATGCAGATAGATGTTATGACGTAAGCATCCGCTGTGAAAGGATTTTGATAATTTTCACCCCCAAGTGGGTAAAATAGGGGATGAAAGTTTGTATGAGACTTAGTCAATTATAAAACGATCTGTTTGAAATTCGGCGAGCCGATAGATATTTTGACGTAAACATCCTCTAAGAAAGGATTTTGATCATTTCCACCCCCTAGGGGGTAAAATAGGGGTGAAAGTTTGTATGAAACTTTGTCAGTTTTACACCAATGGGGATGAAATTCGGCATGAAAGTAGATGTTATGACGTAGGCATCTCCAAGTAAGGATTTTGATCATTTCCACCTCCAATGGGATAATGTAGGGGATGAAAGTTTGCATGAGGCTTTATCAGTTTTACACAGATCGGGTTGAAATTCGGCGTGCAGGTAGATATTATGACGTACACGTCCCTTTAGAAAGGTTTTTGAACATTTCCACCCCAAAGTGGGTAATATAGAGGGTGAAAGTTTGTGTGATTCTTTGCCAGTTTTAAACCGATCCGGCTGAGACTTTGCATGCATAAAGTTACTATAACATAGGTATCTCCTTAGAAAGGATTTTGATAAATTCCACCCCTAAGGGGATAAAATAGGGAATGATAGTTGGTGTGAAATTGGGAATGAAAATTGAATCTAGAATCATTGAATCTTTTTGAATTACATTCGGTAAAACGATGATTTGGGACCTGAGTAACGTATGATAGTTTTTATCACAGAAGTCCCTCGGGAACGGGAACTATGCGTCAATGCTCCAGGACTCTCTATCTTTTAACCACTGAACTTATTTCATAGAGATTCTGTACAACAATAGTCGAAGTTTTTATTACTCAAAACTTACGTGATCGGGCCGGGACTTGTAAGAACCCTGCGGGATTTTTAATTTATTGAAATTACGATAAATCATTTCACAATAGGTAAATCTTAATTGGGCACTGAATTGATTCTGATGAATTCTGTTAGAAGTCATTAATCTACGCGGACGAAGTCGCGGGCAACAGCTAGTTATTAAATAAAAGACTTGTAGTTATGTCAAGTCATTATAAAATAACACCAATTGGGTAGTTTTCAGGGTACCAAAATTAAAAATCTAATTAGTCCGTCAGTTAGATAATGAAATAATATTAGACACGTTTTTTTTTTCTCGTATTATGTTGCAATACTTAGATAAAATGTCGTTAAGTTTAGGAGTGGGAGGTTGTTACGTCAAAACGTGCTACAAAATGAAGCACGCTGTGACGTCACACGATATTTCAAATTAATATATCGTCGAAAGTATTTAATTTTGTGAGAAATTAAAAAATACGTATCTAATTTTTAAATTAATTTACCAGACGGATATTGAAATAAAATTTAGAAAACTACCCTATTGTTTTAATTTGTTTCATAATACATAACATAGATACTATGGTATACTCATAACATTGGTATACCCATCAGGTGATCCGTCTGCTCGTTTGCCTACTATTCCATAAAAAAGAAATACTCATATTGAAAGCATTATGTTTATCCATCTATGGAATACAGCTTATTGGGTCAGCTGAAAATGTATATCATAATCAGTATATCATCATGTGTGTATTAACTGCGGTGAATTTGGTCTCACGATATCATCACGCGTATTATTTCCCGAAGGGGTTGCGAAAAGTGTATGTATTTACAGTACACATATGTATTTACAGTACACATATGTATTTACAGTACACATATGTATAGTATGAAATATGTTATTTGCAATAAGTATTTTGATAGAAATTGCGTGTAACTATAAAGCAGATTTTTTATTTCAACATAGTCAGTAAATAATTTATATAAGTCTCGGTTTAAAATATTCAAAATTATTTTGTAATCCTACTCAATATAACTACTAGTGGTTTTACCACTTTACTATTGGTTGCGCTTTCAGGGTTCGAATTTAATGAAAAAAAAAATGTATACCTTAAATTACAATGTCAAAGACGATTCGAAGGTCATTAAAAGACATCGACGGACGGACGGACGACGACGACGGATTTAAATAATTTCATTGTAGTTCTTATTAAAATAGCTCTGTAATTACTAAATATTTAGTCATTTGAGTCATACATTCTTATATTAAGTAGATCTAAAACACTTGAAGTAACCTTTAATTACGACAGAGTCGAAACCTATAAATATGCCTGCTTTATCAAAATCATGGTGCAAGCTTAGTCAAATTGCCGGGGCTGCAAACGCCCTGGTACCTAACCCGTACCGGGGGTTCGGCTCGATACAGGAGTAGGAATGGGCTGGTTTTTAGTCAATCATCATCATCAACTATCAAACCGCGTCGTGGTGGCCCGGAGGTTTAAGACGCCCGATTCTCATACATAAGAATGCGGGTTCGAAACCCACCAACTGCAACTACCAATGTAACTTTTTCCGAGTTATATGTACTTTCTAAGATTATCTAGACGCCATTGACATACGATGAAGGAAAACATCGTGAGGAAACCGGGGCTTATAATTTCTAATTATAAGTTTGAAATCGCCAACCCGCATTGAATAAGCGTGGTGATTAATGCCCAAAACTTCTCTGTGTGACAAGAAGCCTTTAGTCAGCAGTGCCTACTTATAGGCGATGATGATGATGATGATGATAAACTATTAAACCGTAACTGCTCTTAAAATCTGAGGCCTTAGTACGAGTTTTATTTACGTTTAAAGTATTCGAAACTAGTACGCGTTCGGCACTCTGATTGGCCGGCGCCACATAACCAACCAATCAGAGCGCCGAACGCGTACTCGATACGATTACTTTATACGTAAATGAAACTCGTACTAAGGCCTCTGTAAGCTAAAGTGGCAATGTGCAATCTACATCAATCGAAGTATAATGATGACGGAATAAACAATCAAAGAGTAAAAAAAAGAATAACGAATGGAATTTCTTGATCATTCTTCTCCATTCTAATCTACATTTTGGAACCAGCTGCTAGCTTCACAGACGGACAGACTGATATACTATTATTTATTTTGTATTAGTTGACGTTTCAAAAGTACCTAATTATAGTTGAATTAAAATAAATGCTTTGACTTTGAAAGACACAAACTAAGAAAAGTTCAATTTTTGTAACATAAGGATGATTACAAAGAACTTGACTTATTGTCGACCCAAGTAATAAAAGGATACTAAACATTATTACTATGTTATGGGTGGTATATGTATAGATATACATAACGTCGTCTAGACATGTAGGTACTAAACAATACCTTTTATACAATAGCTTCGTATTGTCCAAACTAGAATATATTAGGACATTGTTCGTCCGTAAGAAGAGTTACTACTAAATAATAAAATTTTTTTTCATAAAATAGACCACGTTATATTTGAATTTTAGGTTTTAACACATGAAAAATAGAGACCAAATTAAACCAGACAAGTAATCATTTAGAACAATTCTTGAAACTTTACTTATCCGAGAAAAAGGTCTGTGAATAGACCAAGTGAACAGAATACCTAAGTATGGAATTTTAAAATATTGTAGTTTTCCAATTCGAACATGAAAGCGTACATGGAATAATATTGTGTTATTATTCTAACAGTTATTTATGGAACTACATAATAATAATTATGTATGACAAAGTCTGAAGAACACTCTCAGCCAAAGAAAAACTATAATTTAAAGTCTATAATTATGGGCAGTTGTAAAGCTAAAAGCCTTCCTTTAGTTTTATCATGCATAAGAATTTGTTCGACTTGATGATAGACTTAAAACCGGCTTTAATTTCGTGAAATTATGTACTTAGAGACTGTAGAAAAGCTAAATATAAATTAATTAAACTACATACGGAGTATATTTGTAAATAATTAATAAAGTTCTACTCGTGTTTCATTGAAATGAAATAGCTCTGTAATTAGTGCTACACTGCCCTAATAGACCTTCGTTAGATATCTATTATTTATTTAGGACTTCTTACAAAGATCGCCTGACAGCGATACGTAAGTTATTTAAATTAATAATTAGCTTCTAGAAGTATAGAGCAGATTTATCATCATCATATCAGCCACAGGACGTCCACTGCTGAATATAGGCCTCTCCCAATGACTTCCAGATAGGCCGGTTGGAAGCGGCCTGCATCCAGCGGCTCCCTGCGAGCTTAACGAGGTCGTCTGTCCACCTTGCGAATAGACGTCCTACGCTGCGCTTGCCGGTACGCCTCCACTCGAGAACCTCTCTGCCATAGAGCAGATTAGTATTTAAAAATTATCATTTATATCATAACCATACTTTGCTTTTTCTCTAATAAGTGGAATAATAACCACAAAATGTGGGGATTTGTCGTCATTTGTCATCAAGCGATACAATGATGAAAAAAACTACAGGGACTCACGCATAACTCCCCTACACTCTCACTAAAATGTACCCCGATAAAAAGCGAAAAACTTGTATATACCTCTAAAACAATTAAAGTGCCAAATAAAAAAAATAATACAAAATCAAAATTAATAAATCAACAAATGCCATGTTGATTTCTTGACTTCATTCAGAAGCCTTACACGGAAGCTTGATTAAAATATGGCGATAAAACTCCATCCTTCCGCAACACAAACTATGACTTATCAAACAATGCAAAATTTGAGGCAGTACCCGTGTCACGTACGACCGTGTCAACCCTGGAAGTGTGTTTAGCCGGTTCACAAGCGACGACAAATTTATGCAGAAATGTGCAAGGGTTAAGAAAGTGAAATTCTCCAACGGCTACGTGACTTTGCGTGGTACAGTCGACCCCGAAATCTCTGATAAACTTAAGAGGTTTATACGTTCGCCCCTTCTTTCGTGGGAGTTAATAAGATTCTGAACAAATATTGTGTAAGCATGTGAATGATTTGTGTTGTTTTATATTCATTTTCTTTCAACACACAAAATAAAATAATATTAGTCACAGCTATAACATTTTTACCCACTACCACTGTTTGTATAGAAACAGTGGTTTTACGCAGGTTGTTATCACACATTTTTGAGAGTTGAGAAACCATTTAAAAAGCAAGATATCACAATTTAGTTAATTTACCTCTAGTATGTCTCACGATAGTTACTATAAAAAAAATATCACAATTTACATCAGAAATAGATCTTTTTGATATTCGATCAAATTTTTCATTCTATGCCTATTTTTCACATAACATAAACATAACATCACGCCTTTTATCTCCGAAGGGGTAGGCAGAGGCGCACATTATGCCACTATACAATGCAACACCCACTTTTCACTATTTATGTTATGAGTCCCATGTAATAGGGGGTGAGCCTATTGCCATATACCGGACCCAATTCCAGACTCCGTGCTACTACTGAGAATTTTTAAAAAACCCAGTAATACTTTGCCCGTCCCGGGAATCGAACCCGAGACCCCTCGCCCGGCATTCGCACTTGCGACCACTCAGCCAACGAGGCAGCCTATTTTTCACGTTACTTTATCTACGTTAGCAACCAATCAAGGCGTTTTCAATATTTTATAAATACTTCAAAGAAGTAGAAAAAATGAGAAACTAACAACACAGTTTAAATTAAATGCAAACAAATATTCTAAAACGTTTGTTAAACATTATTAAGTGAACAAGACAGGAATATTGTTTGTTCTGCAAATGTACTGGCGTTTTTGTGTGCTTCTAGCTTTGTTTTGTGATTTTATCTGCAGATGAGAATGCCATTTTTTACGTGTACAAGTGCTAATATATACGCCTTTTATTTTTAAAAAGGGTAGGTATTATAGGTGTGTCTTTTATTTTTAAAAAGGGTAGGTATTATAGGTGTGTCTTTTATTTTTAAAAAGGGTAGGTATTATAGGTGTGTCTTTTATTTTTAAAAAGGGTAGGTATTATAGGTGTGTCTTTTATTTTTAAAAAGGGTAGGTATTATAGGTGTGTCTTGCTCGAGCCCTGTGGTGCGCTGATGGGAATGGGACGATTCGGGCCGATAATGGTGATGTTGCGATGCTTCGCTTATTGTATGGTTTATTTTAATGTCAGTTTTCTGTGAATATTTTTTTATTGTGGATCACAGGTTTGGATATTATAAATAAAAACAATTAAGTAGATTAGTCATGTAAAAATGTTGTCTTGTAGCCTATTTGCAGAAATAAATTCACTTGTTTCACTTGTCAATTGTTTCACTTGTTTCACATGTCTCAGCTTTTGAGCATACCTACAATAGCCAAAGGAAGTTACATTATTAAAAAAAAATAACATCATTTAGGTAACATTAATGCAAATAATCACTAAGATCTACTGAACACATTGTGAATGAGAGAGACTTTATTGAAGCAGTGATTTGTCTAACACGTTTCTGTATTTCTAGCGACGAATAACTATTCTATCCGATCATGCACGGAAGGCCTATTGGGTTGCCGGGGCTAAGGTTTGTGGTTTTTAGTCAGTAAGAGTCTGATACTCCCTCTCGCCTAACCCAAGGTGGAAGAAATCATTGGATGATTTACCCAATAAAAAAATACGAATCATACAAAACGAGTTTACTTTGTAACAATTGTCATACTAATAACTCAACTAATATAGCGAACTTCGGGAACAATATTATTTCGTTCGATTTTTTTTACAGTGCAAGCGTTTGAAATTTTTTTCGTTTAAAAGGATTCCATTTACAATTCCAGGAATTTCGGAGCTTACTTTTCTACTCTGGGAACATTTTAGCAGAATGTTCCTATAACGATAGGTTTGTTACAGAAACACTGTAAATAAAAAATAGATCATGAGACGCAATCTCTTACTTCGACACAGACGACAATTTGGAACTCTATGCTATTACTAATAGAATCATAAACACAATAACACTTTTTCCTAAAGTGACCAAAAGGTAGTCAGTATTAACAACTACATCGTTTAACTGGAATGATCGAGCACTAGCCTGGAGGCTTATGTTAATGATTTGTGTTGTTTTATATTCATTTTCTTTCATCACACAAAATAAAATAATATTAGTCACAACTATAACATTTTTACCCACTACCACTGTTTGTATAGAAACAGTGGTTTTCATTTAAAAAGCAAGATATCACAATTTAGTTAATTTACCTCTAGTAAGTATGTCTCACGATAGTTACTATAAAAAAAATATCACAATTTACATCAGAAATAGATCTTCAAAACAATATTCCTGTCTTGTTCACTTAATAATGTTTAACAAACGTTTTAGAATATTTGTTTGCATTTAATTTAAACTGTGTTGTTAGTTTCTCATTTTTTCTACTTCTTTGAAGTATTTATAAAATATTGAAAACGCCTTGATTGGTTGCTAACGTAGATAAAGTAACGTGAAAAATAGGCTGCCTCATTGGCCGAGTGGTCGCAAGTGCGACTGCCGGTAAGTGGTCTCGGGTTCGATTCCCGGGTCGGGCAAAGTATTACTTTGTTTTAAAAAAAATCTCAGTTGTAGCACGGAGTCCGGAATTGTGCCCGGTATATGGCAATAGGCTCACCCCCTATTACATGGGACTCATAACATAAATTGTGAAAAGTGGGTGTTACATTGTATAGTGGCAGAAAGTACTTTAATGTGCACCTCTGCCGACCCCATCGAGGATAAAAGGCGTGATGTTATATTATGTTATATGTTATGTAATAATTAAACCTAAAACTATAAACAACCACTATAAACACAATTTACCAGACTAAATAGTTCCCCACTATAGAGAGGTCCAACCATATCAATTACGGATGAAACAAAGTAACAAGAAACAGCGTGCATAGTTTTATTGCGTCCGACTGTACCGCACACTTCGCAGTGACGAGCTCGTAATTCACTCACTGGAACATAACGAGAGCCGTCTTCGTCCAAGGACCCATGAAATTAATTAAATGAAATGCAAAGGATTATTCTGCATGAGTTGCAGCGTCGACGTCGACGCCACGATTATCTAGACGCCACGTTAAGCTACGCTACTAGCGTAGTAACTCCGCTTCTAGAACTACTCTGCTCATACGTGCGTGTAACTTTGCTGTTGCTTCCGTGGCTATTGTAGTTGCTTTAAGATACTATGTTTTTTTTAGAACTTTCGTGAGACACACTAAATTAATTATTATTAGAGCAGCAGCGCGCCAGTCGCCGCGGCGCTTGTCGCGTTCATGAATGTGAGCCTCTAGCATAGCTTGAGAGCTTCGAGTTCCTCGTCAAATAAAAAATAGTTACGGGAGTAAGTCGAAAACAAGCTTGATTTTGAATACTCTTAACCTTTTTTTTGTTGAGGGGTGAAACTTTCAAAAGGCGCCTAGCTTTTTGGGGAAAAAAGACTAGGGAGTGTGAGGACCTGAAGGAGGCACCGGGTCCTCTTAGTAGACCAATCCCGGAGCCCCCACGGTGCAACGCCTATTACGTCCTTATGGAGATGAATTCTCTTAACCTATAAGACGGTTAATTGAAATTTTATAATTATTATAATTACAAAACGTGGAGTTTATTTTACTTTAATTTAAGCGTGTCGATTATATCAAGAAATGCTTTTATGTACGTGTTGTGTTACAATCCTGGTCGGCTCCAGACTGCACTGGCCGGCTCCAGACTGCACTGGCCGGCTCCAGACTGCATTATTTATTGTCTTTAAGGTTATTTTCTTTTTCGATCTCTTTGACTGGATTTGGGTGTTACATTGTTCTCGCAATATCGAACCAATAAAACTGTGTAACTGGAGAATTGTATTGTGAACCTGATTGGAAAATAGTAACCTATGGAGTTTCTTGCTCATTCTTCTTCATAGGATACATTGGAATGAGCAAATAACTTCACTTCTAAATTTCTATTGCTGACCTTCAAAAGTGCGTTTCTGGTCTAATTGAAATAAATGATTTTGACTTTGACTTTTACAATCATATTTATAAGGCCAAAAGGATTTTTTCATTACACACAATTTTGCAATCGAATTTTTTATTTTATTTTATTTTATTTACTTATAATCACAACAGTGTACATATTAAGTTTATAACTTTTTCCCACAAAACCGGTTTAGCGGTTTGACTGTGGGTGAATCTATATGCTCTACAGTAAATTCACATCTTCAATACTCAAGAAGGTCTTTAAATATATAAAACTGAAATCACAGCAAGATATGAAAAGAATATAAGTATTCTATCAGCTTGTTCCGTTCCTAGTATGGTAATGTGATTGGAAAACGACGACATTATTTCTACGACAAACTCTTTTTAACTTGTCACGATGGTTGCATTCAGAATGTGGACGCAAAGTGATTTTATATTCTCTGGTCAACGACTCACTTGGGGGTGATGACCTTTTGTTATTAATTCTATTTGAGGTACAGAAAACTATGATTGGATTTGGACACACCGGGGACAAACGCAGCAATGTGAAATTATAGGTAGATAATAGACTCTTCTAGCGTGAGGTAAAGTAAATTTGAACATTACCTGCCCAATCACTTTAATCTATACTCATAACAACCGGCCCAATTAATTAAAAGGTGTACCCAAACATTAAAAACACAATTTGAAACAATAATTCAAATTCAATTATCCAAACTTCCTTAATTAAGAATTAATTAACAAAACGAATATATTATAAAACCCATTATAACTAAACACATCAAATCTGGACCCTCTCATTGAATTTCGTGCTCGAAGCAATAACGTTACCAATTTATTCGGGACACATGAACACAACCGTAATTTGTATTAAAACTTTTGTATCAGACAAATGAAGGTAATTTATGGCGAAAGCAGTTTCCGAACTGTACCGAACAGCTCCGACTAGTTCCGAACTCAATGATGAAATATAAATGTGGAAAATTGTAAAGTTGTGTTTGTGCGTGGCTCTGTCCCTTCAGCGGATCAAGTTGAAAGGGTTTAAGTGTTCCGGTCGAAAGCATTTTAGCTTTTGGATTATGCTAGCCCCTGTATAATTTTGTTGGTAAATTTCTTTGTGTGAGAACATCATGCGTCCAATTTAAATGTTGTTAGGAACTTGTTTGGAAAACTATTAAACGGTGTACAAATTGTTTCCGTTTTTCTATTAAGCGGTTTATTCATGGATTAACACGAGTTACAAACACGGAAACAACACTTTCACGATGTCTTTCATATGACTATTTATAAAACCATTTTCCTTTATACGCAGAAAAGAACAATGTAGTACCAAAAGTACACGATCGTTAACCCGAAAAAACCGCTTCCGAGTAATAAACAAGAAACGTTTCGAAGCAGTCCTTAAAACTAAGGCTTAAAAGGTCATAAATCGTGGGTCATCAATTTGCATGCTAATACAGGCTGGGTGTCCGGGACAAGTGAGTGACAGGGCCGAAACTTTACTGCCGCCGCCGGCCCATATAAACGACCCCGTGGGTATTGAGACATTTTTCTTTTTTCGCCAATTATTTTAAATTTAGAACCTTCAAAGATTCATTCCAGCCAGGCCCTTATTAAAAAAAACTTGAGTGAATAAGTTACGGATCTCGTTTGAGGGCCAATTTATTTTATCTGGTCTTGTCTATGCGCACTTAGAATAAGTGTTGGTCTTAAAGTATTTGAGGCGAGTGATCTTTACTGTTATGTTGATGAGATTTTTAAATGGACTGAATTAAGTGTACTTTAAAGTCAGTATTGTTCCACTCTCAGTATACTTGACGCAGAATTTAAGATTGTACTGTGAACTGATGTACCTATAATGAAATGTTGTGTTTAACTGTTTTTTGATCAATTTATCATTATCATTACAAGAGTTTACGATTTTTTTTGTCCTACATATATTATTTACGTATGTAAATATTTGACCATCGTTTATTTACAGGTTGGTTTAGATTTAAATTTATTTTATTGCTGTCAACTACTTTTTATATCTCCCAAAAGCCCAACTAGCAAATAATACATACGACGAAATAAATATTAAAAGAAATATGATGAACGCGCAACCTAATAAATTATATACATGTACAATTTAAAACATACATCGAAAATGTCTATTAACAATTGTTTAGTCAGGTTAATTAGTAAGTACAAGTTATAAATGTATTTGTTTACCAAAAAGGTATTTGTTCAGGCATATGGCTAAGTAAATAGACGGGGACATGTAATGAGAAAACTCAGTCGGCTATAACAATACGGTTTGTGTATTGACGAGGTAAACTTAGGCTTTCTACATACACCAAAAAAGAATTGATTTGGTCCCGTACGCGCATGCAACGTCGACAATCGGTAACAGTTTACAGCTGGACTATAGATTTGTTCTAGAGGTACATAATTTATTTATTTATTTATTGTTTATTGATTAACACGGTAGACACCAATTACATTAATCAAATTAAATTACAAAAAATATAAAAAAGAAAACTAAATCAAAGTACATAATATAAAAAGGTGTTAAAAGTAAATGAGAAAATATAGTAAAATTACAAAACAGATAAAGTTGGACACAAAAAAAAAATACACGAAACAAAATACAAAACAACTTAGAATTAAAATGAAATAACAGTAACAATAACAATATACGTAGGTACACAGAATCTGGAAACCAAGATAAAATAACATTTTTATATGTGGTTCTGCTCACAATACACCAGACAAACAGACATTACAGCCTTATACTTATCGTTAAACAAGTCACAATCCGGGTAGACCTTCATGAGGTTGTTAAACGCAGCAAGAACACGTGGAATTGGAGATTTCGCACGTGCATTAGTGCGGGAAGTAGGCACTGCTAAGAGCCGATGGTTCCTATTGCGAAGATAGTTATCAGGCACGTATAGTCGTATCAACTCATTGTGAAGATCTGGAGCATCAGTTAATCCACGACACACTTTAAGCATTATGCCTATTTGGTCAAACTCCCGTCTGGTCTCCAGAGTGTTGTATCCAAGACATCCAGTCAGGAATTTGGTTGGATACAGATACGGGTAGTAACCAAACAGACGTTTATACAAAAATCGTAGGAACGCTTTTTGTACCTTTTCTAACAAAAGAGCATAAGTGGCCTCATGAGGATTCCACACGCAAGAGCTGGCTTCGAGCTTGCTCCGAACAAGCGTATTGTATAATAGCCGAACGACATGGTCTTTACGGAAATCTATGGTTTACCATTATTGATACGCGGATTTGAGATCATCATATTATCTAAATGGATAATCCGGTCAAAATTTTGTCAGTAAGTGATTGTCGGATGACCCCTTCTCTTAGTCAAAGGAATTCTATGAGGTTGTTCCATCTTGCTATCCAAATTCAGGTTAGGTTGCTATCTTGCTATATTTTTTTTCTATGAATCCTACGTAGAGTTTTGAATATGCTAGATACCATAGAATAATTTATTAAATTAATACAACAAAGTCGACAAAATTTGGATATTGTATCATACACCTACCTAAGCCTCCACAACAAAACACAGGCTGATATTATGTGTTTTCAACTCCGAAAGCAAAAACAAAATTCAGTGTTTATAAATTCATACAATATTAGTTATCGCAACATCTGCAGGGTTGGCAAAAAATGTATGAAGTAATGCATAAAATAGTGGGCGCCACGTACAACCGTCGCTAAGTACGTAAGTCTCTCACTTCTCGCTAAACGATCCCGCAAAAATGAACAGCCTGTACGTTTCATGTTATTTTTTTTTATAAAAATGAATAATTTAAACAAATATAGAGATGAATGATGCGTCTTCGCAGTTCTTTATAATATAATTTAAAGTCAGACGCGTTTTTCCACTTGGTGCAATGTGTGGTACAGAAAAAATATGAATTTGTTCAGTAATAACTGGATTTAAACTGTCAAACACCGCGAGAACACCGGTGACCGCAACCTATTGTTCTTTAATTGTGTTCTATAATGACGGTACACAAATGGTTAAAGAATTAGTAATTTTGATACCATCATGTAAAATTATTCTACCGTTCTTGTGTTTGTGTTTTGATTCTTGTGTTTTGATTCTTTTTTTTCCTAGCCATGTCCCAACAATCTTGGGTTCAGCACTGTGTCTTAGCCAGATTCGGTTGATGCGGTATTATTTTACATGGACCGACCGTCCGCTAAAGATGACAGGTACCACATACTTAACTACATCTACTGTTAGTTTTTTTTGCTGATAATTAGAACTGTCATAATATGGGTAAGGTTTTTTTTTTGCTCGTCAAATGCCGTAAACGTAGGAACGAGTTTTATGTCCAATCACAGCAGCTGTCAAATATTGAACGTCCAATGGTTTGAAAGTCCAGCAACACTTGCGATTTCCCTATTGGATGAAGAGCGAGAGGTTCACACTAGCGCAAACTGGTGAAAAAAAATATGGTAGGCCCCGTAGGTACATGACAAGCATTCCCCTCAAAACCATTACTAGCAAAAAGTCACATAAAAACAAAATCGAGGAAACAAAAAAAAATAATAAAAACAGTACAATAACCCACTCTTGTTATTTACTCCAGTTTGTCAGTATCACGCGTAGCTCTCTTTATATTGTGCACAGCCGTCGTATCTAATAACAGCAAAGTTGCGACTTGATCCGCCATCGCTTTGTTTCAACGAATTTACATTTATATTACTTGGAGTTTTAAGCAATACCTACTAGTAAGTACCATCTATACTTATAGGTAGTATGGGTATTGTTCGAACGAGAATCTAAGTTTGTTTGTTGGAATTTTTATTTGTGCTTTGTGGTCTCTCTTTCGTTCACTGTCGTGCAATAATGCAGTATGATCAAAAATTGCATTTTAGAATGTATTTTTTTTTTCAAATATAAAGTTGAAATCTGATATTTATTTATTTATTTATGTACACGCATATAACATAAAATAAAGGACAACACATATATAAAATTAAAGTACAAAGGTACCACGTATTCCTATTCAAATTTCTTTCTGTGGACCTGTGGCAGTAAAAGTAATAATAATATAATGAAACAGTGATAATTATTATTTTAAATTATTAAGCGCTATTACATACTAGGTGTAGATTACTGCAGATGAATTAAAATTCCTGCTAAATAGGGTAGATGACAATTTATTTTGATGTCCGTCTGGTAGATTATTTAAAAACTTTAAACACGTATTTTTTATTTTCTTACGGAAACAAATACCTACTTTCGACGATATATTGATTGAAATATAGCGTGACTCCTAAATTTTGATTCGTTTTATCCACGCATAAATTTCTTATTAGACAAAATAAAGAAATATGTGTCTAATATTTTATCAATATCTAACTAACGGACTAATTACATTTTTAATTTTTATACCTTGTCATCATCCCTATTGTAGAGGTACATGTCACTTGTTTTTAGCGTGCGAAATAAGATTATTTCCTTCTTTTTAAAAAATAAATACATACTACGTTATATACGTTTGATTATAAACATTTTCGTCAAACTATCATTTTATGAATATCCATCTATCATCTAAATAAACACTCCAACTACCATAACACTCAAATAAACCCATCAAATTAATTCGCCAAACCTAATCTAGAATGTTCCACTGCGCGCTGCACGACCAAGCTTCAATGCTTAGCACCAAACAGGGGCAGCTACGAAATTGGATACACCCATCCATTTGAATTCCATCCATCAAGCTATTGTTGACTTTTTAGCCAATAACTTGATTATATGCCTTTGAAACTGTACGAACGGTTCACGATTGAGTGGTCCTTTGCGAATTTCTATCGCGTAAAGTGCTTTGGAAATTTCGAAAAAAGTTTTAAAGTAACGTGTTTAGTGTTTAGTGTCATTTTGAGCTTATGACGCACTTGCAAAAAACTTGAAATGTTTTATGTTATTTGTTTTATGATGGCTCAAATGAGTGTAGATACTTACATGATTATTTTTTCTATTTTGTTTCTTCTAACCTCGTCTTGTCTAGAAAGCCTTAAATTCCACGGAGTTAATAATATAATATCTGGAAAACCAACATAATTATATTGACCAATAACATATCATAATACTGTAGCAAAATTATGTATTAGTTCATATTTAAAAATCATTCCAATCGTATAAGTAACCTAATAAGAAATAAAGTTGTTTCACCTAAAAACAGAATCCAGAGATCAAAGTATTGAAAAAGGCTGAACTAGAAAGAAAAGCAAAAATACAAATTAGGTACCTACGTAAAATATTTATGATTCGATGTTATATAAAACCGGCTACAAAGACACTAAGAGGAATTACCCAATAGTTGTATTTCGAGTTATGTAAAAATACTACTAAAGAAGGAATTTGGAAAAAGTAATTTGTATAAAACCCGTATAACCAGTAACACAAATCAGATTTTCTTCAAAGAGAAAAGGTTTTTTGGGGAATATTATGTATTAACGTCGAGTTTCTAAGAACGTCTTGTTGATTGGTTGTGGTCGTAACACCGATTGCCGAGGTTTTTTGGTTGGATTCCCGGATTGGTCAAAGTATAATTAGAGAGTTTTTCTACGGGGTCTAAATTTCTAAATTGTAAGCGATGGTTAGACAAAACCCTCGTATAAATCATATGAAGCTTTATCATTACATATACATATATATTAGGTAATATCTTGTACAGCATCACATATCCTAGTAAAAGAATTTAAAGGAGCGGGAGGGAATAAAAGAAATCTAAAAACACTTAAAGGAAACGTAACGACGTTTGCAGGAACAAACTACCTAGCATTTCTTCATTTGAAGCACATCATAGTAAGCCCAATTTCGTTGGAGGGGTTACCATCGGCGTCGAGACGACGACGAAGTACCTAGGACTCGTCCTCGACAGTCGGTGGAAGTTCGTGGAGCATTTCCGACGTTTGAATGCCCGATGCGGAGCCGCGGAAGCTCTAACGGGTGCCGGGGCTTTGATTAGAAAAGCAGGAGTAGGAACGGGGTGGTATTTAGTCAGTATGAGTCGAACACTCCCTCTCGCCTCAACCAAAGTGGGAGAAGTCAATGGATGATTTCCCCTACTCAAAACAAAAAGCCCAGTTTCATTGTGACTTCAACAAATTGCGAAGCCATAGAATCCCTTAAATACAAAATCCCACTTAACAACCCCTGAGTAAGTATAAGTCGCCAATAAAGTTTCTAATAAGGATAGTGGCCAATTTTTACCTTCTTGCAGTATTTCCTTCACCGTTCACAGTCATAGGCATAAACCACGCTTCAGCCGCCTATAAAATAAAAGGGAGTACTTAAATGAGCCCAATGTAATAAAGGTAAACCAAGTACCGTAAAATTAGACGTGTTTTTCTTTTGTGTTCCGTTAAAGAACGATGTATGGGATTTATTGTGCTTACGTCCCAATCTTCGAAAGACGGTGACGGTGAGTGGTATGTTTTTTTAAAGGGGGGAAAGTCATCGGAAGACTTCTCCCGCCTGGATGGAGCGGGATCCGGGAGTGTCAGACTCTTACTGACTAAAAACCACCCCGGTCCTACTTCTACACTTCGAGCTAGAGCCCCGGTAACGGTTTATTGTACTTACATCCAAATCATTAAAAGACAAGTGATATGGTAGGTTAAATTTATTAAGGCAATCATCACATGGGGTTCTCTAATCTCTAGGTTTTGCCCGCAGCTTTGCCCGTAGGGGGGGGAGCATGGAGGCATTTAATTGGGATAAAAAGATAATCCTATCACCTAAGTAAGCCGATATCCTGCCTGTATACCACATTTTATAAAAATCCTTTCAGTGGTTTCAGCATGATTAACGGACAAACATTAATCATGAACTTTATTAGGTACTGTAATTAGTGTTTGATCTCATATAGTTACCTGGACCAGATTTGATTGAAGGACCGTCTTAGGTGAAAGAACTATGTCAGGGTTCCCTTCCTAGGATTCTTTCCCAAAATAAAAAAATGGTTAAAATAACTAAAAATCGCGGGTTACTCACGTGAATATACGTGGTCGGCTCCGCGACATCGCCGCGACCACGCACGCTGCTCATGAGGAAAAGCCCCGCTGTGGTTCGAAACTAGTATATAGAGCTTTTCTCAGTATATTCACATGAGTAAACCGCGATTTATAAGTAAAAAAAAATCCAGTTTTTTAACAAAGTAGCTATTATAATATAAAGTAAAGTTTTTAATTTTTAGTTTATTGTGACCACACAAACACTTGGGAAAACAATGACATATATTCTAATTATTACACATTCGACAAAATAGGCCTGAATAATTTAATATGTTTAATTAGGTCGCCCCTGGGTTAAGGAATATTGTTTATCTACTTGACATCACTTGACATATTTGTACAAAAAAAAATTCTAACATCCTATGGTCAAAATTGTAACAATTTTACGAATGGTTAATACTAAAGACTCAAGTTTATTGTAGCATGAAGTCTATATTTGTATTACTGAAATAAAAATAGTAATATAACATAACATCACGCCCTTTATTCCCGAAGGGGAAGGCAGAGGTGCACATTACGGGACTTAATGCCACTGTACAATGCAACCCACTTTTCACTATTTATGTTACAAGTCCCATGTAATAGGGGGTGAGCCTATTGCCACATACCGGGCACATTTCCAGACTCCGTGCTACAACTGAGAATTTTTAAAAACCTAGTAGTACTTTGCCCGACCCGATAATCGAACCCGAAACCCCTTGCCGAGTCGCACTAACGACCACTCGGCCACCAAGGCAGTCAAAAAATAAAAATAGTGTTGTTGAAAATTGTACAATCTATAAAATAATCTTCTTATGCTGAATGCGTACAAAAAACAATAGACATAATGACAACATAGTGCTATGTAAACACGAAAATAGAAAAACAAATGTCGGACAAAAACATCCCAAAGACATTTCACTATCAACAAAATTGAAATCGGTTACTTCAGAGGCTACCGTACAATTCCCCTTTTCCAAAGATAGAAACACAAAAACTGTTAAATTCAATATACAAACTTTTTCGTTGGTATCTTAAAAAGATACAGGAAATTCTGCGAAGCGTTGGCCTTATCTTTTGGCGGAAAATAGTTTTCTTTTTTTTTTCAGTACCCTTTCGAAATGGCAATCAAATTCGGCCCGAGTCCGCTGTTTGTTATTTTCTCTATTGTGTGCAGTTTTTCTATTTACTAATTTAAAATGTATTAAATTATAATAATAAAAAGCCTGCCTCGTTGGCCGAGGGGTTTCAAGTGTGAAGTGCGAATGCTGGGCCGGCCGCTCTCGGGTTTGATTCCCGAGTCGGGCAAAGTATTACTGGGTTTTTAAAAGAACATCTCAGTAGTAACACGGAGTCTGGAATTGTGCCCGGTATATGCCAAAAGGCTCATACCCTATTACATGGGACTCATAAAATAAATAGTGAAAAGTGGGTGCTACATAGTACAGTGACATTAAGTACCGTCATGTGCACCTCGGCCTACCCCTTCAGGGATAAAAAGGCGTAATGTTATGTTATGTTATTTAAAATATCGAATATTATATTGAGAGTCATTTACAGAATCATTGTATGCAAGTGATATTCTTTTATTACCACTGATGTCGTAAATACAAAAATATCATTTCAGGAAAAAGTAATACACACCTCTTTGTTTTCTTTTTAATGAAAATTTTTATTTCGCAATCAACGCGCTCTGATAGTTAGTACTTACAACTGGAGGGACAATGATATGTATAATAGCTTAATTTCGCTACTTTATGCCATAAAGTAGCGAAAATAACCCATAAAGTTTGCGGCTCAACTATATACAAAACCGTACCAAAACGTGTTTTACGAAGTATTCTCCACTTTACCTAAATAACTCAATTGCACGGTGTCTGGGCAACTGGCTACCATGCAATGTGTCGACGGTTCGATTTCCGCACGAACCAACTCTTTGTGTAATCCACAGATTGTTGTTCCAAGTCTGGGTGTCATGTGTATATGAACTTGTAGTACATAAATTGTTTAAGGTCTTTGAGCAACCTAAAAATGGAATTGAATGATAGATATATTTAAGCCATTGTGCGTGCTACCTAAAATCAAGCAATAGTCTTACAATGTCCAGTTCTTAATACATTCCTATTGTAACAACAAAATACTACCACCCATAGCAACACAAACCACTACACAAGTCATCGACCTATCTTCCTATCAAATAATAAAAGCTATTTCAAGTGCAATTTATCCAAATAAAGAAATAGATTTCGGCTATAGAGGTAGATAAGCTCTTGAGCATCGTTGGATGAGGCTGAGAATCTCCAAGACGTACACAAGTAACAGAAACAACTCAAGGGCATCTCATCTCGACTCGGATTGTTATTTATTCCTTCATGATTTTATTTCCATTTGCTCCTGGAACAAAAGGATGAGAAGTAATAAAGTATATCAAGCGCTTTCTCGGCTGTAACTGAAAAAAACAAGACGTAATAATTCAAGGATTAATGGAAGTTTCTTCTCGTTAATTTGGGATTTTTGTTTGAGATCTCGATGTCTTTGATAACCAAAATGTGTAATATTGTTTGAGCTCAATATCGCGTCTTTGTAGTAATTGTGAACTCGGAGGATTTTATTGGCTTTCTTTTAAATCAGAATTCTCGAAGTCTAAAATAATTACGACTATATTATGTACTTTATTCGATGGGAATAATAACATAACTATAGCTCCAAAAATTTAAAACTTTGCTACATTTCCTACTACACTTTTTTTTAATAGGGAAAATCATCGAATGACTTCTCCCGCCTAGTAGAAGTGGGAGGGAGTGTCAGACTCTTACAGACGTAAAACCACCCCGTTCCTTCCCCTAAATTTCGAGCCCCGGTAACTTGTTAAGTTCTCCTCGGCTCCATTTACTACACTAGCCTAAGTGCCACGTTGGGTCCACGTTGCGTTCTTTTTATACGGTGCCGCTTCGTTGACAGTTTTCATTGTTTCTAAGCTAGGTGCAAGCAATTGCCTTTGTAGGCCGCCTAACGTCACAGCGTCTCTAACCGTTATATTATTATGTCCATATGTTAAATAATTATAGACTTAAACTAATACTAATTAAGATCTATTTCAATGTATGCATATGTTGCTAATTGTATAAATTAGAGACATTTGTATTATCAACAATATTTCCCTATATAACAACAGTTATTCTAAATGATTTTTATTCTATTATCGATAACATTATTTCGGTTTCCTGTAGGGAAATCGAATTATTGGAAATGGATGAGTTTTGTTTCGGGTCATTATCTTTTATGTTCGACGGACATGATCTTATCGAAGTTAAGAAGGGATTAGTGTATTGGGAGCAATGGAAACTCTAAGGAAATTATACTTATCTACCTACAGGGAAGGCTCTAGAAAGGGCTGGAAAGTAGTTAAGTTTGTTATCGTCCGTAACTGTGCTTCGCTTTGAGTCAACAGAACATACCCTAGATACAACATTACGGAACAGAACACAGAAAATAGAACCGAAGAGAATACGACAAGGTGCCACTTTATACACAAACACTAGTCTTTTTAAAATACAAAGAAGTCGGTTGATAATGAGAAAAAGAAATAATAACTTTATTTTCACACGCTAAAAAGAGGTGACCCATACTGATTATAGTGGTATTTTACAAATGATAGCGACCCGCCCCGGCTTCGCACGGGTGCAATATATGTACATGTATTATACATATAAACCTTCCTTAAGGATAACTCTATTTATTAAAAATAAAACACATAAAATCTGTTGCGTAGTTTTAAAGATTTAAGCATAGGGACAGACAGACGTCGGATAACGACTTTGTTTTATACTATGTAGTGATAAATAAAGTTATAAATGTTAGTTTACTAAGGAGTACATATTCATGTCCCAAGTCTGCGGTGAAGTCGCGGCGAACCTAACGGGTAACCGAGGCTCCGGCTCGACGTGCAGGAGAAGGAACTTTCTTTCTAAAGGACTTTCTCAAAAATCTTTGCAAAAACAGTTATCAATGCAATTGGCCTGTAGTTATTTATATTCGTTCTATCGCCTTTTTTAAATACCGGTTTTTATTCAACGGAATCAACTACTATAATAGGGATGATGATAGGGTATGAAAATTAAAAATCTAATTAGTCCGTCAGTTAGATAATGAAAAAAATTATACACGTGTCTGTTTTTATTTTGATGTATAATAAAATGATACTTAGATATAACGAATCAAAGTGTAGGAATAGGGGCTAAAACGTCATTTCTACGTATAAAATGTACATAGAAGTGACATCGCGCGACATTTCAAATCAATATATCATCCAAAGTATTCATTTCTGTAAAAAAATAAAAAATAAGATTGTAATGTTTTAAAATAATCTACCAGACGGACATTAAAATAAAAATTAGTCATCGACCCTATTAGGTACCTATATTGAAATTGTTTACTATTACACTAATAAAACGATGATATCAACATCATTTGATTTAATAGCAATACAGTTTAGTGAATAGTTAATGTTATTTACTTGTAATTGTATCTATTGCATAATTATGTATATAACCAACTAAATACATATTTAGTGGGCGCCTGTGCTATGAGCCAAATGCCATTTAGCGCTTGTTTGTAGACAATAGAGTAGAAAACTAAATTTTGTGGGATTGATGTAAATTTTGTCACTTGTCAATGTCATCACCATACATTGAGTTTCCAACTCTCGGTAGACAAGCGCTTAAACTGTCAAACACCAAGCGGTCACCGGTGACCGCAACCTATTGTTCTATAATTGTGTCTACAAAGACGGTACTCGACGAGTTAATTGGCATTTGGCTAGAGACACTGTTTACATATATAAATAGAAATATAAAGGATAAACGAAGTAGGTACTCATTGCCATAAAAAGTATTGCAAAACAAATATCATTTCCACGAAACCCCAAGATCCATTATATTGTTATAAAATTTTCATTCGATAATAATTATTATCGAAATAAAACTGAATTACACATAATGATTTAAATTCGTTGAGAATCGATTTAAATGCCTTTGTTAAATCGATTGTCCCAATAATTACTTCAGTTCCCATCTGGTTCCGTTAATAGGTATCAAATTACAACATTGTTTTCTACTGATTGGATATTCGTTTACATGAAGTTATTTATTTTCGGTTCGTTAACTTCAACAGGACTTCGATTTTGGTATAAATTGTATCGAATTATTTACTTTATTAACGAAAATTATTGTTAATTGTGTCTTATTTACTGTATCTTTTATTTTCTTTTAATTGAACTTAACAATAACCTGTGTGTTTTATAACTTTTATAAATAAACTTACTAAATCTTCAACACTTTTTTAACCGAGTTCAAAAAAAGGAGATTCTCCTTCTACTCCACAGTGTATAATATGTATGTTTGTGGGCAATTACCTCAACGACGACTTACGATTGGCTGAACCAATTTTGATGTGACTTTTAGTAAAATGTTTGTCACACTTAGGAAGTTTTAGTGTATTAATTAACCGACTTTAAAAAAGAGGGTTTGATGTCGATATTTTTAAACGTAGTTTATAAAATAATTATAAGTAGTCCAGTCTATTCTTCAGAATGTGATTGCCGGAGGATACTCAAAAAGACTGGTAGCGTAGATGCAACTCTTCTAATGTTCTAAATATATCTTTAGGCAGCGCCACTACTTTTTATCGAGCGACACGACAGCTTGTTTGCTCCTTATTGCATAAAAGCTTTACACAAACATTCTATAAACAACTACCTACAAGCGCAAGCGCGACAGCCGGGCAAGGGGTCTCGGGTTCGATTCCCGGGTCGAGCAAAATATTACTGATTTTTAATAAAAATCTCAGTTGTAGCACGAAGTCCGCAATTGTGCCCGATATATGACAATAGGCTCACCCTCTATTATATGGGATTCATGACATAAATAGTGAAAAGTGGGTGTTACTTTGTACAGTGGCATAATGTGCACCTCTACCTACCCCTTTGGGGATAAAAAGGTGTGATGTTATGTTGTTATGTAACCTTTAAACAAGTAATAATGTAAACTTACGTGTTTATGTGTGATACAAGAATTCAATCGAGCTGCAATGGTAGCTATAAAACAATGACACAATCTTCCATCTTGATTACATTTAATCCCAATTTTACGCGTTATTTTCTTCATTCCTAACTGATTACAAGAGCGCGAGGTTTCAATTAACATAAGTGAAGTACTTGAGTGGTATTGTTAAAGTTTTACAGCTTTAATGGAAAATTCTTGTTACAATTTATGCCTACAACCGACGCAATAGAACCCATTTTAAATCGTCTGAAAAAATTAAGCCGGCTGATGACTCAGTTTTAAATGCTTCTTAAGTTTTTGCTTAATTAAACTGCCTTTAAAAACTGTCTAGAGAACTTTAGTGCGAAAGTTTAAGTTTTCAACTGTAACGTCTAGACCGTTTTTCATGACCTAGAAGACTGAAAATGTTTGTTCAAAGGTAACTTTGTAAATGCGCTGTTATTAGCTCCACGATGGCAATGAAAGGGTTACGAAAACTGAAGTCAATTTATTTAAATTGAACTTTAAAAAGGTATTTTTCAATGTCACTATTACTGAATGAATTATTATCTAAGTACATCTGACAACATTAAGTCTATTTTAAAGTCATCGGGCACGTAATCGATGTTTAACTCGGATTCATATAGAAAAGAATTTTGTACAACGTTCTGCTATATTCACATTCCGTAATGTATATACATACATACATCAACACCCTATAAGTGCCTACAGCTGAGCAAAGCCTCTTCTCACATGGATAAGGTTTGAGTATTAATCACCACATTTGCTCATTGTGGGTTAGCGATTTCAAACTTATAATTAGAAATTATAAGTTCAGATTTCCTCACGATGTTTTCGTTTGTCAGTGGTAGGTGTCCAAATAATCTTAGAAAGTACATATAACTCAAAAAAAGTTACATTGGTACTTGCCATTGGTGGGTTCATGTATGAGAAACGCATACCGTAATGTATTATGCGTATAATATAAATGTACTCTTGAATATTATACTTACCTAAATTGTATCTATTTGTTCAACAATTCTACAGTTCAAGGATTATACATTTTTAGCGAGTGAGCTATGATCTTTCATTAACAGTACACCAAATCTTTCTACTTTAAGTAATCTTTAATTTATATACTCCTTATGAGAAATTGAACTGTATCAACCAATATTTTACCCTATACCCTATCTGATACATATCGTCCTTCAGATTATTATATATCAGAAAGAAAAACCCCATAAATACAAAACTATATTATTGATGGAATATACTTCCATCAAGGGGAAATATTATCCATCACCCGCAAAATAGGGTCAAACAAACCTCAATATTCCATGGTTATTGTTCAAATCACTCTTCCTAACTACTTTAGAGGGGAGATAGAAATGGTGGACAAAGATTCATATGAAAAGGATATATGGTCAGGATTTCCGGAATAAAAATGATGAGTTAAACTTTGACAGTATAGGTAGATATATTATTATCGGGTATCATGATGATCGTATTGATGAGCAAGGAGTTTATATATGTTGTATTGGTGATCAGACAAAAAAATTGTGGATTTTTGTCGTTCATTCGATTATTATCATTATTATATGGAGTGCTTCGTTGGCCGAGTGGTCGCAAATACGACTACCTGGTCTCGGGTTCGATTCCCGGGTCGGGCAAAGTATTACTGGGTTTTTAATAAACATCTCAGTAGTAACACGGAGTCTAGAAATGTGTCCGGTATATGGCTCACCCCCTATAACATGAGACTCATAACATAAATAGTGAAAAGTGTAGTGAAAACGTCTGTGTGCACCTCTGCTTACCCCTTCGGGGATAAAAGGCGTGATGATTATGTTATGTAATTTATTATAATATGGACTTCTCACGCTATACATTTTTTGCGGATCAAAACAAGGAACGCGATCTTTGTGTACCTCTATAAATTATATTAATATGGATTATTGTGTAAGTAATTAATAAACATGACTTACAATTAAATTCACCAAAATCAAAAATAAATACAATAGCAATTATTATCATTGTATTTTATGCATATGTATAAATCAGTAGGTATATAATACTTGATTATAGAGGTATAACCTTCCTCGATAAATGGAGCATCTAAAACAACAACAATTCTTCAGATCGGACCAGTAGTTCCTGAGATTAGCGCGTGCAAACAAACCCTTCAGCTTTATATAATTGTATAAAATAGCTAATCCGTCATAACAGAGGAACAGTAAAATTACCTATAGCGACTACCTATCACAACAGCTGATTACGATTAACTCGTCGAGTACCGGTTTTGTGGACACAATTATAGAACAATAGGTTGCGGTCACCGGTGACCGCTTGGTGTTTGACAGTTTAACACTCATTCAATGTGTTGTGTGCCAACAAAATACATAAACATGTATTTAGGCATTGTAGTTTACTTGTACTGATTTCTGTTGAAATTATAAATATGTAGTATCGTATGGAGAACGTACCTAATCACAAAATAATATATCAAATTGTTCATATTACGTTGTATAATTTGAGAAAATCAGATATACAATATTAAAAAATATGTAGGTATTGGCTATGTGCACGACGGTGGCGACGCGTAGCGTTTGTTTACAACATTTGCGGAAGCTGTTAAATAATAGCAATGTAAACATTAAGTATAATTTTCTTTGCAAATATAAATAAAACCAAAAATCAAAATAGTATTGTTGACATTATTTAAGTGAAATTTATTCAATAATTTTACTGTAAAATGAATATAATAACAAAAACCGGGTTTGAAACTATTACACATAATTTATTTATTTATGTACACACCTTCAACACAGAGAACAACACATATATAGAAACAGAGTACATAGGCCCGACATATTCCAACTGGAAGCTCTTCCAGTGGGTCTGTGGCAGGAAAATATATAATAACACCCAGATACATAGTGTGTTACACAAACAAGATAAATATCAATTAAAAAAAAGTAATAATACCGAAGAAACCGATAGAAATAACAATAATAAACAATAAAACAAACTAATACAATACTATTAGGTATATAAAAAGGTAAAAAAAATAACCTTTATATAAATATACCTACATATATATATAAATATAAACAAACAGATCTATATTTCAGGAGGAAAGATAATGTTCTCTCACTTGTCTCTTAAAGATAGAGGTTGACTTGGCGTCCCGAATGTTCGGCGGGAGTGAGTTCCATAGTCTCACTGCATGAACGGAGAAGGAGTAGGAGTACAAGTCGGTATTATGGTCGGTATAATAATATTAGTTTCCAACCACAAACTGAGACAAAAGGCAATAAATTAGTATTAGAATAGAATAGTAATCTTTATTTCAAGCTCAGAGCTCATAAATGGTTAGTAACAATTTTCTTATACAACTAGTGTATTAGCCAAACATGTAAAAAATGTGGAAGAACTGCGACATAACGGCCAGAGCTACTTAATACGCCATGGTCATTTCTTTGCTTTGATTGTGTACTGCAATCAACACATTTGACAGCTGATCATCCCCATTTGTTTAATATTTCTGCCGTGCTGTGCGCTGCGGTCGTTATCTGTCCGCCACTACTCGCTTTGCACATAGCCAATAGTGAAATACGTAAACTCTTTTTGTAGACCTTAAATACAAATTCTCATAACTATAGAAACGTAAGTTGAACCCGTGTCAGATCAATCCTTTACTTTATTTTCTAGAAGAACAGAAGAGAAATAAAAAGTACGAGATGAGAGTAGAGGTCCTACACAACTGTTAGTCCATCACTAATTTTCCATCTTTATGAGCTAACTAAACCTTCCAATTAGTTTACTTGTTTAACAGAACAAATAACACCTCGTATTGGGAGCCATATACTAGTTGAAATGGCTCCGGAATATTAGGCTAGAGCCACACACTCGAATGTGGTGGCAGAAATTTTGTGGGAAGCGTATAGCAGTAGTTTTTTATGAAATACTAACATTTAGCCAAATCAAGTGTGGTGCCAAACCGACCCTGTGTTCGAAACGGTGATGAAAATTAATTTGGTTACTTAAAAAACAGTAAATTATGCACTATGAATGGGGACTTGGTGCAGGTTCAAAACCTACCAACGGCAAGTACCAATGTGACTTTTTCCGAGTTATATGTACTTTCTAAGATTATTTAGACACCACTGACAAACGGTGAAGGAAAACATCGTGAGGAAACCTGAACTTATAATTTCTAATTATTAGTTTGAATTCGCCAACCCGCATTG
The DNA here is from genome assembly GCA_038387885.1 of Spodoptera picta. Lineage (NCBI taxonomy): Eukaryota > Metazoa > Arthropoda > Insecta > Lepidoptera > Noctuidae > Spodoptera > Spodoptera picta. The sequence goes on along the minus strand of JAZHFQ010000227.1, from coordinate 572,643 downwards.
AGCAAGCGTGGTGATTAATGCTCAAACCTTCTCCGTGTGAGAAAAGGCTTTGCTCAGCAGTGGGCACTTATAGGCTGTTGATGATGATGATGATGATGATGATGAATGGGGACTTACAACATTAACAATAGGCTTAATTTTCTACAACGGAGAAAAAAATCAAAAATTCAAAAATTCAATGTGGTTACGTATCACCAATTGATTAAAATAATCATAACCCATAACTTTCTACATATGAATGTTTTGTATATTACGCAGGCAAGCAGGCTTCTGTACTTAGGTAGTGGTGCCAGAAACTGGCTTAGTCATCTGACGAGCAGCATAGTGTGGCCGCACCTTAAACTTCTACATATGACCCTTCACAATTCGTGCTTTAATTGTGAACTATAAATTTCAGTGCCCGTCTTATTAAAGGTATGTCTGACAGGTTGATTAAAACTTACTATGTACGTAGGTATATACTTTTTAAGGTCTTAGTGTAAAATTAGGAATTCTGTGTGTATGTAACTGTTTGTTAGACTTGATTAAATATTATGCTCATTGTTTTAGTGAAAGGAGTCTGCTCAAAAAGAGAAAGAACAGTTTTTGAGTTAATTATGTCAAGTTCTCGTTGTCCTTTATTGCAAATCTTTTAGTCCTTAGTTAAAGAATTCAGAGCTTTTACTTGTTTGATTATACGGATTCGAATTTTGAATTAGATCAATTGTATTTGTTTATAATTTGATTTTCGAAAATAATAAAAAAATATGTTAACATAAGTACTAAGCTTTAAATAAAAATTTACACATCCTTTTTTCTATTATAATATTTTTGTAAATTCATTGTTTACTGTGTACTAAGCTCTTTTATATTATTCGTTACAACACAAATAATAAGGAAAACAGTTTTCCTTATTTCATATATACCCAACGGACTTCCCTTTCGTTTAAATAATCTTGAAATTAACTTCGAAAAACGGGACAAAGGAACTGCATCGCTTCCCGTTCGGAAGAGCATTAAACTATAAATTCATAGAGCTTGACAGCCTAACTATTCAATTTGGGGCAGTTATTATTATGGTTACTGACTTTCCTGATTTTAAACAATCGCAAAATCTACATCATACAGTTATGTAGTTTCACTATCTTTATTTAATTTTATATTATCTACACAAAAGACATGGTTCTGTCATAAACTGTTATTGTTTTAATTATTTACCATCATTTTCAATATGTTGTAATAAAGTGCCTCGTTCATCGAGTGGTCGCAAGTTCGACTGCCGGGCAAGGGGTCTCGGGTTCTCACCTCCTATTACATGGGACTCATAACATAAAAAGTGAAGGTGTTACATTGTACAGTGGCATAATGTGCACCTCTGCCTACCCGTTCGGGGATAAAAGGCGTAATATTATGTATGTTACATACATTATATTTGTTACTACATACAGTATGTAATAACAAATAAGAGAATGTGATCTATATTGGATGTATTTTGTTGACTACATATTATTTTATGTTAAAACTGCGTTTAAAAAATCGACTTCAAAAAACCAAAAACTAATAACAAACAAAAAGTCAAAACTAAAAAGCAAAAAATAACTATTATTAGTACTGATAGGTTACCCACCCACTGATAGGTAAGAAGTCGGTGCCATAAGTTCCATACAAAATTATTCATTAAAATCTTAATAGGTACCTAATTCACAATTTTGTGGGCATTAAGTTATATCATTATAATATGAGCTTATGGCACCGACTTCTAACCTATTAGTGGGTGGGTAACCTATCATGCTTTTTAGTTTTGACTTTTTGTTTGTTATTAGTTTTTGGTTTTTTGAAGTCGGTTTTTTAAACGCAGTTTTTATTTTATTATTTTATCATTTTTAGTGTAAAGCTACATAATTATACCCGTTTTGTTACTCATAATCTACATAGGTGCAAAGTTCTAATCAATACAAATTATACAAGCCCGAACACAAGGTAGTTACTGTATACCGTTGAGGAGTTCCCTTAACAATTACACTTCTTCATCATCAGACCCTTAATGACAGCTCCACTCTATCTAAGTGTAAAGTCCTCATCAATACAAATTAATCAAGCCCAAACACAAGGTAGTTACTGTATACCGTTAAGGAGTTCCTTTAACAATTACACTTCTTCAACATCAGATCCTTAATGACAGCCCTACTCTATTTAGGTGTAAAGTCCTCATCAATCCAAATTAATCAAGCCCAAACTCAAGGTAGTTAATATAAACCGCTGAGGAGTTCCCTCGACTGCCTGTCGGCTCCATCATCAGGTCAACTCCAGACCCTTATCAAATTGTAGTGTTTCAAAATCCTAATTGAAAAACATAATAGACGCATTACTCGCCAATAGGATTTTCGAAAGTTCCCCTCAGTTTCCCTAGGATCCCATCATCAGATCCTGACCTCATGGAAATGGGACCATCTCGGGAGTATACCCTTTCAAACAAAACAAGAATTTTGGAAATCGGTTCACAAATGGCGGAGTACTGCGCGAACAAACAAAAAAAAAACAATCAGCCGAACATAGTACCTCCTCCTTTTTTTGAAGTCGGTAAAAAGGAAGGAAAGACATTGTAGCACTGTCAGTTGAAGACACCATTGAGTTGTCCTGTGTTGAGCTGGATAGACATGTTATTGTCTGTGTGTATAGGCCACCTAACTATCAGAATCTTACAGTATTTATTTGATTCTGTCATGGAGGATGTTTTAAGAAAGGTTTGTTCTAGTCACAAATCAGTAATTATATGTGGCGATTTCAATATTAATTTATTAGAAAATAGTACTAGTAGTATGGAATTGTTAAATTTATTTGGATCATTTAATTTTAAAAATGTTTTTTTAGAACCAACAAGGTTAACATCCTCTAGCGGCACCTGTATTGATAATGTTTTCTGTAATTGTGACTACAAAGAAAAACATATTATAGATAGCTTGCCATCCGACCACTGTGGACTAATGGTTGCGTATAGCTCTTATTTACCTATCCTAAAAATTCAAATAAGATATAGACAAATCACGTTTAAAAATCTGGAGAAATTCAGCAATTCTTTAGCTACTAAATTATGTATGAAAGTATTTGATACTAGTAATCTGAATAAATTCTACAACGATTTCTTTGAGATGTTAAACCAGGAATTTAACAATATTTTGCCAATAAAAAATAAAGATATTCATACCAAATTTGTATTTAGCTATTGGGCAACTGTAGGTATTCGTAAGAGTAGGGACAGACTTTTTGAACTTTATGGAATGAAACCGTACAAAAATGACCCCCAATTTCACCAGTATGTAACATCTTATTCAAAAACCTTTAGAATAGTATGCAGAGTCGCGAAACGTCTTTATATTAGTAATAAAATAAAATTGTCTGATGATAAGATAAAAACTACTTGGAAAGTTATACACAACGAGACTGGTAGGAAAAGATTAAGAAACTCAGAATTTAATTTAAATACCGAAAGGGGACAGATTTCATCAAACGTACGTCGTTGAGGTAGATGTAGCCCAGGCGTTTGAAAATTTTTTTACTAATATTCCTATTAAAACAACTGAACATTTAAAGTCATCAGCAAACCTCTCTGTAACTTTGCTTAAGAACAACATAGAATCATGTCAATACGACTTTAGTTTTCGATATACGAATCCTCTAGAAATTATAAAAGTTTTTAAAGAAATCAAGACCAAATCAACGGAGGATCTTTGGGGCTTATCGGTAATAATTTGCAAGTCACTAATCCAAACTGTAGCGCCAAATCTGGCTGTGATTTCCAATAAATGTATAGATGACGGTGTTTTCCCTGACCTAATGAAATATAGTAAGGTTATCCCACTATTTAAAAGTGGTGACACTAAAGAACCTAACAACTATAGGCCAGGCCAGTGTCTGTTTTGCCGGTTCTCAGCAAAGTCTTTGAAAAGTTGATGCTGTCTCGGATGCTTCATCATTTTAATAAACATTCCATCTTTCACCAACAACAATACGGTTTCACTAAAGGTCGTTGCACAACTGACGCCGGTGTCACTTTGATTAAGGAAATATTTGGTGCTTGGGATGCTATTGGTGCCTTTTGTGACCTCTCAAAAGCATTTGATTGCGTTGACCACGAAACACTTTTGCTGAAATTAGATCACTACGGGATAAGAAACTCTGCGCTCCGTCTTATGAAATCCTATTTAGAAGAAAGACAGTTAAAGGTTCATGTTAACGATATTAACTCACAGGGCTCTGGGATGAATATGGGCGTTCCTCAAGGTTCAATATTGGGTCCCTTTCTCTTTTTAGTCTATATAAATGATTTGCCATTTATATTTAAAAATGAACCAAGAATGGTGCTTTTTGCAGATGATACATCATTAATTTTTAAAATAGATCGACGTATAAATAATCTTGACGACGTAAACAGCTCCATTCTTCAAGTGCATAATTGGTTTACCATTAATAATCTAGCACTTAATGAAAAAAAACAAAATGTATTAAATTCAGTTTACCAAACGTGCGTAGTAACGATTGTGATATTGTTTTGAACGGTCAAAAGTTAGAATTTGTCGACGAGACAGTATTTTTAGGCATTACGTTAGACAATAGGCTACAATGGGGTCCGCATATAAAGGCGCTTTCGGGGAGATTGAGCTCAGCTGCTTTTGCAGTTAGACAGATTAGACAGCTCGCGGACGTAGATACAGCTAGGCTTGTCTATTTTAGTCATTTCCACAGCATTATGTCGTACGGCATTTTGTTGAGGGGTCGAGCTGCAGAAATAGAATCAATATTTATTCTACATAAGCGGGCTATCCGAGCAATATATAACTTACGCCGTTGCGAATCGCTGAGAGAATTGTTTAAAACGATAAATATTTTAACGGTGGCCTGTCAATATATATATGAAAATATAATGTATTTAAGGAAAAATAGGCAATTGTTTGAAAAAAGAAGCGATAGACACAATTTTAATACTAGAGGCAAAAATAAGTTAGCTATACCGCAATTCAGACTGTCCAAAGTACAGAAATCCTTTATGGGGTTAGGTATTAAATGCTATAATAAAATACCAAATAGCATACTAGATCTCAATGAAAGTAAATTTAAAACATATATTAAGCGCGAATTATGTAATCAAGCTTACTACACACTGACAGATTTTCTTGAAGATAAGAATGCTTGGCAGCATGTTGGTTCGGCTCCACTGGACAATATTCAAATGTAGTCAGTAGTTAAATTCCAATAGTAGGTAATATAATACATAATTTAGTACTTTAATTCTAATGTAGACAATCTAGTTTCCTTATGGCATCGAGCATTTCTTTCTTTATTGAAACAAAGAGTTTCCTTTTTCTTGTATAGAAGCACTATTTCTATGGATTGTCAGTATGCGTATCTGAGCACCATGTTAGACTTACGGTTTTTATTTTTTTTTATTTTAGTAAGTTATTAGTATAATGCGTCAAGCGTGTCTTTGCATTGTTCTTACATATGCGTACAGTATTGAAATATGTATCAGAGACATTGTAGAACATACTTTTTTTAAAAATAGTAACGAATGGAGTTTCTTGCTCGTTCTTCTCCATTCGAATCTACGTTTTGGAATGAGCACCTAGCTTCACCTAATTTCACTGACGGACTGACTGACAGACTATTATTTATTTTGTATTTGTTGACGTTTCAAAAGTACCAAACTATGGTTCAATTGAAATAAATGCTTTGACTTTGACTTTGACTTAGGATAATGTAAATTTTTCCGAAAATATCTAACATACCTACCTAACCTAATAAGTACAAACTGAAATATTTCCTGATCAAAACTGTTTACAGAAATAGCTGAAGACTGCTTTCTTGCTTTCAAATCTGGCAAACTGTGATTGTGAAAACGATCTATCGGTCCTATCTGCGTGCAAACAAATAGCAATAAATGTATAGTGTACCATCTTCAGGCTCACCCCCTATTACATGGGACTCATAACATAAATAGTGAAAAGTGGGTGTTACATTGTACAGTGGCATTAAGTGCCGTAATGTGCACCTCTGTCAACCCCTTCGGGGATAAAAAGGCGTGATGTTATGTTATGTAATGTACCATCTTCAAACCCAGCCGCAACATCAAATTAAACTCAATACAAACACAATCTATGTCGTGACGTAAGCACAGACCCACACCTCTTCATCCGACCCTTTGGAATCCCAAGCGTGCTGTGTTACATTTGAATAATTTTGTGGACAAAATCGTCTACAATTTGTGTACGGAATAACTGTGGGATGTCTAAAATGTTTGCTGACCAACCCTCTCCGGGTTTACAGTAGGCCTGTGTCAAATCGATTGGGCTACACGAAGTTGCCAAGGAACATTGCCTTGCTGTTGTCAGATGGAGTTTAATGACCACAAGATCTAGGCTGTTAGTTAGGTATTAACATGTTACTAGATTGTGTTTTTATACATTTTGCTTTGAAGCTGTTTGAATGCCTCGTTGATGGCCGAGTGGTCAACAAGTGGGGAACAAGGGGTTTCGGGTTCGAAACTATTATGGGGGTTTTTTAAAATATCTCAGTAGCACGGAGTTTGGAAATGTGCCAGGTATATGGCAATAGGCTCACCCCCAATTACATAGGACTCATAACATAAATAGTGAAAAGTAGGTGTTACATTGTACAGTGGCAATAAAGTGCCGTAATGTGCACCATTTTTTTTTAAGTTGGGAATATCATCGAATGACTGCTCCCGCCTGGGTGAGGCGGGAGGGACTGTCAGACACTTACTGACTAAAAACCACCCCGTTCCTTCTCCTGCACGTCGAGCCGGAGCCCCGGTTACACGTTAGGTTCTCCGCGACAATGTGTGCACCTTTGCCTACCTTACTCCGTAGGGGTAGACCTTCGGGTATAAAAAAGCATGATGTTATGTTAGGTATGTCGTTCTTGTAATAGTACATTTTTATGTTACTCATACTTTCTATTAACCAAGTTTTGGATCAAGTTATATTAATTGTAATAAAGATCAAGCCAGGCACAATCACGAAATTGAAAATTGCTTATTACCCGTGGTAACAGTTCATAGTTAAAGACTACTTGGCCATATACTAAAGTCAACTACAATGACTTAATCATACATCTTTCCCACCACACCGTGAACTTGAACTCGAAACAAAAGTATCTTTGAACAAAGTCTCCCCAACAAATCCCCGTAGTCAGTAACACCGAATTTTATTGTTCCCAATCCAATTCCTATAATATAATACATACAACGGAGGAAGGAAATGTGCGAAAAACAGCAATCTATTTAATGGCACTAAACGGGCGCCCGAAAGTGCGAGTGAGAGAGCAATATGCCGTGAGTGACGAAGATTTGATTGTTTCCTGAGTGATATATGTTACATGGTTACTGCGATGCCGGCTGATGCGATAAAAGGGACTTCAAGCAAATTTCATATAAAACGGAATTCATTGCTTTGAGAATATACTTGGTTCAAATTCTTGTTTTGGTAAAACATTTATTGTATCTATACCTTTATAAATCAAAATTCCATAATAATGTTGAATATAATTACAGACTTGATCCACAAATACTAAAGCTACTCTAACTAAAGGCAGTACATTCTCAGAAGACAGCTGCAAGGCGTCAGAACTTCTCGCACGATGATAAGCAGGAACATTGTTCCAAAGTTCAGCTGACATTCCGACACATCGCAAATACTGGGGAACTAAAAACTTGCGACTTAAGCTAGTTGTGACTTGTTGAATACCATGGAATGTTCGTCCATGCAACGTTAAAGTGAAGTCAAGATTTTACATTGAATTACCATAAATGATGTCGTTATTTTGTATTATGCTGTTTAGGTATGTAAATCACATTCCTTTTCTGTCAGTTTTATATTCAGTACTGTTGAATAAGATGTAGTTTTTTATTTATTACAGTCACAACGGTTGAAAACAAAAACCAATTAAAGTAACTGGACACATTAATAAAATAAACGATGAAATAATAAAACTAGAACAAAACACACAACGATTTTTTTTTGCAATTTTTATGACATTTTATTGTTTTTTTTTTTAAGCTTTGCAATAGTTATGTCATTGCAGAGGTATAATGGAGAAACGTTGATTAGTGTCTTGTATGATAAATGCATAAATAAAAGTTGTTAATCCAATGATTTAGGGTTCCCGTTTAATTTGTTTATATCATTTATCATTGTCAGAAATGGCTTAACTTCTTCGTATTGGTCACGAACGAAGAATTTAAGCCATTTATAACATTTTTCAATCAAGGGGACCTATGACCTTATTCAAAACGGAAAACACCTTGAAACAAAAGCCAGTAGTTTTCCACCTCCATTTCAAAAAAGGCCAAAAGAGAGTACAAGCTCATAACAAAAACAAACAAAAGGAACCTGCCCATTCAGCAACGTTAAACGGTGTACGCATTGTTGCCAGATTTACGATACGCACGATAGTTCGTCCCTTGGCCTGGCGCACGTACTACAACCTCAAAAAGTTCCCTTCTGCACTGCGGGCAGACTGTTTAAAATTCCACAATTGCGCTGCGTACAATAAATTCAAGTCGAGAGACTCCCGAGCGCAGTAAATTTTGCGCTTATTTTCTACAAATTATTTCAGTTAAGCACTCCGTTTCCTAGACAACAGTGGTTATAAAGCATAGCTTTTCCGCCATTTTCTCGGTCGCAGTTATTTCGGAATTGCTCGAGTTAATCTGTTTTGATGTATGTGAGGATTGTTAACTATGTGGATATTTATGGCTTCATAAATCAGTATGAAAGGAATGGAAATTATTCGTTGTTTTCAATGCACTTTGGATCCCTCTATGAGTATTTTTTTTTTCGAAGCACGTTTGATGTACTACACAAAACCGTAGAAGACGATATTGTTCGCTTAATACAAAATTACGTTCGATCTAAGTAACCAAAACTAACCAACATCAGCTACGTATGTCTGAATAATCCACATCAGCATAACATGTACTCCGCCAAGATGTACACGCGTCCCAAATTCCCCAAGGTCTCAAGGTCTTTAACTGTAAATCTTATTACATCAATGATAAACTGCGTAACATCCTACATTAACATAACGACCGAAGTTTAAGGAGGAAGTAATGTCAATATTATACATGTTTTAGGACTTAGCTATACACTAGGCAGTGATTAGCGATACAGAAAAATACAAGTAACAATATTAAATTGTTCACAACTTATAGGATCCAAATAACTCAATGCAAAATAACTAAAATGAAGTCGGTTAAATAGCTAGACTCTTTTTCCACAGCTTTGTTTCCATACTAACTTTTTATTTAATTCGTAATTGTCAAGTATAGAATAAAATAGGTACTGAGGCAGTTATCTACATTTTACAAGTGTAACTATTGTCTTAAAAATCTGTTGTCAATCAACGTACGTTAAACAAACAACAATAGATTTGTATCTTTCATTTATTGTTTACGCATCGCACGTCACATAGCGGGTTATATAGTCTTACCCTAAGCGCTGCAGTACGACCGAACGTTACATGGGATTATACGACTAACCCGTCGGTTACAATCCACAACATAATGGTCGTTTCTACCACCAATTCTTTTCTCGCCACTGCGCTAATAGCCGAGTCGAGACCCCTAACTGGCTGTGGAAAACCTTAACCGGAATAAAAAAATTACATTAAATAAAATTTCCGAGAAACTGACTTCCTTGTTATCTTTGAAAGGCTGACCGCTGTACTAAAAGGGTACTGTATCGGTACAAGTTATTATGTTTCATTAAAATTAATTAAGTCAGGACTTCTTTTTGTTTCATTTTTAACCAGTTATATTTCAACATGCTCATTCTTCCTGATAAATAATTAAACTAATATTTTTAAAACCCAGCTGCAGCAATATTGCATTAGCTCAGATATTAACACTAACTTGGAATTCATTGTTTGGTTGTTGAATCAATTTTGTATGACAGCCTAAAAATATATTGGGATTCTATTTAGGTAAGGTACATTAACACAATCACGATCGTTTTGAAAGCACGTGCTAACAAACTATAAATAACTTGAAATCGAGGACTTACAAGTACATTATGAAAACAGTACTTCTTAAACTAGAGACCCAATCTTTTACTACAACATGGTCATCTCTTAACCTAAAAATATGACTGACCCGTAGCGAAAAGTATCTATTGTGAGAATAACACATTGACACAATATCTGTGCCCTCGTGTGGACAAACGTGCCAGAGAGTCTGTCAACATCAAATGCTATCTAATCTTGACAATATTTTTGGCCCAGGCCCTTGACCTAACTCCAGAGCCCCTTCAGTGGTTCTTAAGAGGACTTATTTAACTTGGGATCGCTGCATTGTGAGTCCAACTACAGAGGTCAGTTTGAACCCAGAGTTCTTCAATTTAATGTATGTGCATTCTAACATTCAGCCGACCCACTTATTGAAAATGGAGGGACCGCGGGCTTGCTTTTAATAAAATAAATGCTTTGAAAATGTATTTTTTGTGTAAAACATAAATATCAGCCATGTTTTTTTTCTGTAAGGAAACATGATAATATTGACAAAATTGATTCCGATTTTGTATTTATTCAGTTAGATTTTTTGACATCCTTACTAATATTATAAATCGGAAAGTGAGTTTGTTTGTTTTTTTGTTTGTTCCTCTTTCACGCTATAACTACTAAAACCGATTGCTTTGAAATTTTGCAGAAGTAAAGCTAGAAGTCTGGATTAAATAATAGGGTAAAATTTGATATTCCCGAGGGAAAAGAAAAGTATTGGTATAGATGGCGCTGTGTGTATTAGTATATGTCACATAGGCTACTTTTTATCCTTTTGTGACGCGAGCGAAGCCGCGGGTAAAAGCTAGTATGTAATATTTTCATCAAATAATCCAATAAAATCCATACACATCTGATAACTAATAACAATGAATGCACTTTATATTTAAACAAAAAAGTCCTTTCGATTAGGTAAGTACTAGTTTATATTTCAAAGTACATTGGTTTAAAATATAAACTATGGTAAAATTCGAAAGAAGTAAAAGTCTTATTTTATAGTCATTCAAATACACAACCAAACAGCGAATAAGCTAATAAAACAATAATCACAATTGCAATATTTTCCGGTACTCAGCCGATAAACCAAAATAAAAATGGAGCAATATTTCTTTGCTATGAACAGCGTGCCACATGTAGGTAACATATTGAACAATTTTACATACCAAACAAGGCGTTCAGTCGGCTTATCAATTTAATTAAAAAAATATATCTCATTACTTTGCCGCAATTCGGTATGGAAATGATTTCGGAATGTTCTTGCTTAAAACTGTGTTTAGTGTGGTCGCTTGTTTAACAGTGACAAATTATATTTTTGTTACGGGACAAGATGACCAACAGACGCCGCCACCTGAAGTACAACCGCTACCGCCGTCGCCGTCGCCCCCACCTCCACAGCCAGTTCCAGGTACGTATCATAGTTTATTATAAGAAACTATTACTATTATAACATATAGATATATCAAAAATCTTTACTCCCTATTATAAAACGGTGTCACTTTCCGCTGTCCATCCCTATGTATGCTTAGATGTTTAAAACCATGCAACGGATTTCGATGCGGTTTTTTCTAATAGATAGAGTAATTCAAGAGATAGGTTTTTAAGTATGACAACATCCTACACAACGTGTGATAAGACGCTTCAGGAAAGCTAAAATTCAATACATGTAATATATATCTCAAATAAATTTTAATACTTTCAGTAGAACTAAAGTACCATAAGACATGTTCAAATCAAATCTAAAATTAAAACTCCTTTTATAGAAGTTAAACCATCGCCAGATCCTCTCGATGAAGGTAAGTAATGATGTTTATCTATGGTAAGTAACTACACGAAATACTTTTTTCACACCAATTACAATGTTATTAATTAACCTTTTAACCATCACCATCACGTAGAAATGACCAACTATATCAAACTATTATCAAAAAATAAGAACATCAAATGAAAAAATTATTAACATGAAATCAGAGCCATATAAAATCGTCACACAACAACAGACGTGCCTTATTGAATTATTTAAATCTTCCAGGCGGACAACCAGGTGAAGAGCCCGCGTACGAAAAAACAGACCCACCACCACCGGAACATCATACATATGTTGCATTAATTGAGTAAATATTGTTATTTGTTGTAGTGGTCTCTCCTTCTCGGGATTGACTCAGTGAAAATGGGCACCGCGTCTCGCGACCTATGAAAAAGGATGCTCATAGCCTCAAAGCTGAATTCTAAATCTCCTTCTCCCTTTTCTTCTGATTACTTGAGTACTGACACTGTTTGTGTGTTGTTCTGATTTTTGTGTGGGTGTTACTTGAATACCAGTTGTGGATTGTGAACCTTGTGTGATGGTTGATTGAGTGGTGTGTGGTGTGTGCGCTTGGGATGGTTGTAATTGATCGGAAATAAATATTGTATTCTATTCTAGTGCGATCAACAACATCAATAATAATGAAATCAACTGTTATTTTTTTATAATAACTATCGTGAGACTGATACTAAATTAACTAAAAGTGGCAGGTTACTCACGTGAATATACTGAGAAAAGCTCTACTAGTTACTACTAGTACTACAGCGTGCGCGGTCGCGCCGATGTCGCGCAGCCTACTCTATGAGGAAGGACCCCTCTGTGGTTCGAAACGAGTAGAGCTTTTCTCAGTATATTCACGTGAGTAACCCGCGATTTTTAGTTATTCAACTATTATTTGTTATATTTCAGCATAGTTTTCACAGATGGCAGGAAACGTACATGTACTGGTACTATTATACATACTAATGTCGTCATCACAGCTGCTCATTGCTTGTAAGTATCTAATTTTAGCTATGCTACTCAATATTAAGTCGCGTTTATATATATAGTTCTGTCTCTACAAATTTTTTGTATAATGACAGAGATGGCACGATATTTAAGTACTTAGAACTTAAAATTGAGAAGCCTTTCAGTATACGGACGTTATTTCCAAATAAGACTATAATTGTTTTCTTAAGACCAAAGGACAAATCATTTCCCATACGAATTGTGAGCGTAGCGTACGGCGCGTCGCGTTCCGCGCGCGCCTCAAAGAGCCATCAGACCACCACAGATGGGGCCCAATAGGGCCGATGCCGATTCGGAGTCGCGGAGAACCTAACGGGTAACCGGGGCTCCGGCTCGACGTGCAGGAGAAGGAACGGGGTGGTTTTTAGTCAGTAAGAGTCTGACACTCCCTTCCGCCTCACCCAGGCGGGAGCAGTCATTCGATGATTTTCCCCCCTTAAAAAAAAAAAAAAAAAAAAATCCTTACAACTTTCGACTCGGATAACAACTATGATTTGCGTACATTATACAACAATACGACCACATCGACTAAATTATTACCTGTCTTTATTTTTAACCCACTTCAAAAAGAGAAAGTTGAAGTCAGTTTTTTCTTAAACGTAGTTTATACCTAAAATAATTATATTGCCATCTAGTATCTGCGACAAATTAATACCGGTAACAATTAAAATGGACTTATATTACCAGTTATTATATAAAATTTTTTCATTGTCCTCAGCATCGACAGTAATGCGATTGACGCTGAACTCACCGCGTCATTCGTTGTTATTGGAACAAAGAAGATGTATGACACTGGTTATGAGAACTACTTACCTATTGAGAGAGTAATAACACATCCAAAATATAAGGGTTGGACCGCTGACATCGCCCTTGTGTACACCTTCGCGAGTATGACAGATGACAAACCTGGCAACGTCATACCGATTATTGGGGAAAGTGCGCTGACTCCTGTGGACTCGAATGTCACCATCCTTAGTTGGGGTCATTGCAAAGATGATGTGAGATCTTACTCAATATGTATCAGTTCACAGGTTTCTTAAAATTAGTCGAGTGAACTAAAAAAAGTAGTAAAACAGTTTTCGCTGTTACATCATATCTTATATCTTATACTATTATGTAAAAGTGAAGAGTTTGTTTGTTTGTTTGTTTGGTTGAACGAGTTATTCTCAGAAAATACTAGTCCGATTTAAAAAATCATTTATGTCTTGGATAGTCTATTTATCGAGGGAGACTATGGGCTATAAAAATTACGCTACGATCAATAGACGCCGAGCAGAGCGGGTGAATCCGCGAGGAAGTAACTAGTTAAAAATGTAGGTAAATTAAAAATCATTTAAAAATTTTAAGAGGCAGTTGACTGACTACCCAATTATAAAAATACTCATATCAGTGAACAAGTTCGTCGAAGTGCAGTACAGATATTATATCCTAAATAGTTTAAATAATTTTGCACAAATGTATTATGACTACTTTCAACTTGAAGAAAGAAAGAAAGAAAAACCATTTATTTTGCCACGACACACAACAAGAATTAAGGTAGGTAAACAAAAATGCCCATGGTGCGTGGCAGCGCAAAAAGCTGGAGCTCAGAGGTCTTAGTACGAGTTTATTTTACGTTTAAAGTAATCGTAACGAGTACGCGTTCGGCGCTCTGATTGGTTGGTTCATTGGCGCCGGCCAATCAGAGTGCCGAACGCGAACTCGTTTCGAATACTTTAAACGTAAAACAAACTGGTACTAAGGCCTCAGCTTAATACCGTGGGCCGGGAGATTATTTGTTATGTTTCGCCATGCTACAGGCGCATAGCTCTAATTTAAATAACCTGATACGTTACATACATTAACAGCCTAGTAAGTGGCCACTGCTGACCAAAGGCCTCATTACGGTTGGCGATTTCAAATGTACCTATAATTAGAAATTATAGGTCCAGGTAGGAAATAGTAGGTTTTCTCACGATGTTTTCCTTCACCGTTTGTTAGTGGTGTCAAAATAATCTTAGAAAGTTATATACTTTCTTAACTCGGAAAAAGTCAAATTGATACTTGCCATTGGTAGGTTTCAAACCCATTCATTCCAGGCATTTTCATGCATGAGAAGCAGGCGTCTTAGCCTCGACGACGCTAATAACCTGATGTGATGTTGAAATGTGTTTAAAATTTCCAATTAAGTCACATTCTCTATAGGTAGCTACAAATACTCGTCATCCACTCCAAGCAGGAGAAAATAAACGGATTTGCTCTTCTGAGGACGATAACCATGTAAGTAATCTGCTATTTTTAAAGCATTTTCTGTTCCTATTTTTGTAATTTGTACACAATAATGGTTAAAGATTATTGATTTATATGTCTTCCATATTAATATACTATGATTATCAATTACTCATAACATGTTATGCACGGGATATTTTCTGTCGTTAAATATTATAAAAAGGGTTTTTGTTAGTGTTTGGATACAGGCCGATTTTGACCACGCAGCTAAATTATTAAGAAGTAACATAAAAATAATTATTAATTATTGTTATTTACCTGTCGATGCCGAGATAAGCAGAGTCTTCAATACTTTCCCATTTACAATAGTTTACCGATTTTTTTCATACAAAACTAGTCTTTAAACATTGGAAATAAGATCTATAATAAATGTGGGTTAGAGAACCAATATCCTCTTGGCTTCAATTCCGTGCTTGCATATTGCATGTAATACTTTTGGTTAAACTTATAGAGGTACATAGTTTTCTTTAAAGTCTTAACATATTTTGTATTCAATATAAATTTTGTCGATAGGATTCTTGCGAAGTAACTTCACCTAAACCTCTGAGGCAAGGTAGTTCTACGGAACAAGAACGTAGTAGCGAGGTAAGTTAACAAAATCATTATAAAACAATGCTTTTAAAATAAAAAGTTACTTTTTTTATTCTTAACGTGACTGTTTGTTTTGAGAACTTGATTGGTTTCAAGCCATGCTAAGGGCTCGTATTCATACGCAGCATATCACAATACACGATGCGCTGAACGTTGCGCAACCATCTGACAAAGCGCAAATTTTTTAGTAGTATGGTTCTTTTATCTCACGACACGAGCGCGGGTGAGCCATAGTTGTAGTTATAGTGCGTATCGACACGCGCGCCTGTGTGCGTAACTCGCAGCAAGCTCATCCGTTGGCATACTGGCCAAAACTGGGTGTTCCCAAGCAAACGCAAACAAAGACAATGTGCGTGTACATTTACCCACACAAGTATGGCTCACCCGCGCTCGTCAGATAAAACATCTATAATAAAAAAAAATAATGCGATTCAGCAGGACGGATTCCCACAACGATCTCAATTTGATAAATCACAACAACACGGTGGAATGGCTCCCACGACTATTAGGATGGGCGTGTCAATGAAACCTGCCCAGAGACTGTCCCAGTACTCGAACCGGGAGAACTATAATCAAAGATCACACGAGCGCCAGGGCATAACGCCATCCAATCGCTATTCGTCACGAGAGACAAATGGGAGAGTAAGTGTAAAATAATGGTAGAAACTATTAAAATTGGATTATTACAATAAAATATGTAGTGGCTAGAGAAAGTTATGTTAATTTTCCTACTAAATATCATTTTGTAAAAAATTCTATCACTTTTCAACAGTTTCATCTGACCACAGCTTATAATTATTCTACTACTATTTAGATAAATATGTTTTTTTATAAACTACGTTTAAAAGCCGAATACGACCCTCTCTTTTTTTAAAGTATTTTTTTTTAATTAATATGCTGAACCTAATCGGTTTTTCCAACCGCGAGATAATCGCGCAAAAAAACAATATTTCGTATACGATAAAAAATATAAGATTTCTATACTCATTTTGTAATGTGTACCAATCTTATGATATTTTTAGAAAGGTAAATTTTCACCAAATCCATTGATACCTATAAGAATGGACGATACATATCCCACGAAACAGCGACAGTTTCGGCAAAACTCATCTAAGAATGGGAACATGGACTATGAGTATGCGGTACGTATTATGACAGCAATGAGAACACGATTCGTTTTTAATAACAACCTCATTTGTGTCTGTAAGAAGCACTTTCGTTATATTTTATTAGAATACACCACTACCTACTACACCATATGCCTACCAACAGCAAGAACTAAAGTGAGTTTTTCCGAGTTATATGTACTTTCTAAGATTATCTAGACAGCACTGACAAACGGTGAAGGAAAGCATCGTGAGGAATCAAAATTTCTAAGTTTAATTTCTAGTTTTAAATCGCCAACCCGCATAAGCAAGCGTTATGAATATGATTAATGCTCAAACCTTCCTCGTGTGAGAATAGGCCATTTGTCAACAGTGGCTACTTATAGACTATTGATGATATTGAATATCAGATTACAACCAAATCAACAAAAAAACAAAGAATGTGTGGATAGGGACGAATAATATTATACAGTAATTAACTAATGGATAAATGGATAAATAAAAGCTATGAATAAATCTTAATTAAGTTTGAATAAAAATCAAAATCAAAATAAAAATGGTACGCTAATGCTCGTTCAGTTCTGAATAAAATAACTGCCGTGCTTCAATTGTTTGGTAGAATCATAAAAAACAAATCCACCACAATAGTGCATGTTTTTCAATCACGTAATAAAACTCGGCGAGGCGTGAGAAAATTCATAAAATTCATGATAATAAAACACTACACTAATTGGATCGATATACGTACTTTGCACTCACAGTTTTTGTTTTCATGGTTCCACAGACTGATGAAATTATTTTTAAAATGACAAACTGTTATTATTTTTTTTTGCTATAAGGCGGTAAAGGAGCAGTCGGATCATGATCATGGTAAACAATTATTATTGTTGTCGCCTATGGATACCTACCTGGAACACTAGTTACAAGTGCGTTACCGGCCTTTTAGGATTTGGAATTTGAGGATCGTTGGGGATTCAGGAATTGGGGGGGGGGGGTAATTGGAGTAATTTATCTTTAACTTACTAAATAAAATTTTATTTTAACAGTACATTATTTTTAAACAAAATTTTGATTTACAATAAAATTCTGGCTGTATAATTCTGATCACCTATATGTTTTATTGCAACTAGTTTATTTTACTCGCAGGCATTTCTCACAAATGAAATGATTAGGCAATAATGACGGTATGATTCATCAATCGATGCAAAAACAAATCCATATAAATAACAAAATAAAACAAATAATACAGAACCCTAAAATAGATGCTAAAGTAAAAAAAAAATATACAAGACGCGACAAAATTGTATTTTTATTTTCCGCCTAATTGCTGTTGCAATTAGTTGACACTACGTATTCAATATGTATTGAAGCACTCGTTACTTTAGTGATAATAATAGAAAAATCGAAAATGAAGGCCCATTATACGTAGCCGCAGTACGATTACAAGACGAATGCTTGCATCTTGCGAAGAAACAATCAAAACTGTGTGCACGGAGCGGCAACATTGCGTCATTCGCTTTCCGGCTACGTGCATTCGTCAAAAGGCAATAGGCGGCCTACAAATGACGAATGCTTGCACTGTGCTTAGCAACAATGAAAACTTACAACAAAGTGGCAACGACAAATTCGTCTATCGGCACTTGACGAATGCATGCATGCATTCGTAAAATGACGCATCGTGGACAGTAGTCCTAAGCTTTCACCCTATCGTGGAGAACCTAACGGGTAAACGGGGCTCCGGCTCGACGTGCAGGAGAAGGAACGGGGTGGTATTCAGTCAAGAGTCTGACACTCCCTCCCGCCTCACCCAGGCGGGAGCAGTCATTCGATGATTTTCCCCCCTTAAAAAAAAGCTTTCACCCTACTGCTTAACTTATGGTTAGGACGTAGGTATTAAATGTTAGACAGTAAAAAAATCTAACAATAACTTTTTAAATTTCAGCTTCTAGGAGTGCAAGTAAGGGCTAGAGCAGGAGATGATGAATACATGGATAAGTACGGGGTAAAATATATTATTTGATATAGAATACATAATTTTGTACTACGAAATATAGCTTGACAAATGCTGAAACTAACAATATAAACTATTTTAGTTTTTTGATAGATTATTTTTATATATACAAGTTTTACTATGTTTCCACTATACTTAGGTTCCGACTATTCGACTGTCCAGTACAAAAGGAGATATGCGACACGCACGTAATTACTCATCGATGGTAAGTTTTCTATGAACTATCAGTACCTACTTTTTAAAACCGTGCAAAACTACCGATTTCACCTGATAATGGATCGAGCGAAATCGGCAGACTTCGCTTAACATACCGCCGATACGTGTCTTAGGAAATTTGTGGCATAGTGTATCCATGACTTTACAGACAAAAAACATAGGTAGGGGGAAGTCCCGTAACGCCGGACGGCACCGAACGCCGTACGCCGGTATAATCTCGATAACTGACAACACGAGCGATTAAATTTTTACTAAAAATCTTAGGTGCCTGCCACTGGGAGACTTCCCCCTAAAAATTGAATCGCTCGCTTTATTAGTTCTAGAGATAATAGAAACGTACGGCGTTAGGTGCTGTCCGGCGTTAAGGGACTTCCCCATATACACATCTCATGTCTATGTACTTATTATATCTTTGTATAAATATTTCAAATATTATGTATTATGTATTATTCCTTTTCTATTATCTTAATGAATGATTATATTTTTCGGCTTCGGCAAAAAACTTAACTAAAGAAAGTTATAACACAAATCCTATATTAATTGTTACTCCATAAAACTACAGGATTTCATTCGATATTATAATTTTATTAATATAGGTTTTAATAATAGCTTTTTAAATCAAAAAGTATTCACATTCCACATCGATCACAGTTAACAAGAATTTAACAAAATTTAATTCCTTTTATCCCCGAAGGGTTAGACACAAGTGCAGATTACGGCACCTAATACTACTGCACAATGTAACACCCACTTTTCACTATTTATGTTATAAGTCCCATGTAACAGGGGGTGAGCCTATTGCCCATATACGGAGCACAAATCCAGACTCTGTGCTACTACTGGGATTTTTATGAATAACCCAGTAATACTTTGCCCGACCCGGGAAACCCGAGTATTCCGAGGGGAATCAAACCCGAGACCCGGCAGTCGCTAGCGACTACTTGGCCAACGAGGCAGCTAACAAGGATTTAAATACGATAATAATACAAGATTTTACAATAGTGATATGAATAAATGTTAGGTTTTATTATTTTATATTGCAGAAAAATGTTATAAAAGATAGGCGAAGAGAAATAATGAGAAGAAGACCAAGTTTATCGAAAAAACGTCATAGCAGTGCGCGAAGAACAGTTGGAGCGAAGGTATATTTTACCTTGTACGACCTTTTTATTTGTGTTCACGTTATCCTTTAATATTGATGATAGGTACTGTTACATAATTATGCTAAATTCAAGCATGGAAGCATGCTTCAATTGATCCCTTGTCACCAACTGCCATGTGAGTTAGAATATTGTTCTAAATTAATTAGCTTGCTCATTTCGAGCATGCTTACGAATCAACATGCATTCGATTTTTGAACATTTTTGAGCATGCTGAATAGAACGCCTTTTAGCATGCTATTTTAGAGCAACAATATCTTGAGGGGGAAAATCATCAAATGACTTCCCTCCCTCGGGTGAGGCGGGAGGGAGTCTCAAACTTATACTAACTAAAACCCACCCCTTTCCTACTCCTGCACATTGAACCGGAGCCCCGGCAACCCGTTAAGCCATCTACTGCTCGTGCAACACTACCTTAAAATCAAAATATCACATTTTCATGTACCTATTCCTCAAATATTTGGAGGTACACACATAGGTATACCTGCATGTATCAATGCCTTTAAATTAAACTGTCAAACACCAAGCGGTCACCGGTGACCGCAACCTATTGTTCTATAATTGTGTCTACAAAACCGGTACTCGACGAGTTAAGGATCAAAGTTATTAGGAGACAGAAACTTCATATTTATTTTATTTCCAGGAAAACAAATTGACAATCGAAATCTTTGGTTTTGTGAACGTTCAGACTTGCAAGAAATTAGTTGATAGAGTATTGCCGGCCATATACGCAATAAGTAAGTCATCTATTTAACCTTTATACTTAACAGTTCACTTCTGCCACTTCAAATTTCATACCACTGAAATCATTTGAAGTGGAACAGCGACAAATGGAGTTAATATACTTGCGAAATACAATTGACATTGACAATCGACAATGTCAAAACTTATGTCAATTTTACACATTGACGTTTCTATTCACTCATTCGCCTAGAATTTAAATGTCCATTCACATGATACCAGCAGTATAGTTGGAAACAAAAGAAGTAAACTGTTTAGTTTTATAAACAAAAATACAACAAAGAACTAATTACTCATAATTCTGTATATTCATCAAAATTCTACACAAATACCTCCAATGAATGTCGATGTAACTGAATCTAGGCTTCATTAAACCCTACAATTACTACCTAATTATTTCAATGCAACGTGTAACATCTAATTATTCAAATTGTAACGATATTAGGTTCATACGTGATATTACGTCCTAGTGTTTCAAATAACAACAAGTAATAGATACAACCAAATGAGTGCTCTAGAAAATGACGTGATATTGATGCGCTCTGATTGGTTTATGATTTCAGATACGAACGAAGTCGTGTGTTATGCAGCTGAAGAGCACTACATAAGTGATGTAGGTACATTTCTGAAATTAATAGGAACAGTGTCCACGATGCGTCATTTGACGAATGCATGCATCCTTCATAAGTAATAGGCGGCCTACAAATGCATGCATCTTGCTTATAGAGGTACATAATGAAAACTGTCAACGAAGCGATAAAGTTAAACCCGTCCATTATTTGTGAAGGACCCTTAATCAAATAGTCAATTTTGAATTGAATTAACATGTCCCGAACTTTGTCTATTAATCTAAAATGTCCAGTATGTGGCAAAAATCTCAGGCTGAATCCTGATTTTGTTTGTATCTAAAGTAATTAACAAGAGTAATATATACTCCGAAAAAATACACATACACAATATGTATGCTGAATTAATATGTACATCCAGTAATAATCCCTCATTCTTCGTAACCAATGAACAATGAATTCTATGCCATTTTGTTAAGGATGATTCTGGAGCGCCGGCTATCCGTCAAGGACATTTGGTGGCAGTAACCTTGGGCGGGGTGGAATGTGAAGGAGACCACGTGGCTATAGGAATTAAGATGAACTGCTTCTGTTCCTGGATATCAGAAAATTTACCGTGAGTTGATTTATTTCTTTAAATTTTTTTTTTACTCTAGAAATGTTTAATTATTAAAAACAATATTTCACTCTTTCGCTACACATTCACTTATTCGCAAAAAAATCGACTGGAGTGATACCACAGCCTCACAGAAAACCGACATGACACAACGCTTGCGTTGTGTTTAGTCGTATGAGTGAGGTTACTGGAGGCCCAGTTTCCCCCTTCCCAATCCATGAATCCCTATCAATCCTCAAATTCCTAATCTCCAAAAGGCCGATAACGCATTTGTAACACCACTGGTGTTTTGGGAGTCCTTTGTCGGCACCGATTGCTTACCTTCAGATGATCAGTCAGCTAGTTTACCGGCTTATTCCATAAAAAGAAATATTGCTAAAAGTGCTCTATTCAAACTTCGAAATACATAACTGAAGGACAAAATTAACAGAGAAAACGACCCCTTTCTCTTAACTCATCGTACTGTGTACATAGGAAATGTAGATTTGTTTGTATTACCTGTGGTAGAAACTATTTCCATGCACCTCAAAGTGACTTACCTTTCTGCTATGATGCTTTGATCTACAGCTGTTTACATAAAACTTCAGCTAGCATAATATTATAAAGTGCAAAAGCTTTACAAGCAAATATGTATATACCTCGTACTATATACTTACTTCTAAATAAATGATACATGTGCTATTAATATAGAACTCTCAATTATAATTATATATGTATTTATATATAAGATTGTGTTAATACTTACTTGGTTGATACCTTTCGTACAAGTTCCTTAACCGTTCTAATAGTGTATAATACGTACGTACGTATACGTTCAAACCTCCAAGAAAAGAGCGTATTCCTTTTTAAAATGCCGGCAACGCAACTGTGACTCCTCTTGTGTTGCGGGTGTCCATGGGCGGCGTTAATCGCTTACCATCAGGTGATCCGTCTGCTCGTTTGCCCCAGAACGTATTCCATAAAAAAATGAAATACCATTTCCAAAAAGCAACCCAAAAAATAACCCTTCCGAGATAAAAAGGGGAGAAAATATCAAAATTGATGCAATCTGATAAAGAAGTCACCTTCAAATTGACTAGGTAGTTACCGTCGAGTCATTTTATATCCGCGTTCTGGTGAAGACTGGCTTTGGTAGTGACAAGATTGGATGGATCGGTTCTGCAGATGTAAGTGACGTTGATCGCACATTGCTGCCTCATTTCAAAACTTGACTTGCCTCTGGAATTGATTTAAGCGGCTCTTGTATCTCAATATTGTTGGAATGTGTTGTGAGAAATTTGTAATTGAGAATTAAAATGTCTTTGATTGGTTACGTATTGTTAGGAGAAGGAGATTTGTTTATGGAATAAGAAGATGGACGGGTCTCCTGATGGTAAGTAATCCGCGGCCCATAGACACTCGAAACACCAGAGATGTTACAAGTTCGTTACCGACCTTTTGTGGATTAGGAGTTTAAGGATTATTTGGCACTAGCTTTTTAACCGCGGCTTCGCTCGCGTCACAAAAGGAAAAAAAGTAGCCTATGTGACATATGCCAATACACACAGCACCATCTATACCAATATTTTTGTTTTCCTTAGGGAATATCAATTTTTTCCGGGATAAAAAGTACCAATAAGTAGTTATATAATCCGGACTTATAACTTTACGTCTGCAGACAAAGCAATCGGTGTAGTAGTTACGGCGTGAAAGCAGAACAAACAAACAAACAAACTCACTTTCAGATTTATAATATTAGTAAGGATTTAGGTATTGGGGAACGCAACGCAAGCTTTGTTGGACGTCCGTTTGCTGTGAGGTCGTGGTATCACTCCGGTCGAGCCGGCCCGTTCGTACGGATACGGAAGCATGGCTCTCCCACACTTGATGCCGATGCATGGCTTTCCCACACTCGCGGGAAAATAAATGCTATAAAATAATAATAATTGTTGAAATGTTTTTGAAATGCAGCAAGTATTTTTGGAGTTCATTAGCCAGTTTATCCGTTTAAATGTACGTCTATTATAACACCAAACCAGACGATAATATATAAATTATGTAGTGCGCGGTCGTTAGGTGGGTTAAAGGAGTGGATACAATATACGTGCGCGGCCGCACGGTTAAAAGCCGTAGCGCGCGCGGGGCTCCGCTGAGCACCGGCGCCGGCCGCCGGTCACGTAGGCGCGCGACGGCGCGAACTCGCACAGTCGCACGGACGCCGCAGTGCAGAACACATGCGTTTGGTACATTCGTCCACCGCAGCTCTCGCTCGCCCCCGTTATCGTGTTTTGTTCTAGTATTCTATGTCCCTAATTAAGTGTAATACTATTCTGACGCTAATTCACAGACTCATAATAATCACAAAGTTCGCTCGTTTTCTTTCATCTCCTTTTCCGCCAATACCTACCCCACGCATCTGCAATCCAAGCTAGTTATAATTATGTAAAAAAACATAAATTTCCATTCGAGGCAGGTTTCACTTTTACACATTTTCCTCTCTTCTTTCCTGAATGTTAACATAGAAACTCATTATCATCATCTCATCTCATATAATTATAATGATAATACTGACGAATGGAGAATTTAATATTAAATTCATGACTTTTCCTCATTCATTTGTTTAATTCGTAACTTTCCTGAAAACAAGTTGAAACATGAAACCGAAAAAAAATTAAAAATACTCAATGCTTGATAATTTCTGTGAAAAAAGTTCTATGTCAGTATTACCTTATTTGCCTACCTAATTTTCTTGACCGATTGATTGGAAATTGAGAGAAACCAATCCAAATATAATGAAATGAAACCTACGGCTGAAATTAAATTTATGTTTGTTTCAAAACAAACTGAACTGTACATAATATGCTTTTCCCAAATTAGAGATGCGCCGAATATTCGTTTGGTATTCGGTATTCGGCATATTCGGCATTTTTGCCACTATTCGTTTTCGGCCGAACTATTCGGTTTTAGTGCCGAATATATTCGGTTTGAGTATTTCTATTTTATTGGCTACATCATACATGGCATGGAATAGAACTGAAAGACAAGCTTCTTATATAAGATTTATTTTGTTCATAAAATTTGCAAAGGAGCATAATAAAAATCTAATACCTAAATGGAAACAATTATTAAACTTGCTATTAAAATGTATTTTAACATATTAAGTCAACATATTTATTTCTTGACCTATAGTAATTAGTAATAGTTAACAATCATTTTAAAACTTAACTCAACATATATTTTTAAGCCGTAGCTCAATATTCATTTCACTATTTATTATTAAACATAACTAATTCTTATATCTTTTTGTATATAAACTTAAATTTTTATAACTCTATATAAACTTTTATTTTTCAAACTGAGATCAACATTTTAAAATTTAAATAAACACACTTACTTGGCAAGTTATTATAAATTAAAATATTAATATTAATCAATAATAGGGACTGTAACAGTAATACCTTAAAAATAATAGAAATCACAAGTAAAATAGAACACAGGCAAAAAGGAACATATTCATAGGTATATCTAATATTTATAATTTATTAAAGGTAAATTATGGTGCAGAAACACCAAGCTCTCTGCCCTCTCCGGTAAGAGTCTATTTCGTTTTTCTTCATACAGGTTCCCTGCTTCCGAAAATAATCGTTCACTGTAAACACTACTATCAGGAGCACTTAGAAACACTCTAGCTAAATTGGCTAAATGTGCATATTTTGACTTATGCTTTGCCCACCAATCAAAAGGGCTCTGGTTTCTTGGTAGTAAACTTTCAGATTCATAATTGTTCAATTCCACGGCAATTGGGCTTTTAGGATCTTCCGAAATGACAGGATTCGTCGAGGCAAGTTCTTCATAACAATTCCAAAATGTCACATGAGATTCCTCTAAAAAATTTGAAACATTTTGTGGAGGTCTTCCTCTGTTTGTAGCTTCATCTTCGCTTGAGCTTTCCGCATCAAGGTCGCTTCTTTGTATCGCTTCTAGAAAAAGCTTTCTTCTCACCAGTTCATAATTTTCTTGGGCAAAAAATCTCGTTCTAAATCGGGGATCCAATAATGTTGAAAGGCAGTAGTATTTGTCTTCTTCTAAATTTTTAAAACGACACTGAACTTCTTCTCGTAGTTTTTGTACCATTTCTGGTATATTTGAACATATTTCTGAAATTTCGGGTTTTGTTAAATATTTGATCAGAGTGTTACTGTGGGGAATCACTTCTGAAATTGTAGAAAATGTAGAACTTGTAATTTTGGTGATTTCTTCAAAAGGTTTTAATAGAATTAAACATTCTTTGAGAATCTGCCACTGTCTTTCAGTACAATTTCGAATGTTAACTGAGCCAGAATTGTCAGAAATATAAAGCGAAATCGCACGTTTTTGTTCAACGACTCTTTCCAACATATAATAGGTGCTGTTCCACCTAGTTGTGACGTCCTGGACAAGCTGATGCTCAGTTAGATGAAGTTCTTTCTGGATATCTTTTAGTTTTTGTTGCGCCGTGCTGGAGTGGTTGAAGTGTGTTACTATTCTTCGAGCGGAGATCAAAGCGTCACTTACGTTTTCAACCTCTAATGCCGCTTTAATGGCCAACTGCAATGTATGTATAAAACACCCCTTGCCTTCAAATGCACTTTCCTTTATGGCTTTTACCATATTAGGACCGTTATCTCTCACGATCACATGGATAAGCGAAGATATGCCCCAAGTTGAAGCTAATTCTTCTAATACAGAACGTATTTGATTACCTGAATGGGACCCAACAAAATGTTTCATTTGCAGAACTCTGTGTTGAAGAATAAAATCCTCATTAAGCCAGTGTGCAGTAAAGCTTAGAAAGCAAAGCATGTTGTTCATGCAAGTCCACATATCAGATGTAATCGAAACAGCATTGGCCTTTGAGATTTCATCTTTGATTAACTTTTTAACTCTCTCATAAATTGCCGGAATCACCACTTCACTCATATACTTTCTTCCAGGCAACTTATATTTAGGCTTCAATAAATGCAATAATCTGTCAAAGCCTTTGTTTTCCAGAATCAAAATAGGTTGATTGTCGGTTGCGATCATTTCAGCGATGGCATTATGAATTTCTTTTGCTCGAGAATCATTAATATCCCATTTCGTAACAAAAGCCTCCTCTAAAGTTTGTTGTTTATTGGATTTTACACTCGAAGTTGTAGGTAAAGTGTCAAAGCTATGTTCAGGAGCGCTCACAGAAGTAGACGATGTTTCTGGCAATTGATCTTTATGCTTCAACTTCAAATGATTTGTCATTCCACTCGTTGAAGCAGTGCGCCCTGTTCCACCGCGAAAAATAACAGAACTACACAAAGTGCACTTAACTTTGGTTTTGTCATCTTCCATTTCGTCAAAAAAGTCCCAAGCACGTGATCTTTTACGCCCACTCATATTGCAAACACGAAAAAGTTTATATTTTAATTTATTAACAACTTACTCGTGCAATGTTTTAGAGCAAAGTGACGCGCAATGTGTGCGCGGGTGGCGGGCGGCGAGGTACGACTCGCTCGCAACTGCCAGCGGCGACAAGTGGCGTGCATGTTTGAACCTGTTTATGCGGGAGTGCAGTGAAATGGTAAACCGAATAATTCGGCCGAATATTCGGTTCGGTAAAGATTGAACCGAATAGTATTCGGTATTCGGTTATTCGGTAGAACTACTATTCGGCGCATCTCTATCCCAAATATTGGGTACTAATACAAAATCTGTCAAGACAAAAAACCGCTAATTTTTATTATCTTAGTGTACAGATTATCCGTATTACACTATTAAACAAAATAATGTAATGTGATCATTGTATCTATCCAGTTTGACTGCATAGTTGCAGTAGTTAAGTGACCGGCCAGCTGTGCAACGTGTCGCGAGTTCGATTCCCACGTAGGCCAAAAAGTGACAGTGGCATTTTCGTAGTAAAATGACCATTATTAGCCCGGAGTCAGGAAATTCGACGTTGTTTCACTCCCGTACCTCGGAAAGCACGTAAAGCCGTTGGTCCTGCGCCTTACCTCTCTCCGGTCGTGTCGGTCTACCGTCCCATCTTGTTCAGAGAGTGAGGGAACAGAAAGTGCACCTGTGTTTGCACAAACCTTTGTACACTAAAATATCTTCTGCATAGCCACTATGATTGAAATCAATCAGTAGATTTTATATTTAACATAACATAACATAACATCACGCCTTTTATCCCCGAAGGGGTAGGCAAATTATGTCATTGTACAATGTAACACCCACTTTTCACTATTTATGTTATGAGTCCCATGTAATAGGGGGTGAGCCTATTGCCATATACCGGGCACAATTACAGATTTTATATTTATACCTACCAAATAGTCTCTTCTATACTAAAATCATTTAAAACAATATAGTTTCTGTAGCAACTGCTAATCCATTACTTCAAGAAACACTTAAATTCCAATCTTATTACGCTATCGACTTCTCTAGACAACCTCTCAAAAAGTAAACTACAAAACACTAGACATAAGTAGATAAGATGAAATACAGACACTAGCACTTCAACCTCCTCGAAAACTTTCAAATCTTTAACGAAATTTCATCTTTAAAATTCAGTGATAAAGTTGAAAGTGCGCTGAAGATATTTTGGTTAGCTTGAGGTGCAGCGTATCAAAGCTGTCAATTACGGCGCATTTTGTTCTCGGTGCTCTCATTCACTTGATATCATGCTTAAAAATACGCCACCTGGTAGATAATTCTGAATTAATTTTGAAATTAAATTCTGTCATGTCATGCACGTCCATTTCCTTTTTTGTCTGTGGTTTATTTTCATTGGATGGTTTATATTTCCTTTTTTATCTGTGTAGTCTACGTATTTAGTTTATTTGTTTGGTGACGATGATTAAAGTACAGTAAGTAAAGGGCAACCCTTTAGGAAAACCTCAAAAATACTATAATTATGGGGTTCTTCAAGAAGAAAGTAAAGGTTTATTTTTTTCGCAGATTCTACTTAAACCCAAAGGTTGACTGGTAGAGAATGCCATATGACATTAAGTGCACCTTATGTGCCACTATTCAATCACTTTGTGTACATTAAAAACTTAATAAATAGGTTTTTTAAGGGTCGGCAGGGCGCATGTAATACCTCAAGTGTTACAAGCGTCCATAGGCCGCGGTGACCACGATCAGGTGGGACGTGTACTTTTTGCCACCGCATATTATAAAAATATTAAAGCTATCATACACTATACTTAAAATTCTGCTTAAATTTTAGGTTGTAAAAAAAACATATTAAGTATGTCTAGGGTATTTCTTCTACTGAAAGAATTGGTACTCTGTTCTCTAATTTGAGGGAGTTACGGTATGAATACAAAGTAAAAAATGTACTTTTTTAAACCTGACAATTGTATGCAGTCTATATATTTATTATCTAAAAATATAACAAATAATTCATCAAATGAATTTTACGGATAAATTCTATCCATCCCTGTTTTTACTCGACTGTTGGAAGGGTATTGTTTTTTATGTTGATTTTTGGTGTTATTTATTCTAAAATTAAAAGTCGTTTAAAAATGAATTTTATACTTACAGGGAGAAGGATATAAATTGGAAATGCTGTAAAAATTGCTGCACCGGCTCGGATAACAAACCGCACCCGTCCCCTGCATCACCAAGAAACAAATATTTGTATAAAAAATAAAAATTTTACAATA
Organism: Spodoptera picta; assembly: GCA_038387885.1. Taxonomy (NCBI): domain Eukaryota; kingdom Metazoa; phylum Arthropoda; class Insecta; order Lepidoptera; family Noctuidae; genus Spodoptera; species Spodoptera picta. The sequence goes on along the minus strand of JAZHFQ010000227.1, from coordinate 542,851 downwards.
TTTGTGTGTTCTCATTTCCAAAATATTCTCTATAAAAAATTACGTCATATATGACCCCCCTCAAAATGTATTTCAATGCTGTAACTCCCGACTACTTTTTTTATAAAGTAATTATGTGTATTTATTCAATTACACTTTATTAAACAGAACTTTCAAATATTTATTATGGTGAATCTTCTTTCCATCGTCATCAGCCTGTTTCTGTTCACTTTTGTAAGGGATTTTCTCCTGTGTCGTGAGTTTACAAACATACAAATTCACATACACATGACACCCAGACCTGAAAAAACAATTTGTGGATCACATAAAGAGTAAACGTGTAGTTAGTTATTGACAACGAACCCAAAAATGTTACTTCCTATTTATTTTTACAACAATACAGAAATTGTTTATTAACACCAAGTTATTTTTCCAGATCCCCCGTAGATTATGAATTGAAATGCTGCAAGAACTGCTGTGGTGAGGCAAAGGGCTCTCTTTTTAAACAGGGACATGAAGCCAGAGTTAAACAAGCAGTAGATACCCAAATAGTAATTTATTTAACAGTTTTTCATTTCTTTCCCGACTCTCCTATTAATAAAATGAATCCCGATTATAGTATAATAAGGACATTGAAAAAAAACACCAGGCGAGATAGTGGTCAAATGTTGGCCCATCATATATAAAAAAAAAGATTTATACACGAAATTCTCAGTGGGTTATTTATGTGTGCGTGTGTAATTGGTTATCACTTTACCAGACTTAAGAAAATGACAGATGTCCTTCATGTCAATATGTGTATGATCTGTGTGTAAGTCTATCGTTTCAAGTCTCTGTGGCCGCCGTTCTTGAAGTACCGAACCAATAGACATCGTAGGTAACTTTAAAGCAAATAAATTGTGTGAAAACTTCATACATTAATACTCTGGTGTATTGTAAGTTTAATTTATTTTGCAATGATTTTATGCTATAGAGGTATAAGGCTGTATCTGATGAATGCTCCACGAATTCGATACTCGCGAGGCATTTAAAATGATTATATTTATACGACCCTTAAATGAGTTGAACACCAAACCATGCACGCGCGTAGCTCGCGGGCAGCCCACAAACGGCAAAATTTGCAGCGCATTTGCCAGATGTAAACGCACCTTTATATTGGCAACACTCTCAATCTGTATTCGTTCATCATAAGTGAAAATCTTCTAGTCAGATAAACAAAGTTATTATGAACTTCATACATGGTAACCCACAAACATATGAAATAAGTTATAATATCATTCGATCAATGATAGTTTTTTTGAAAAATCAATATTCTAAAGACATCGAACTAAAGGCCACTAGAGCACTATTTAAGTGCTCTCTAAAGGCACACTTCCATCATGGCCAATTTATTCTAAGTGCTCATCAGTCATTCCGCTACTTCACAAATTTAAACCATGCAAATAAGCTTACAGTGTCCCGTAATAAGATTTATAGCGACAAGCTAATCCATTCGGAATCCGATTTGTCTGTTTAACACCGAATAAAAGCATTTTATAAGAAATAATTCAGGAGAAAAAATTCGACGGGTATCGGATTAGTGCGAAGATAAAAATGTTACAACATTTAGGGACGAAATAAGAAAATAAATTATTATTTTGGTTTTGTTTAAGGCATTGGCTGCCGACAAAAAATTGTTGAAGGCAAATCCTCCGCTAATGTCGGTCACCGGTGACTGCCATGGCGTTTAACGTGTTAAGTACCTATGTCTTGGTTTAGTTGTTTTTAAGTATGATTCTTTGAACTTATGTCTAAGTTCGATTCTAAAAGATGTTTTACAGTTTTCTGTTTATACTGGGTATAAACGGAATCCTACCGAAAAATGCTCATGCTCAAAAAATGAAAAGTTGATGATCAAAAATAAGTTTTATTTTCATATAATTAAGGAATAAAACGTTTCGTTCATGTAATAAAGTACCAGTACAAATAAAGTACCCAGTAAATACTGATGTTGCATGAATTGAATCACACGTAAGCAAAAACCATTAAAATTGTAAAAACTATTGTTTGTCAGCGTATTCCGGTAGCATTCCGTTAACACACTGTATTTGTCTACATAACATGTGCTTTACCCCTTGAACAAAGAACGATAATAATAAAATAACACTAGTAAAAACTGCGCAGTTTCACACAAATTCTTGGTTCAAGCGTATGTGTAAATGTTCGGCGTCGTTCAGAATATCACGTACTCGTCGTACGACCGACACGACAGCGACGTTCGAGGCAACGTCTTGAGTAAATGAGGAACGGACGGCTTGGGATGTCACACGTGATTATTGCTCAATACTGTAGGTACTATCGAATGTGAGAAAAGTCTATATTAGTTTAGGGTGAATTTTGGTTCTTTTTTGTTTGTTATCTTAAGGAAATATCGAATACTATAGAGGTAGTATATAGATAGAGAATAAGAATTCAATTAAATTACCTTTCTACGAATTCTACGTCATTTATAAACTGACAAATTATTCAAAACAATTCAGGTTTGTCAATAAATTAATTCATAAAGCACTACTAGAAATTGATAAGTGACAATACTCAATGCCTTTAAACATCAGAATCTCAAACGTTTCAAAATATACATAAAGCAAAATATATTCCTTATCAACCCAACTCAAACGAAAGTACATTTACATACGTGTACCACGCAGTTTATCACAAAATAAAGGGACCCTTACGAAAGTATCACATTTCCTGTGCATCGCCTGGCTTTGATGTCTAGGGACCTATTTCAAGTCCCCTATCATTTCCTGTCTAGACCGATACGTTACGAATCGATAGTCGTTGTATTCTGAGTCTTTTCTCCAACTGTTTAACACTTAGGAGCAAAATTATGGGCACACTTGGAAAAATGTTAATAAAATGCATAGGGAACGGCAAATGGTAGGAAAAAATGTTTTTTTTTTTAATTTAAGAACTGCACAGTTGTTGTAGTTGCTAGGGGACTAGCTGCTGTGCAAAATATCGCAAGTACGATGCCCGCGTCTGTCAAAGTATTGGTATTTTGTTGATAATTTCAATTAAAATTGACTAATCGCCTGCCTAATAGACTGCCTCGTTGGCCGAGTGGTCGCAAGTGCTACTGCCGGGCAAGGGGCCTCGGATTCGATTCCCGGGTCGGGCAAAGTATTACTGGGTTTTTAAGAAAATCTCAGTAGTAGCATGGAGTCTGAATTCGTGTCCGGTATATTGCAGTAGACTCACCCCCTATTACATGGGACTCATAACATAAATAGTAAAAAGTGGGTGCTACATTGTACAGTGGCATAATGTGCACCTCTACCCACCCCTTTGGGGATAAAAGGCGTGATGTTATGTTATGTTACGTTATTTACTAGTTAAGTTGTAGACTTTTGGAGGTCAAATAGAAGTTACTCGATGTAAAATATTGACATTCAGCCTAAGATTAAGCTTCAGACCACATCAATTGGAAAATAGATAAGCTCAAGAGAAAGAAGATAACAGTTCACTATTTCGAATTTATGAACAAGCTTAGCTCGCCAGTGTATTCGCCATATTTAGCGACACAGTTATGGACACAGCTTCGAACATTGAATACAATTCAAGATTATGTCTTGTCCATCTATTGAATCGTTGAAAGCGGGTTTTGTATAGGACAGAAGCATATTGGTACTGAGAAAATCTCTAATAGTTTTCTGACCTACTGTTAAACTTATAGGAAAATAATATAGTATCTACAAAAACGTTGCAATTTAAAAATACTAAGTTCGACTAATTGAAACTTCAAATAATCAAAAATTATGGTTAATACCGGACTCATGTGTCATGGACAGTTTATTTTTTCTCTTACTACAGGTGCTTGATTTGAGATCCTCACATTTTGGTTTCTTATTCTATTGGATAAATCTAGTACGGAAGAATTTGGCAAGCGATGAATCTTCCGGATTACTTGGTTATGGGATATTTGCTATATTACACGTATGTACATTACATCTGCTTACATAGCTAGCATAGCTGACTCACCGCACTCCCCATTACTCAGTAGACGCTAAAACAATTGAAAAACACCCGACTCAACATTCCCCATGAAAAATAATACCATTACCGTACATCAGACAGCTAAGACACCCACATAACTTCACCTTCTTTAATAAAATCCTACACGTAAGAAACGAAAACATAGGGAGTGGAACAAGCGGAAAATACCAATAAAATGTAACGACCACGGGAAATCACCCTCATTAATACGTGCAGATATCTATAATCCCGGCGCTTCTGAATTGGTTTATTCTCCACATCAATCTATTTCCACGTAATCAGGCCGGACCCGAGTCCACTAATTATACTGTAAATACCCGTACATTAGGTGTATCTCTCACGATCGCAGCTTAACAGATTAGCAGACCGGCATCAATATAGAGCGGTGTACGAAGAGTTGAGCCTCGCAGCTATGTCCCGGCAATTGCTTTGGTAATCCGAGATCATATCCCTGCTCACGACAATGCAGCGATTATTATCCGACCACAATGCTCCGGTATTAGCTTTGGGTCTCGAAACTCGACGATCGATGCACATTCGCTAAGTACTATCATGTATTTTGCAGTGAGGATGACGACGAAAATGAGTACTGCGAAAATGTACTGGTTTTGAGCAAGGTAGAAGAGAAATTGCCATTTTCTAAATGGAGTCGGAACAAAATGAATTACAGCTTCATTAAAATGAAGCTTCATTAAAATGAAGCTGTAATTCATTTAGCCGAGTTATTTTTGACCTGTCCTCAATGACATCGAGCATTTGATACGGACATATCTTGCAGCGAAGCAAATACAAAGAATTCAATAGAAAACATCCTGTAGATAAGGAAACACGACGGTGTAACAGAACATCTGTATCTATATCTTTAGTTGAAACTATCTAGTCTAGGTGCCTACAAGAACTATGATGTTGTGCAAAATAAAACAAGAGTAATTTACAGGATAACTAAATAAAAGTTGTTGATTCTATCTTGACACTGGTCTTATAGTCCAGGGTCGATAATTTTTAAAACCAAAAAAAATCATAAAAGGATGAAATTATTTATAATAATTAAAAAATTTTTTCGAATTCAAGTTTTTTTTATATTTTTGCGTTTTCTGAGATGATTTACCATAGTAACATATTTTTTTTTCACCATCGGAAAGTAGCGATTTCAACGAACAGAAACCATACCAACTTTTTGAAAAAAGCTGATATTTTGACGGGTGAATTTTCGATTGAAAATTAGGGTGTTTTTTTGATATTAATTCAAAATAAGGTGAAAAAATAAATATTTTTAATCAAATAAATTACAGCGTATTTGGGACATAAAAAAGGAAGTTTTCACAAAACTTCGTTAAAAAAAATTTTTTGTAAAAGATAAATAAAAAAACCAAAACCTTGGTTTTTTGAATTTTTCACATAAATTTTGAGGTTATGTGAAAAAAGTGAAAATACAAAAGTTTTAGATCTTTTTATTATTTACAACTTTTCCATTTGACTTTTTTCGATAGGACTTTTAGTTTTGCCGGAAATCGAGAAAAACCGTTTTTTACCCTTAAACCAAGGTTCAAGGTTGAGGAATGGACAAAATACTTCAAAGATACCCGATCATTAAATTCTGACATCACTTATTCATCTATCAAATTCATTGTCACAAATTTCCCTGTAATACGTTTTTGTGTTAAGTAGGAATATGGATAATTGTTTTTTTTTTCAAAAACAAAATTCTATTATAATAAAATTTATGGACCTTCTGTTATCTAAAACTATGTCAAAACAAAAGTTAATATTTCTACCTCAAATATTTACGATATAAATGTACAAGTCTTGTACATACTCTCGATAACGGCAAATAACTTGTCCAGCCTTCAGCTATACTTAAGTCATGTTCCCAATACATTCAACCACAGCTCCTTAGAAAAATATTCAGAAGCAGGTATAGCGCCACCTTTACTTTGACTCTAAAAGGATGGAACTGGAAAATTGTTGGATATTTTCTGATAAGCTGCGAAGTGAAGTTTGTGAAAATAGTTTGAGCGTGAACACTTTTATATCGTAAGCCAGTGCAAGGTTCTTAGGTGTTCGTTAGGTAGGATTTAGTATTAAAATAAATTAAAAATCGAATCGAGAAAAATGGTAAACCAATTTTGTTTAACGGTGTGCTACGGCTACCACTGGACTGCTCGTTGGCCGAGTGGTCGCAAGTGTGACTGCCGGGCAAGGGGTCTCGGGTTCGATTCCCGGGTCGGGCAAATTAACTGGGTTTTTAAAAAATTCTCAGTAGTAGCACGGAGTCTGGAATTGTACCCGGTATATGGCAATAGGTTGAAAAGTGTAATAGTGAAAAGTGGGTGTTACATTGTACAGTGGCATAATGTGCACCTCTGCCTACCCCTTCGGGGATAAAAGGCGTGATATTATGTTACGTTATGTACTACGGCGTAGCCGTATTCGCTACGATTGCGAAGCGCTACGCATTTGTAGCAAAACGATTACCTGTATCAGTTCTTCCCATCCGTGCATGAGCGGCTGGAGAGGACATGGTTGGAGGTTGATCACTGTGTTGCCCAATTTCTTACTGGCCACGGCAACTTTAAAAGCAAATTGTTCTCATTTAAACTTATTGATTCACCATGGTGCCAATGTTCGACAGAGGAGTTGCGATACGAGCAGTCGGCCCATCACATACTCTGGGAGTGTGATCTCTGGCAATATGAACGTAACACTATGTTAAATAATTTAATTGTTTCGTCAGGTGTAGTTTATTATACGGACCTTGTGGAATCTAGAACGAATTTCAGTGCGTTTAGGCGTTTTTGCCATACCTATTATTGGAAGCAAGTATAACAGCTCACACATAGGACCCACTTAGTTTTTAGTCAAATTTCCGTGGTGCTTGGCGACTGGGCTTCACCCAGTTGTACAGTCTCTTCTTTGTGCCTTTAGGCTTAATTCATTCTGTCTCCTGCAGTAATTCACCGAGGGAAGTGAAAACCATAGTTTTTTCTTCTTCTCCTCTTATAATATCTTCTGATTCACTTCGTTGCGGGAACCAAGACAGTTACTCATGTCCCTGGGACGCGCCGGACTTCAGTGTTCCGGTGTTTTCATGGTTGTATCTACTGTAGAGGTAGATCCTGGCTTACAGGAGTTGCAGCGGTTTTGGGAGGTTGTGGCGGGCTTGCCCATAAAAAAAAATAACGATTACCATTAATTTACAGTTAATCCTAAAGGTCAAAGTCATTCACTTCAAGAAACAATGCACGATAATGACAAACTGTAATTAAAACCCAAACAACACAAAATATAACAATTTTGATGCTATAAAATTCACCGCAACACTACCTAGGAGTCTGACACAGTCACTAAAATTTAAAACATGTTTACTTATATTACAATGTGTTTTCACAGCTTAATCTCTGGGGGTTTTATGCAAATATTTAGTATCAAGTGACCACGGTTAGTTGTAAACATCGTAAGTGTGCGACGTAACGAGATAAGCCACTAGCTATTTGCCAGAAAAATATGGACTGTGCAATGTGGACCCAGCCACGCGTAGCCGAATAAAAATCGCAGTAGTTCTATGGATTTAAATTTAAAAACTGGTAAGCTTAATGGCCAGGTTTACATGTAATATTTTAGTTTTGTAGAAAGTAATTGTTCCAAAAATAGAAGCAGTTTTTCAATAGGGTAGTTTCCTAAATTTTATTTTAATGTCCATCTGGTACATTGATTTAAAACTTTAGACACGTATTTTTTCTTTTTGCATAAAATTAAATACTTTCGACGATATATTAATTTGAAATATCGTGTGACCTCCCAACACAACCTCCCACTCCTAAACTTAGCGCCATTTTATCTAAGTATTGCAACTTAATACGAGAAAATAAAAAAGTACGTGGCTAATATTTTTCATTATCGAACTGACGGACATATTAGATTTTTAATTTTAATACCTTGGAAACTACCCAATTGTCTAAACTACAAAAAACAAAGTATATTTGTTAGCAATAAAATTGGGTGCGGTTTATTATTAACTTGTTATTTTCTTCTTACGCAAGCGTGGCTTCTACATGAGCTAAATCCGTACTCCGAGTCTCCGACTAAAAAGGGATCAAACGTAAAAGTTAAGGCAACTTATTTAATAAAACCTCGTTTACGTAAACTGAGGGAGCAACAGAGCTCACCACACACTACACTACTCAAGTAGTTGATTAAACAACGCAACTAGTGATGTTTGTCGACTAGTTCTAATCGGCCGCCAATAATCGAGTGCAGTGCATACAGTTTAAGGCTTCACTATGTTCCTTGATACGTCATGGCACAGTTTACCCATCGCCGGGCCATTAGTTTGCGAGGATGTTTGCACTGCGCCCTCTAATGGGTTCGGTGTACTTGCAATATATAGCCTGGACGGCTTTTATTGCACCCCGAGATTATTTAAACGGCCGCAGGGAGAGCCTCATAATTTGTGCGCTCTCCGCCTTAGAGCGCCTTCAGTCGACCGTAACGAGATGGTGTGCAGTTATTTTAAGACGTAATTTAAATTCAGTTATTTTTTCTCTTCTCCCTTATCTTGGTTTACGGTTAGCTTGGGACTTGTTTAGTTTTCATAGCCGATCCGAAAAGTCTGGACACAGTTTTATAGTTAGAAAATCCTTTTACAATATAACGAGCGAAACTTATAAGTACCGTCTAAAGAGATGCAAGACCCGTACAAATCCCACTTAGGGAACTACTACGATAATACGTAATTTCCGTCATTACGGAAACTCGACACTAAAGCGACATGACGGTATAAAAATATCTCATATTAGCACAAACTTTCCCTATTTAATACAGCCTCGGGGCAAGTTGCGAACTCCCGCCATTTACTTGCTCTTGTATTACCATTCGCGAGACTATACTTCGAAATATGGCTCAAGTTTTATTTAAACGTCACTAGCATACATATACCTCTACAAAGATTAGCTCCTTTCTAAGTTTTAGAATTTGTAAATTATTTCCTGTGCGTTAACTATAAGGAAATTTACCGGAGTAACCCGCGATTTTATTTAATTCAGTTACACGTCTCACGATAGTTATTAAAAGGAAACTGTTTGAAGAATAGAGTAAACTTTTATGTTTTATTAAGTACGTGATTTCTAACACTAAGTTCAAGTTTATTATGAGAAATTCCATATCACTAAAATGATTTCTTCTGATTTAATATATATTATGTATTCGTTTGTTAACTCCAATAAAAATTATAGTACAAAATGTATCAAACTACTTTCATGTTCTATTTTTTTCTAAACGTAAGCAACAGTTTCTGGTGTTTTTCCCGGTCTCCTGATCGAAGTAAACCCTATGTGTCGTTTATAATCCTGTGTTGGAGCATTTCAGTTGTCTTGTTAAGGTAAATGGAATTAACTCGATATCTTTCGAGATATCTATGCAGCTGTATAAAACTTTGCTATATATATATACATACATACATACATAACATCACGCCTTTTATCCCCGAAGGGGTAGGCAGAGGTGCACATTCTACCACAGTACAATGTAACACCCACTTTTCACTAGTTGTTATGAGTCCCATGTAATAGGGGGTGAGCCTATTACATACATATATATATATATACATATATGTATGTAATATATATATATATATATATATATATGTATGTAAGTAAAACACAAATACCTTTTTTATGGAATTGGAAGCAAACGAGCAGACGGATCACCTGATGGTAAACGATCAGCGCCGCCCACGGACACCCGCAACACCAGAGGACGCAACTGTGAAGTTGCGTTACCATACCTATAGTAAAAGTATTATTATGAGACTATAGTAAAATTTTCCAAACAGTTGGTGACAACTGGACGATATCGGTGCTCACCTAAAATAATAAAATAAAAGGAATGTGAACTAGTGATATCTTTAACTTGTCACAAGGTTTTTTACGAAAGGCAAAAACACTAATCACGACATGACTATGTGTAATGTATGCAAAGATACATATGCCTTCAATATAGCTTCAGGATAACTTTAACATAAGCCATAAATATAAACAAACTTTTCATAAAGATTAAACTCAAAATCTGTAAGAACAACAACTTTGTAAATATTGCCTATACTTAATGTATTTCTTAGCACTTCCATCTTATACTTAAACGAGTTCTTATCTATCGTTTTACTAGAAACCACTCGCCTCGGGTTTAAGAATAACTTTTGAAGGAATACAAGGAAAGTCAATTATCAGAAGACAGGGTTCGTATATGTCTGACTGACACGAACATACCACTCGCGACTTAAATTCGAACTGATAAATTCCCCTTTAGAAAATTCGCGATAAAGTTAAACGCTACAATTTCACTTCCATCCTATAAAGATTTAGAATCCTTTAAGTTATAAGCTCTAAACTGAGGATTTTCGAAAGTGCAAAACCAGACAAACTTGTTAAAGTTAAACGAAAATATTTTTATTACAGATTGGAAAACTCTAGAGATGTGGCTACGGAAAGAAGGTGAAATATGTACCTGAATACTTTAACGAATTCTTACAAACATTTTTTAATTTGTTACCGAGATTAAAACGTTAAGATTGACATCATCGTACCTTTAAATCTTAGTTTATAGTGGTCCGTATATAGAAGTGGTGATACTAGTTCAATCCAGTTAGAATGAACGCAAAAACCAAAAACCAATCCAACGACTAAAATAGATTCAAACTTTGAATAAAACGTATGAAGATTAAATTTCAATTAAAACCGAACCACTATCGTGGTCTTCACTGTGGTTAATCTCTATGCCAGTTAAAAGTAACGTTAGAACTAGACAGTTAACCCTACCATTCCCGCCGCGGACACGTTCATTTCCTATCTCCTACCGATAAAATAAATTGATCGCCGGTTTAAAGATCAGCTTAATTACTTTCTATTAAATTCAATTGCCATGTCTGTCTGTGCATTCGACTCGTTTCGTTTTCTGGTTATTCTGGGCAGAATTCCATTCTGGTCCATTGAAGCTTGTCATTAATAATTGGTAAACTGTGTTCGCTTCAATTTTATGCTTCGATGATCTTTGTGGTCTTCGCAGAGCATTATCGTGTTAAATTTAATGAAGGCATATAATTTGGAACGGCTCAATCATTGAATAAGTTTATCTTTTCATCATTATTAATTGACATAAATTGCTGGGGATTAATTTTGGACGCGGTGCTGCCTTACGGAGTATAATTAGTTCGAAAATGTTGATTACCATTATTATTTTTTAAATCATTTTCTTGTATATCGGTTTTATTTACTCCTTTATGGTTAAACACGTGTTACATACCTTTTTGTTGTATATATATAATTATGGAACAAACCAGTAATTGCCCCTAACTCAACTCCAATCAACTAAAACAACAAAATCGAGTAGTAGTTTCAAACTGCACTTACTCGTAGCTGTGTCAATACTCAGTAAGCATACAGAAGCACTAGAGAAAGAAACAAATGCCCTACCGCAGGAGGAAAACAAAATTACGGAATTGTAAAAACAAAAAGCAGGTAGAATCAAAACGAACGCGTAGTCGCAGTCACGCGGTAAACGAGAGTAGCATTTAAAATGTCAGGAGTCGCGGAATGCGACACAAGTTCGTTACTCAGTCCCCAATGCATTGCCATTGCAAAAAATCCAACTGTTATTTGCTTTTAAACAGACTTGATTTCAAATTTCGAAGCTTTCTTTCGAATTAGTGTTCGGTTTGAATTTTAGTGACTATGTTGTGATTTCAAATAGGAATTCGTTTTTAATTTTGTCTTGTTGGAGAGTCGTCTTTGATTTTCTATAACAAATTTTTATTTTTTCTATGATATATATTTCACCCCATCTCAAAACTTGCATAGCAAATATTTGAATATACCTACAACCTTAAAAACATAAGACATTTCAGAATTGTGTTGCATCAATTTGTCTACGGAACGGGCGAAGGAGATGTTATTCAAAGTGAAATTCTATCACCTGTGCCTATAGCCAGACAATCGATCAATCAATACACGGATTGAATATAATATCAAAATCTTGCTCAAGTGGGTCGACATCTTAACATGAAATATAAGTATTTTACATAACAATTTAGCGAGTTTAGAATTCAAGACAATCATGTCTGTGCTTCATAAAACTTTAAAAAAAAAGTTACACGCCTTGTATTCTATTAATGCATAGACACTGGCATAAGAGGTATCTGTTCTTAATTTTCAGTAGTTGTGCTATGAACCCCGTGTATAGTAATCGTTATACCCATACGACAGACTTCCAAATTCCTAATTAGAATTTATAAGAATTTAAAAATGCTAAAACTTAAACATACTTTGACCAACACGAGAATCAAATCTAAGACGACTTGGACAAGTCGTCTTAGCTTGAGACTTAACATGGAGTAAAACGATCCGTACATACTCCGGATATTGAACGGACGTACCCTTGACATGTCTGCAAGGCGCAAGGATGTTGCAGATTGCATGCGTCGAAGGTATTATATAGTTTATACTCCAAGCTTACCTGTGCGCCTGGTACTGAGAAACTTGGATAGATTTATTGAGGTTAAACGATTATGAAAAATGTAGTAATTCAAAATAGGTAATTCAATTAATTTATCTATTTATTTCATTTATTCGTTTATTAAAAGGCGTTTTACAATTTTATTTGGTTCTTTATTAAAATTTATTCTGTGGTATTTATATTTTACACTTACTTTATGCTAAAAATATTTTCTACAACTAATTCTTGAAAACAGTTTCTTGGAAAATGCTTGTATACTACCAAATTGAACTTTATTTTGCTCAATTTTATCTTTCCAATATTGAAACGGAACACAAAAAGCCGCAATGTCTGTTTCACAAGCTGGCAACGATGGTTAAATAAGAACTTGGAAGAAAACAAAGCAGTATTGTTCTGATATAGAAATGCTCACTTGACGAGGGCGAATCTCTTCGCTTTTCAAATTCTTCCAATCGAAAGAGCAACAAGCCGTACGCTGTGAAATTAAAAATACACTAGTTTGGTTAGCAAGGGCTCAAACCTTTGGTGTATCACAAATTGGAGCGACACAAGCTTCGGGAAATGTTTGTACTGTGACAGTGCAAACAGCTCACACGGGGTGGATAATAAAAATGTAAATTGGCAAAGCAAAGCGCTCTGGAATAGCACGTTCAATGCACGCCGCCGCCGGAGCCGCTCAGTAAATCTATTCATAAATTACCGCAATACCGCTTATCTGCACGCAATATATTTGGATAGGAAACTTTGTAACTTTGCCGTATTCAGATAATTATTAAGCTAACGGTTTACCCTGAATTCGTGTAGAAGTACAATTTTTAGACTAACAGTATTAAATTTGAGTATGTTTCCGTTAGTGGAAAAGTGTTGCGTTATACTAGTTATTCAATTTTGTCAATCTTGTTAGATAGCATAATATATCGGTAATGGACAAGTATCGTGTTGCACTTTAACCGTCACATGTCTTAATATCTGTTTTAAATTGTTTTTAACAACATGTTACTAACGGAGATTTTCTTCAATAGCAGCATAATTAGCAGAAGTAGACATAAACAGTATGAATTTATTAAATATTAGCTTTGTGAGTTGTTGCAGAGGGATGTTGATAGGTTAAAAATGATTTTTGTGGCACTTAGCGTACTCTTCCGGGATAGCTAATAAGAAGCTGTCATATGATGAGAGGTTGAATCACTTCAAAATGATATCCCTACAAAAACGAAGAGACTCACTAGATTTACTATTTTTATATAAAACCTTGTGATATCATATTGACTGTCCCCAGCTTTTGAGCAAGCTCAGAATCCGTGTACCCTCAAAAAATCCACGAGCGTCTATAACTCCATTGTGTCCTCCACTACGCAGGACTGTACTTGGTGCTAATTCTCCCATTCCTCGTCTATGCAGGTTGCTGAATAGTTATAGTGACCTTGTTGATGTGCACTTGGACTCACTTGGCAAGTTTCGCCGAAAAGTTAGGTTGATTCTTTATGGTGATGTTGCCCGAATGTAACTGTTTTTATTTGTTTTGCCCATTATTTATGTTCTGATTGTAAGTGTCAATTGTCTTTATTGCTCGTATCGTAAATTTTAAGTTTAATATTTCATTTGTCTCTGATACTAATTCTTCTTAGTTATTTTGAATGTTAAATCCATGTCAATGGTTGGATTTGCCTGTCTCTGATCATAGTGATTTGTAAACCATTTAGTATATAATGCATGTTGTGCTTACCTATAATAGATTGATGCACTAGTTTTTAAGTTTTCGTAAATGTAACCCTATATTGTATGAGTGTGTAATTAATTGTTGGTGAGCCAAATCAATAAAATAAATAATAAAATAAAAAAAAATAACAAAAAAAATCACTCAAATCGGTCCAACCATTCTCAAGTTATGGCATGACAACGGGAAACGGGTTTCATTTTTATATACCTCTATATAGATGTATATTATACACATACAAGAAAGGAAACTTCTTAAAGAAATATTTGAATATTGTACCTATATCTTTTGTAATTGAACTCTCGCTAATTATTATTATTGAATATCGTATATAGCTTCATAATTCGATGGAAGCGCATTGCGACATAGTTTGCGACGCGCAACACTCCGTCTGCATAAAGTCGCCCTTACTAAGACATAAGTCGACGTGTCGCGAACAGACCGATATGACTTTGAATACACGTGGCGTTCAAACAATATGTGCACCTCAAGCCTTGGACTACAATATAGTTAATTGTACCTTTTGACTGGCTTAGGAAATTTGAAGACAGCACAGCACATCAATGCTTCCTAAATTGTCGAATTGACTTCACGCCATTTTCAACTCTATTGCAGGGTGATAAGGTCTTTTAATGTTTGTTGGAAACATTTATATAGCTTTTAGGTTCCCAGAAGCAAAATTTTATTTGAAAGTATTTGTAGTCTTCATTGACTAGAAAAGACGACTACACGAATGAAAGTTCCCGTCGCAGCATTTCAAGGAATTTTATTGGATTACTACCTAGGTACATTAGTCGTATTAGTAGTATTTATTTAGGAAAATCACCTATCACTGCGTTGGCATTCCGTATTATTTTATACATATTTACCTCAATATTTTAAATATAACAATCATTTGATGTTCTATCGTCAAACTAATTAAATAAGTGTGAAAATTGGAGTAGACTAACTTTTTCATAAAATTATAACAAGAAAAATATACTTAATAAAGAATTATAAACAAAAAAGAAAATAAGATACCATTTTGACTACAAGTAAGGACATGTAAACAAAACATCAGTCTTGTACTGTCCTAATTTGCAAAAACAGTACCTACTAGTTGCAATATTAACCTGGTGTCCAAACTTTTCTGATAAAAACACCCCGGAGGTATCGACTTCATATTTTTTTATCAAGAAACATAAGCAAAACATTTTGATTCTCGTGTGAGCAAGAAATAAAGCACGACGAACGACGCAACAAAGTTAATCGTGAAGTATCACAACAAAAAGATATTGGATGAAGTTTTGTTCCATGCAATATTGGTACGACCAAAAGTTCGGTAAACCAGACGCCGTAACCTTGCGTGGAGGTACTTATATATTTATTTTATTATTTTTAGAAGGAAAAAGGCGTGTTCTTCAATTACTTATTCAAGCTACACGTTTGTGTTCGTGAATTAAATTATTGTTTTTGTTTGTAATACATATCTTGTTTATTCTGTGTTGTACGAATACGAATTGCTTTTATATATTTTTTTACTAAATTGACTTCTTTGTCTTTCTTTTATATGAAATGCAGAGATCTCGAAACCCACTCGTGTGTATGTAAATGAGAAAACATTGAAAAATATTACATTACACGAAATATATAACTTGACGTTTGATTTCATTCAATAGAAGGGGTAAATAGAGTTAGTGAATACAGCTTGTATGTCAGAGTTATGCAACATTCCCGCACATTAGGGAACGACTATTTTATTAAACATACCTACGTAATTCGCACATGAAAGACAGAAATCAACGTTATAATAAAACACACAACACACATTCAAATACAAATGCTTACAATAAATTACACTCCTTCATATCATTGGAATAAAAACTATGGCGGAGCTGAACAATTTCCTTTGTTTATTGAAACATTATGGAACAATCAGATCAGTACCGATCTGGGTGCCATCGACCGCTGCCGAATGATTTCATAGTTAGTTCATTAATTGCGAACAATGTGTACAAAACAGAATTTTTTATATACATGTAGTTGGTGACTTGGGATGTAGACAATGTTTTATTTTTTAATTAATACTACATAGAAAAATGATACATTATGATAATAATGGTATGAAAGAGATAGGATTAGCAACTTTGAATACGGGCGTGAAGAAAAAAGTATTGCAAGTGTATTGTATACCTTTTAAGTGTGAGAGAGCCATGCTTCGGCACGAATAAACGGAGTGATACCACGGCCTCTTAGAAAACCGACGTGAAACAACGCCTGCGTTGTGTTTCATCGTGTGAGTGAGGTTACTGGAGGCCCAATTATATTATCCCCAGTCTTCCCAATCCTGAACCCCCCACGATCTTCAAATTCCCAATTCCCGTAGGGCCGGTAACGCACTGGTTATGCATCTGATGTTCCAGGTGTCCATGGGCGGCGCCGATTGCTTACCATCAGGTGATCCGACTGCTCGTTTACCGGTTTATAAAAAAATAAACCAATAGAGATAGCGACATGATATATCAATATTTTCGGATTCATTTTACAAACTGGTTTAATGCATTTTGCTTGGTACTTTATTCCATGTACTTAGAGGTATATAGAGGTATATAAGTGGAAATTATATACCCCAAGTTTCAACCCTGTAAACGTATTTAATTGAATGAGAATGATAGCAGTGCCGTTATTGACAATCCATACATCAATGTAAATATTGCATTAATATCTGCTAATTAACATGAAAGTCAAACAATACGCCGTTTCCTAGTATATACCTTTGTATACTTTACCGATTTCATTTTGGTTAATAATTTCCTCATAATAATATTTTTTGTACGTTAAATAATTGCTTTCATATTTTCTGTATTGAAAAAGTTTCACTATATTTTTTATCGAGGAACACGATAATACAATATAGGTTACAGTTGGGGTTTTTTTTAAGGTTGTAAAATCATTGAATGACTGCTCCCGCCTGGGTGAGGCGGGAGGGAGTGTCAGACTCTTACTGACTAAAAACCACCCGTTCCTTCTCCTGCACGTCGACCCGGAGCCCCGGTAACCCGTTAGGTTCTCCGCGGCTCCTACAGTTGAAGTGCAATGCAATTTCAATTATTCGGACATTCTAATAAACATAACAGAGCATCACGCCTTTTATACCCGAAGTGATTGGTTATAGCGGTGCACACTATGGCACTCAATGCCACTGTAGAGGTACAATGTAACACCCACTTTCACTGTTTATGTTATGTATCCCATGTAATAGGGAGTGAGCCTATTGCCATATACTGGGCACAATTCCAGACTCTGTGCTAGTATAGATAATTTTTTTGACACACCCCGTAATAGTTTGCAAGACCCGGGAATCGAACCTGAAATTTCTTGCCCAGCAGCCGCGCTTTCGCCCACTCGGCCTAATAAAATGTTTTCCTAGTGACACTGATTAGGTGTATGAATTAAATTGATCATTATACCATTAACTTTAGGTACTGTTTTATGTCGTGGTGGCCCGGAGGTTCAAGACTTCTCATGAATGAGGGTGCCGGTTCGAAACCTACCAACGGCTTATAACTTTTTGTTATATGTACTTTCTAAGATTATCTGGACACCACTGACAATCGGTGAAGGAAAACATCGTGAGGAAACCTGGACTTATCATTTCTAATTATAAGTTTGAAATCGCCAACCCGCATTGAGCAAGCGTGGTGATTAATGTTCAAACCTTCTCCGTGTGGAAAGAGGCTTTGTTCAGCAGTGGGCATTTAATGGCTGTTGATGATGATGATAATGACTGTTTTATGAGTCTCTGTTAGACTGCTAAATACGTATATAAGGTCATTTATTTCAGTACTGAGTAATGTTCTTTTTCTACACTTCAATAATAGATTTCTTATCATGGCTTATCTCCTTTACCTCATAGTCAAATGAGACAACATCCGAAAATTACATGAAGGTACCTATTTAAAGCTATCCTCCTGCCCACTCCTTCGAGGAACACAACCCTTATGCCCTTAGACTATTAGGAATAGCCTAAAATAGTTTATTATCGGATTTACGGCCAATTTATCCTCAAATTAGTCTTGCGAACCGAAAACTTTGGTCTAAGTATAAAAGCGTGTAATATTTTAGTCAGTTTAGTGCCTTATTTTGAACCGAAATCTTAGTCTAGTACGCAAGGTGTCTCATAAAGTTTTAGTTCCCTAACGACCTCTATCTAACCTATTTATATTATGTAACTGAGGAGGCCAAAAATATTAGTGCATAGTAAGTAGTACTGTGCTTATATTGTACTTCTGCAAGCGACTTCGCCCGCGTTCCCATACATATCACTTTTTTATCCCCGAAGGGGTAGGCATAGGTGCACATTATGGCACTTAATGCCACTGTACCATGTAACGCCCACTTTTTACTATTCTATGTTATGAGTCCCATATAATAGGGGGTGAGCCTATTGCCATATACCGGGCACAATTTCAGACTCCGTGCCACCAAGAGAAGTTTTTAAAAACCCAGTAATACTTTGCACAACCCAAGAATTGAACCCGAGGCCCCTTGCCCGGCAGTCGCACTTGAGATCACTCGGTCAACGAGGCAGTCAAGTAAATGTTATCGTCCTCCCACCCACTAGAATAATAGATTAAATAGCTTTGATTGTTTGCTTGTTCTTTGCGAATATTTATTCCTTAGTTTTTTAAGACCTTCTCCGTGTGAGAAGAGGCTTTGCTCAGCAGTGGGCATTTATAGGCTGTTGATGTTGATGATAGTTTTTTAAGATTCTCAATAAAGATTTTAAAGGCTTTATTTTTTCATTGTAAGTTCCCGCAGTCATTTCCAAAATGTTACCGAGTCATCAAACTTTGCATGAACAGCAACCAAACTCGACATACAAGACAATCATTGAAGTAGCAACGTGTTGATGTTCATGCAGCCTTCCTATACATTGTGAAGAAGAATTTGGACAACATGAAGTACCTAACATGTATTGTGTTATATCTAGAATATTGTAGTAGGCAATAGTCGCAGTTCTGACTTACTTTAAATTTCTACTTTATTCTGACGTTTATTTTATAAACAATCTCTTCAAGAGATCACAATATTTAGACGTAAATAACTGCACAATTCTTTGAATAACATTTTATATCACACAATTCATTTCTGAAAAAGTTAGTCTAAATTCAGTGCACGTTGTGAACGAAATTTGACCTAATTTCACTTTCAGAGAGTGTATTTTCGTTTATTATCGATAAGATATTCTTGGATGGGTTATGTGTTGCAAATTATTAAGGAATAGTCTTATCAATCAAGTAAAATACCGACCCACTGGGTGCTAGATAACAATGTGCCTTATCTAGCATCTAAAGATTTTTTTTAACAGTTGATTTTTTTAAGGGGGGGACAATCATCGAATGACTGCTCCCGCCTGGGTGAGGCGGGAGGGAGTGTCAGACTCTTACTGGATAAAAACCACCCCGTTCCTTCTCCTGCACGTCGAGCCGGAGCCTCGGTTACCCGTTAGGTTCTCCGCGACTCCGAATCGGCATCGGCCTTATTTCGCCCCATCTGTGGTGGTCTTATGGCCGTACGCTCGGGTAGTCTACATTTGATTGGCTTTCCACTATTACGAAATCAAAACAATTAACATGTTGTTTAATACAATACACATGTTTATTTTGTATTTCCTGAAGCCAATAGGTTAGCTCATCCTTTGTATTTAGGTGAAAGAATCCGAAACTTTTGGTAATATCGCTTCACTGAGCGGCAAAAGCTCGCTTTGAAATAATGTACGCAGCAAACACTTGTTTTAGGAAGTTCATCCTGTTCGGGAACTATGTTCATAAATTAACTATCGATTGGCTATTGCATACTAGAAAGTATGGACTAAATTGGTATTAGCTTTCTTTTGGTATAGGAGAATAAGTATAGTATACCCCCCACATGGGACTCATGACATAAATAGTGAATTTCGGGGATAAAAAGGCGTGATGTTATGTTATATGTTTGACGTATTAACTGTGTCGTAATACCATTTATTTTTTACTTAGTAGCTACAATCTTTGATTGAATGCAACTGCCAAACTCATGTTTGACTCAGAATAAAAGATAAGTGTATATATTTTTTGTAATTGTCTATCATCGTATGGGTATTATACTTAAAATTAATAATACAAATTATGAAAAGTGAGAAATAGGTAAATAGGACACAATTGGGTAGTTTCCAAGGTATCAAAATTAAAAATCTGATTAGTCAGTCGGTTAGATAATTAAAAAATATTAGACACGTAATTTTTTTTTCTCGTATTAAGTTGCAATACTTAGATAAAATGGCGCTAAGTTTAGGAGTGGGGGGTCGTTACGTCATAACGTGCTACAAAATGTGACACGCTGTGACGTCACACGATATTTCAAATTAATATATTATCGTCGAAAGTGCATAATTTTATGAGGAAAGAAAAAATACGTGTCAAAATTTTAAATTAATGTACCAGACGGACATTAATATAAAATTTAGAAAACTACCCTATTATACAAAATACACTGACATCATACTAACAGTTTATAAGTACACATAAATCTATTTCGATGAACAAAATGAACATAACATAACATCACGCCTTTTATCCCCGAAGGGGTAGGTAGAGGTGCACATTATACCACTGTACAATGTAACACCCTCTTTTCACTATTTATGTTATGAGTCCCATGTAATAGGGGGTGAGCCTATTGCCATATACCGGGCACATTTCCAGACTCCGTGCTACTACTGAGATTTTTTTTAAAAACCCAGTGATTCTTTGCCCGACCCGGGAATCGAACCCGAGACCCCTAGCCCGGCAGTCGCACTTGCGACCACTCGGCCAACGAGCAGTGAACAAAATGACAAAGCCAGGTAATCAAATTTATATTAAAACAAAGTTTAATTTGAAAAACGTTTACCTGCCTACCCCTGTATGATCGTTAAGGACTAATTGCCTCAAATCAAGCGTTTTGTATTATATTCTAAAATGGATTTTTGTTTACTAACGTCGACAAATTTTGAATCTTTTATAGGATTAGGCGGAGTGAATTTAATTAAAGCAATTTGAATTGATGTGGCTTTTTTGTTAACAAAATCATATTTTTGTTTCGTCGTCAATTTAGATTGAGCTAATATTTTTGCTTTTATTATGTTTAAGTGGGGATTGAATAATTGAGACTTAATATAACTTTTGTGATTGAGAATAATCACATAACTAGTCGTTGAAACCATATGTATGGAGATTCTTGATGTTATATTCATGTGTTTGTTTGGTTTTATATCTAACTAGCTGTTGACCGCGACTTCGTCCGCGTAGAATATGATTTTATTTAAGACAAAACTCTTTTTTTGTTTTAATGTTCTATTATAACAGTAGCCTATTTTATTATGGAGAAGAAGGCAAACGAGCTGGATCACCTGATTATCGCCTCTGTTTCAGCTACCTGCAAATAAAAGTCCCGTAAAAATCGGTCCAGCCATTCCAGTGATCAGCCAGTACAAACAGACAGACAGACAAAAATTATAAATGATATGCATTTTTCAAGTGTGGGAGAGCCATCCTTCGGCACGAATGGGCCGGCTCGACCGGAGTGATACCACGGCCTCACAGAAAACCGACGTGAAATAACGCTTGTGTTGTGTTTCGTCGTGTGAGTGAAGTTACCGGAGGCCCACTTACCTCCCTCTCTAGTCCCCGTCACCCGAATCCCCGAATCTTACACAATCTTCAAATTCCCAATTCCTAAAAGGCCGGTAACGCACTTGTAACGGCTTGGTGTTTCGAGTGTCCATGGGCGGCGCCGATTGCTTACCATCAGGTGATCCGTCTGCTCGTTTACCAGCTTATGCTATAAAAAAATTGAAAATGAAGGAAAACGGTTATTTTAATATAACAAACAGACACTCCAATTTTATTTATCCGTTTAGACTAGTAGTAAAAGTATTATGCGAGTTATGCCAAAAACAATAAAAAGTATTTAATTTCTCTAACAAGTCCGCACTCGATGCTTTAATAAAACTGCAACGTTTATAACAGTTGAATAAATTAATTTTCACAAGAAAACTGTTAAAATGATATTCGCTGAACTGGGCCAAAAGCCGTCATAACCAAATGTGTAGCCTGTGGAAACAAGTTCATCCAATTCAGAAGATCTTGCGCTTACTGCACAGAGCCGCATTGTTGTGTACATTTTGACGCAAAACCGTTCTGAGCATTTTGGTCGAGTGACGTCATTGGACTGTACTGCAGGTGACTTGAAAATTAGTTGTAACAACTGAGTTTAACATAACATCTCACCTTTTACCCCTTTAGCGGTAGGCAGAGGTTACACTTAATGCCACTGTACAATGTAACACCCACTTTTCACTATTTATGTTTTGAGTCCCATGTAATAGGTGGTGAGCCTATTGACCTGAGGTTTATGTTTACTTTACAACTATTTTGTGAGGTAGAACCGGACCTGAGACTTGAATAACTCGATTCATAAATTGTTGTTTCTACTACCTCGTTGGCCGAGTGGTCGCAAGTGCGACTGCCGGACAAGGGGTCTCGGCTTCGATTCCCGGGTTGGAGAAAATATTACTGGGTCTGGAAATGTGCCCGATTTATGAAAATAGGCTCACCCCCTATTGTACAGTGGTACTAAATGCCGTAATTTGCACCTCTGCCTACCCCTTCAGGGATAAAGGCGTGATGTTATGTTATGTCGTTTCGAATCTGGGTATCATGTGCATGCACAGAAGAAAATCCTAACTTAAGCCAAAGAAACCAAGAAAGCTCCAAAAACAACAACAAATAAAAGTAGGTACGTCTCAATACATAGGTACAGAGTTTATACACTACATTATCAAGATAGATGAGGCCGGTAGCTGTCAATTTGGCAGCTAAACGTCAATCTGACAGCCGGGAAAAGACTGGCCAGCGATCCCTTTTCAATTACTAGCGTAAAATCGCCTTTTTTCTGTGAACACTGACAGCTAACTGGGGCCTGATGAAAGGCGAACTTTTCAGGAGATAGTTGGAATTTTCCTTAACATAGTCACTTAATATAAGTAGGCCATTTTTATTTTCTATTTCCGATAAGACATGTAGGTATGCGGGAACTATTTTATTTTTATCTATTTTTTGTTAGGCGCCTTTGAAGGTACAAATGATATACCTACCTATTGTAATGTCGTAAGGTAACAAACAATATTATTAGGTTTATAGTTTAAAAATCAATTTTATTGTGGGAGAGCCATGCTTCGGCATGAATGGGCCGGCTCGACTGGAGTGATACCACGGCCTCACAGAAAACTGACGTGAAGCAACGCTTGCGTTGTGTTTCGTCGTAAGTGAGGTTACCGGAGGTCCAAATCCCCTTCCCCATTCTCCCCAATTCCTGAACCCCCAACGGAATCCCAAAGGCTGGTAACGCACTTGTAACGCCTCTGCTGTTCCAGGTGTCCATGGGCGACACCGATTGCTTACCATCAGGTGATCCGTCTGCTCGTTTCTCGGCTTATGACATAAAAATAATTAAGGTTCAATAACTTTGTCACAATTATTAAATCTTTCTAATTACATTTTATTTAAAGTTTGTTGTATTTTTTTTTTCTTAAAAACATAAGTTTCCACCTGTTTTCTAATGATACAGTTATACATATTCTACCACTGATGAATGCATATTCTACTAAGATTGCTTAATACTATATTGTCAAAATTTTAATGCACAAAGTTACACAAATATGTACAAATGCAAACAAGAATTCTCTCAAAACTCCTAATGACTTCATCATCATCATCAACAACAGCCTACAAGTGGCCCCTGCTGACCAAAGGCTTCATTTCGCGCGGAGGTTTCAGCATGAATCACCACGCTTGCTCAATGCGAGTTGACGATTTAAAACGTATAATTAGAAATTATAAGCCCAAGTTTCCTTACGATGTTTTCCTTCACCATTTCTAGAGGTATCTAGATAATCTTAAAAAGAACATATAACTCGAAAAACTCATATTGGTACTTCTCGTTGGTAGGTTTTAGAAGCTGCACTCTCAAGCATGAGGTCTTAAACCTCCGGACCACCATGACATTTAGTGGCTTACTGAAAAATATAAAAAAGCAAAGCATATTAAACATACACTACTGCATATAATAAGTTTTCATCCAGATCTCATCCACCTACGAAGTAGGAACCAATGTTCGAGATCTTAGCAAAGTTATGATAGAGCTCAATGAATAATGCATGGCCCACCAGTAAACCTCGGTAGACAGTGGACTAAAATGTCTCTATCTTGTACCTAAAACCATTTAGACTGATGTTATTCTCAGGGTCGACAACATTTTTCTGAAAACGTATTTAACTGGAATTTCAAATACCAAATAATTTTGTACCTTAGTGGAGTTCGGATTGTTCAAAGTAATTAATAGTTTATTACTGGACAAATTCAAAACAACAGTGACATCTCTATTATTTTATTTTTAAGAATAATTAAGAGAAGCATGGCAAAGTTAGATTTCTTCTAGAATAATTAGGTAATTATAGAAAAATATCTGGCAACTATTTAACGGTTCATAACAAAATTACTTTAATTTTTTTCTTCTTAAGCATATCAAGAGAAGCAAAAAAAGTTGGAATTGTTCTAGAATAATTAGGAAATTAAAGAAAAAATTTACGGCTCATAACAATATTACTTTAATTATGAATTAATTAGTTAAATCAACACAAAAACTAATCTAAACCTAGAAGAAACCAAGGATTCCTAAAAACAACATAGTCTCAAATTAGTCTAGACTAGATTAATAAGAGTCTCACAGAACTAACACATTTAAAATATTTTTACTTACAATAATATTGTACGATGCCATTTTGTTCCAAAACCGTTTAAATTCAAAGATCTATGGATTTTATAATAACTATCGTGAGACATACTAAATTAACTAAAAATGAAGCTTTAGACTGCGCGACATCGCCGCGACCGCGCACGCTGCTCATGAGGAAGAACCCCTCTGTGGTTCGAAACTAGTAGAGCTTTTCTCAGTATATTCACGTGAGTAACCCGCGATTTTTAGTTAATTAAGATCTATGGAGTTGAGTGTATAGATCATAGCATATCCACCGACCTCTTTATGTCAAATTATATTATTCAATTTTTAACCTTACTGTTTTGATATAAAGTGGAAAGTACAATGAATAAAAAGTACAAAGTATAGATTGGAGTACCTCCGAAATTGACGAGTACCTCCCAAATGACCTTACTGGTCTCAATTTATATTTTCTTATTCCATTCCTTTGAAATATTGCCTTACTTGTAAATCAATCTCTTTGGAAATTGTTAATCAAAATATTATATTACTTTGCCGCATCACATGATACTTACCAAGTTTGAAATTTGTTTTTATTTTTTCCATGAATTTCTTTTACGTACTTGCGTTTGTTTTTCTTATTAACCTTTTTAGGGATTCTACGTCTAGAATATTCAAAAACATAACTTCGAAGACAAATTAGTTATTCCTTCCATTTAAATAAGTCATCGGATATTCAGATACAAAAAAATATGCTCAACACTTAATCTAAGAATATGTGAATTTCTCTCGCTAAGAGCTGATTTTTCAATCATATTTAACTGTATAAAAAAATTGACATTTGACAGTTTTTAGTATGGAAGAATTGTCAAGTATCCAAAGTTATTCATCAGTTAAAATTTATCTGGTGTTGAAAAATTGGTCCCCATGTGGATTAATCATGAAGTAACAACTATCTTTATAGACAAAACTTCTTACTTTCTACAATTCATGAGAACTTGATACAACCGCTATAAAAACTAGTCTAACGTTAATCCTAGTTTTAAGATACCTATGTATTTATATCTTTTTACCACTTCTACACAATTTCAATCATCATGACCAGTATAGTGCAGTGATGCAATCACTATTCACAATCTAATCAATACAAAGTTAATTATAAAGTTTGTTATAAGACACGATAAGTTTTTTAATTTGCAATAGGCTCATCCCCCATTACATGGGACTCATAACATAAATAGTGAAAAGTGGGTGTTACATTGTACAGTGGCATAATGTGCACCTCTGCCTATCCCTTCAGAGATAAAAGGCGTGATGTTATGTTATGTTTTTAAATTTCGACTTTATGATTTAAATACGTTGTAAAAACATGTTTCTTAAAAAGCTCTACTAGTTTCGAACCACAGAGGGGTTCTTCTTCATGAGTAGCGTGCGCGATCCCGGCGATGTCGCGCAGCCTACTGAACCCCTCTGTGGTTCGAAACTAGGAGAGTTTTTTCAGTATCTTCACGGGAATAACCCGCGATTTTTAGTTAATTTTGTATGTCTCACGAAAGTTATTATAAAAACATGTGTCTTAAACTCCACATATTTCGATTAGTGTGCAAGAAGTGTGAAATACAGGCGAATGTGTGGCTGTTAGTTTTGCAGACGACGTTCGCAGGTGTACCTACTCGACTAATATAAATGTAAATTCTCCAAAGAAAACCTGCCGAGACGCTGAGTATGTGTGCTATCGCTGATTGTACCAAAAACTTATTACATATTACTTATTTTTATAAAAAACTAGAGACCCGCCCCGGCTTCGCAAGGGTGCAATATGCATATAAAAACCTTCCTAAGAATCACTATATCTATTGAAAAAAACCGCATCAAAATCCGTTGCCTAGTTTTAAAGATCTAAGCATACATAGGGACAGCCAGACGGCGGATAGCTACTTTGTTTTATACTATGTAGTGATATATTTACCAATACACATGTCACATGACAGTGTACACATACATATTTCATGCTGTTTTTTGTTGCCTCTTTCGACTTTATCTACTAAACAATTAATTATGAAACTTAATATTACATTATTGTAAACAAACTTCGCAGACTGGAGACGTGAATGTTATACTAATTTTGAAGCCAAAAGTTTCCAGCAAACAAGGTCCAAATGAACTTAAAAATGTCTGTCCGGGTATATGAACACCTAAACAAGTATTAAAAAAGCGCATAAAACAAATCCTACATAAAAAAAATCTCAGTGGTAGCACGGAGTCTGGAATTGTGCCCGATATATAGCAATAGGCTCACCCCCTATTACCTACATGGGACTCATAAGATAAATAGAGAAAAGTGGGTGTTACTTCTGTGTGCACCTCTGCCTACCCCTTCGGGGATAAAAGGTACAGTCATTCGAAAGTCAAATTATGTCATACAATAAAAAATATTATTAATATTGTAGAACATAATTTAATTCACACACATCGCATGTGTAAGCATACACTGAAAAAGAATAACGATTTATTCTTATAAAGTGATTCAAAAAACCCATGTCAAAAAGTTAATCTGACCGTTATCTCTGCTGATAGCAGTAATATGTATTATGCTTGTTGCCCATCACAACTAAGTAAACGATGTAGATAATCTACAAAGTATATAGAAATATGCTGTAGCGGAGCAATGAAAGGAAACAAGAATTGCATTGTGAATCTGATTGAAAAGGAGTTTCTTGCTCGTTCTTCTCCATAGGAATCCACACTTTGTACCATTAAGTCTTTGTAAACGAAATGGATTGGTTGCTTATTGCATAAAACTCATAACATACATAGGTGTGGTAACTAATAACTCAACTAGCTCAAAATGCCCAAAAGAAGAACTCTTCAAATTCCTCAAAATCCTCAAATTCCTAACCCTCAAAAGTCCGATGACGCACTTGTAACGCCTCCTGTGTTGCGGGTGTCCAATGGCTTCACTGATTGCATACCATCAGATGATCCGTCCGCTCGTTTACCGGTTTATGCCATAACAAAAAATATAAAAAACTAAAATAGCAACTTCAAAGTTTTAATTTAATTTATACAAGCAATAAAAAATTTATAAAACCTACAAAGATTGAAGCGAATATTCTATTATTTGAATTTTAAACAAAAACAAGAGATGAGCAAAAGCTATTGCCAGAGAAAAGGATTCAGTTAAGGGGAGAAAACTAATAATAGAAAGGAAAATAACATTTAAACGCTGTTTCTACTGCGATGGTAATTAAAAATAAACAGAGAGAACAGTTATGGTTGCCAGCTTCATGCAATATGACTAACTTATAGTTCTTTTAGAACTTACCTCTTTAGATAAGGACCAAGTTGGTATGCGTACGCTAGCCATAAAATGCTTTTAAAAATATGTTTTTAAGAACAGCCATTTACAAAGCGGTATGGTATTAAAAATGTGAATATCTTTATTACAAAAACCACTAATTTGAGACCTTTTCGTTCATAGTATTTCAAGCTTTATCTAAGTAATGTATAAACACAAACAAAAACACGTGTCTAATTAAAAAAATATCACGCAACGGAAGCCTAAAAATTACGTTGTTTTTAAATTCCACAGTCAAGAGCCTGTGATGACTAGGATGAGCTTATCCTCGTCGTGACGTCACAGCTTCCAATTATCCAGTAGATCGAACACAAACACTCGGGCAAAACAAAACACGGTAAACATCCTACAGTTCCTAATATCCTGGTACATTTTTCAATATGGCTGAAGAATATTTCTTTTTTTTATGAAGCTCTACTAATTTCGTAATGAGTTTTTGAGAAAATTTATTTACGGCATGCAATTTGGATGTGGATTGAGCTGTTTATATAATGGCTTCAATTCTGTTTAAGAAAGTTGATTAATTTATTTTCTGAAACTGAGTAGCATAATAATGAACTTCGAGTTTAAAGGTTATCCATCCATCACATTTCTTACATGAACTATAAGTTCATGACAACTAAACCACTGTTTAAAGACTTTATAACATTTAACACGTTAACCGCCGCACCGGTCACCGGTGACCTGCGTTAGCGGAGGATTTGCTTTCAACAGTTGTCTGTCGGCAGTCAAAGGCCTAACTTAAGAGTTACCTACATCTTGTGCAATTTGTTCATAGCGTGATGGCAGTAAACTGCCATCACGCTATAAAGAATATACTCTTTATACTTCTTTGTATAAACTTGACTTACGAAGTGATCTCGTCTGTCATTGGTGAGAATGATCTCGACCAATGACAGACAAGAATGCTTACTACGAAAGTGGGAATTGATAGTTACGAAATAACCTAGTTGTACCTCATAGTCGTCCATCCAAATGTAATTGAATTCATCAATTAAACAATATTACACTACATTGACTGACTGACTTGTCGACTGCCTCGTTGGCCGAGTGGTCGCAAGTCCGACTGCCGAGCAAGGAGTCTCGGGTTCGATTCCCGGGTCGGGCAAAGTATTACTGGGAATTTAAAAAATTCTCAGTAATAACACGGAGTCTGGAACTGTGCCCGGTATATGGCAATAGGTTCACCCCCTATTACATGGGACACGTGGGTGTTACATTGTACAGTGGCATAATGTGCACCTCTGCCTACCCCGTCGGGGATAAAAGGCGTCATGTTGTGTTATGTTATCAATTTTGCTTCTTCGCAAAATCTTAATCTACTAAAGCTATATCCACCAGATATTTAATCCCAGCTTAGATAAAACGTGACAAAATGCGCTAAGTATACTCCATTAGACGGAGCCAGTTGTACAAGTCTCTAATTAAAAATACTAACAACTGGTTTCAAGTAAGAGTTTACACGTGCAAACACTAGACAATTTTTAAATAAAACCTTCTTGGAAAGACAAAGAACTAGCAAAGAAGAATCCAAACTTTAAAAATAAATACTTTTTTATTATTAACTGACATTATAAAGAAATAATTAAAGTTCTCAGATTGAATTGTATTTAAAAGTATATTAGGTATGTTTGTGTGTGCACGATTATCTCGATGGGCTGAACTGATGTGGTTTTCAGAAAAGTGTTTGTTACATTTACAAGGGAAGGTTTTAGTATATTGATTAATCGCCTTTAAAAAAAGAGGGATTAAAGCCGATTTTTATAAATCGTTGTTCATAAAATAATTAATTAAAAAAATCGATTGTAACTTATTGCATGGAATTCATAACATAACAAGCGAAAGGCAAAGTAATATTGTACTCATAGTATGTCATGATACCCTGTCTGTGATCAAAAAGTGTGAACAAGTTTCAAGACAAAGTCAATATAACAAGTAAGGTAAAAGTGGGATCGAAGGACCAACTTCCATTCTCGTATATTTATGAAAATTAAGCAATTAATTACGCCGCGTATGACTGCTAATATTACAACGATGAATTACTTTCATAACTCTTTTAATTATTTCACAGAATTCTTGTAAAACATTAAGGAATTTAGATTCCATTTTGCAGCACCATCTCACGTGGAAAGAATTTTAATGTGAATGAACAAGAAAATTCTCCGTTGTAATTTGAACGTCCCACGTCTTTTTACTTTTATGACTATTGCAGGGAACTGTTTTAATTTTAATTACAAATGCTCCTGTGTTTTCAATGTTATGTCGTGAGAATTAAAGCTTATAATTGTTTGAACTCTATACATTGTGGGATTGCATTTTACTACATATGAAATATAGACCAAGAAAGGTAGGTGTTATACTTTTTTCTACTCTTCAAAACATAACAATTTGGTGTTATTCACAACCCCAATGATCACAATTCCAGATTAAACATTCATTCACCCAACTAAAGCACTAAAACCATTTTATATACAGCGATTACAAGAAACATAAACGGCTGAAACTGAAGCCAACTGTACAGTTATAAAACGTTTTATGACCTTAGCCAAATGGTCCTTTTTCCACCACTGTGCCACGTAAACAAAACCTTGAATATTCGTATTGAGACCTTTTGGTCCTAGAAGCAGTTTTGTTGAAGTAGACCAATTGCATTTGTAACGACAAAGACTGTCTTGAGAGCCGTAATGCTGACTTAAGTATGTACAGTTAAGACTAAGTTCAGTTCCTTTTATTTAAAAACTCGTGTTGGTTAAGTAGTCATAAGTGAAAGAGGTGAAGTTTGTCTTCTTAGAGACTTAGAGGTAGATTGCTAGTTCAGATTTAATGTTGGTAAGGGGGTCCTCCCTGGTTGTAATACAATTAAAATTATAACTGTAATGGTGAAATGGGTCTTTTGTAATCAATAGTAATAAAATTGCACCAACCCCAATTAAGTCGAAAATTGATTTCCTTTGCGACAATTAAAGCTATCAACACAGGAATTTATGTCTTACTTTGAATAGATGTGGCCTTCTTGGCACAGAGTTACGCTTCATTTAGAGATATTTAAGGCCATAATATTTCAAACCATATTTGAATGCCTGTTTCCGCTGTTAAATCATAAGATTTTAGTCAAAGTGGACTAGAGTGAATTTAACGATGAGATCGCATACGTATCCCCACAAATTTAAATGCCTCATTCATTTATAGATAATGAGTAAATGTAAATGAATATAATTAATTAGGAGAACACATAGCTGGGACTTGATAAACGATAACTTAATATTTTTAAATTTATCATCAAAGCCACGCTTGCTTTGATACTGCGAAAAAAACATTTACATCAGTAAAAATGCTTGGGAAAAGCGAATTTTTAATAAATAGCGACTGAGGTTTTATTCGTAAGTAAAAAGCTCGGATTGCTGAAACCTAAGGGTTATGGAAATTAGTTTCAACGGATGTCAATCTACGCATTGTGATACAGAACTTGGGAAAGCGAATTTGTAGCGAAATTTATGCACTATCATCATCAGTATTAATAACACCGTCCACTGGCAAGGTCATTAGTCTCTTCTTCATAAGAGCGTTTTCCATAATATCCGTAAAATAGCCAATATTATAAAAAAATCGCCAATACAATGAAATGAAGCTGCACACAAACAAGGAGATGAAGGAGAGCTCCACATTTTTTTAAACTATACCTCAGACGTGGGGTGTGGTGCCAGAAGACCTCCCCGTGGTGCACCCTGGGTGCGGGCGACAGTCTCCCTAGCGGGGGTGATAGGGTTGGAGTGACTGTCGCCCGCAGCAGACTTCTGGACTGGGCGGATGAACCCGATAGGGTGGCGGCGGGCTATGTGCTCATGGCCCGCGCTTCCGTGGGGCGTTTCTCCGCCTGTCTCTCTGAACTTAGCAAAGAGCGTGGCGGAGAGGCAAGGGCGGTGCTCGTTGTGCACTCACCCTGCCAGCGAGCAGCATCGGGACACAAGCTGTCCCCGATTGCAGCCGTCGATATCGTAATCCGTAAGGAGGTCACGGTCATGTTTTGTGACTCTGAACGGGACGAAGGTCTTGGCTTGGTCGCCCGGACCGCGAGGAAGATAACCTCTATAAAAAATTCCTCCAATACTAAGTTCTGGTGCGCGGCGAGAGTATGCATGGCTGAGGAGTAGTGTCAGTCGTGAGCGCACCCCCAGCTAGGGGAGCAGTGGACCCTCTAGTTGGGAAACAAATTTTCACTTACCCAGGTACAGGGGGCACTACCTGGGTGGACCGAATATTTCCCCCATACTCGTGGGAACTGTATGGAGAAATTAAAACCTAAAAACAAACCACATCTGGAGGAGGAGAGTGCGGGTGAGCTTGGCTCACCTGCTGATGAGGTAGGAGAGAGCCCAAGGGGCTCTGGCGCCCGTAGGGAGACGCTGGACACTTCTAGCGTGCCCCACACACGGGCATCAGTTCAGACGAGGTCGGACTCCGGGTCCGACACGTCATTAGCGGAGCGGTTGAGCGTGAGCTCGAAAGGCTCACGCCGCCGCGCGACGGGGACGTTTAAGCGTACCAGGCTGGAGGAGGACACTTTGTCCCCGTCCTCCGGCGTGCAGGAGACGCCTCCCCCTAAAGTCCCCACGGCGGCGCGGGGTAGGGGCGGCAACGACAGAGGTCGCCTGAAAGCGGGGACCGCTGCCTGCGCGGAGCCAGCCGGACGACTGGCTGCGGAGGGCAGGGCCCTTTCGAGCGCTGCTCGCTCAGAGTCCTCTGCAGCAGAGATGTCCGGCGTGGAGGTGTCAGAGGGCGAGAGCGAGAGCGGCTCCGGGGGCCTCCAACAGGCCATCACGGAGGACCTCCAGAAACTGGCCTTAGGGAAATTCCAGCCGGTTAGGCTCTCCCTCCTCAGGGCGGCGGTGGCCACCATAACGGAGGCGGCCTTGGAGCAGTGTGCGGTGCCTACTGCAGAAAAGGTGCGCTCCGAGCTGGCCGAGATGCGGCGGGAGCTAGCGCGCTTGGCGGCCTCTAATGCGGCTCTGGAGGCCGAGCTGCGTACGGCCAGGGCCGAGCTCGCCGCTGCTCGCACCAGTCGCCCCCAGCCCCCGGCGGAGGCCGACGTAGTCGGAATGCTGAGGGCGGAGATGGCTGCCTTCCAGCGACGTTTTGACGTGCTGGAGGGTAGGCTTTTGCGCCCCCCGCTCGCATCGAGCCGGGCCTCCCCGCCCACGAACTCGGGCTCATACGCGGCTGCTGCGGCCAAGCCTCCGACCTCCTCTGGTCAGACTGGCCGCGGCCCCCAACCGCCGGCAAAGGCACTAGCGCCTCCTCCCGCGAGGCCCTCGGTGCCCCTGCCGGCGCAGACCCCAGCTGCGCCGACGGCGCCTGCGCCCATGAGGCGCAAAAAGAGGAGGGGCACTCCAGCCCGCCAAGCTGGAGTTGCAACAGCGGCGGCGGAACTCGCCCCGCGGGTAGAGGACGGTGGCGGTTGACAAATCGCCGGCGAGGCGAGGAGAGTCGCCAGGGAGGGCCGAAAGCGCCGCAAAAAGGCGCAGCGGCAGCGACGGCAGCAGCAGCGCAGGGAGAAACGCGCTGCTGCCTTGCTCCTCGCCCCTAAGACCGCGGCTGTGGTCATTACCCTACAGCCGGAAGCGGTCAATAGGGGCGTTACCTACGGCGACGTCCTCGCCAAATTAAAGGGGGCGGTGACTCCTGCGGAGTTCGGGGCCCCGGACGGGTTCGCGGTCAAGGTGACCGCTACCGGAGCCCGTCTTCTCGAGGTCCCCGGCGCGACCAGCGGCCCATCGGCTGACGCCCTAGCTGAAAGGCTTAGGGCGTGCCTCGGTGCGGACGAGGCCCGCGTGTCCAGGCCCACCAAAGGCCTGGATGTCAGGATTTTGGGCCTGGACGACTCCGTCACGGAGAGTGAGGTGGTGGCCGCTGTGGCCAGGACGGGAGGGTGCCCTGCTGACCAGGTCAGGGTGGGCACCATCCGTCCGGACAACTCGGGGCTGCGCACGGTGGTGGTGAGCTGCCCCGTCACAGCGACCAAAACATTAAAGGAGGGCAAAAGGCTCTTGGTGGGATGGGTCTCGGCGCAGGTCGAGCTGCTCGAGACCCGGCCTCTGAGGTGCTACCGCTGTCACGTGGGGGAGCACGTGAGTGTCAAATGCACCTCGGAGGTGGACCGCAGCGACTGTTGCTTCCGCTGCAGTCGGCCCGGTCACAAGGCCGACTCGTGCAACGCCCCGCTGCACTGCAACGCATGTGTGGCGGCTGGCAAGCCGGCCAATCACCGGGTCGGGAGCAAGGGCTGCTCCCCTCCTGCTAAAAAGGGCAAAGGTAGGCCCTCCGCCGCCCCTGCCGTTTCCGCCGCCGCCGGTACCCCGACTCTTGAGGCTGCTCAAAGAGGCCGGGGTTGTGTCGCAGCACGGTTCGGAGAGCTCCCTGTGGTGGGCGTGTACTTCTCTCCGAACTGAACTCTCGCCGAGTTTCACAACTCCTTGATGGAGTTGGTCACCGTCGTCTTCGGGTTCCGTTCCCTCCCCGTGCTCGTCCTCGGGGACTTCAATGCCAAAAACTTGGCTTGGGGTTCCCGGTTCACCGACGTCCGGGGTAGGATGGTGGAAAACTGGGCCCTTGAGACAGGCCTAGTCGTCCTGAACCGGGGTTCTGTCCCCACGTGCGTGCGGATGCAGGGCGAGTCGGTGGTGGACATTTCGTTCGCCAGCCCTGCTCTGTCACCGCGTATTGTTGACTGGCGCGTCATGGAGGAGGTGGAGACGTACTCCGACCACCGGTATATCCGGTTCGACGTCTCCGCCGAGTCCGCAGACCCGCCGGTCAGAAAGGCCCCATTTGGCCCGCGTTGGGCGCTGAAACAGCTGGACCGGAAGCTGCTCCTGGAAGCCGCCATCGTGCAGGCCTGGGTGATACCACCGGTCAAGCCTGCCGACATAGACGATGAGGCCAAGTGGCTCCAGGAAGCCATGTCCAGGATATGTGACGTGGCGATGCCCCGGATCCGATCGAGGCAGCAGAAGCGCCAGGTGTTCTGGTGGTCGCAAGAGCTGGCAGCTCTACGCAAGGCGTGCACTGCTGCGCGACGCCAGTACACCAGGCACCGCAGGCGCTGCATCCGTCCTCCGAATGCGGAGGCGAGAGAGGCGGAGTTGTACGAGTCATACAGGGCGGCCAAGGCCCTCCTCAAGGTGGAGATATTGCGGGCCAAGGAGGAGGCCCGCCGAGAGATGCTGGGGACTCTGGACAGAGATCCGTGGGGACGCCCGTACCGGATGGTACGCGACAAGCTCCGCGCTTGGGCTCCCCCGCTCACCCAGAGTCTCCGGCCAGAGGTCTTGGAGGAGGTGATTGGCACCCTGTTCCCCCGACTGTGGAGGGGGTTCACCCCTCCGTATATGACTCCGCCCCCTGCGGTGCCCGACGCGGGCTACAGCGACGATGACGACGACATCGTCCCAGAGGTGACCGAGGCAGAACTGAGAGCGGCGGTGCGCCAAATGGGCGCCAAGAACACCGCCCCAGGACCCGACGGCTTGCATGGCAAAGCATAGGTCCTGGCCTCTGAGGCTCTCGGGCCTCGATTAATCGGTCTCTACAGCGCATGCTTGGAGAGGGGCCAGTTCTCGCTGCTCTGGAAAGCGGGAAAACTGGTCCTCGTACGGAAGACGGGGCGCCCTGCGGACTCTCCGTCCGCATACCGGCCCATAGTGCTGCTCGACGAGGTGGGGAAAGTGTTCGAAAGAATAATTTCGAACCGTCTCATCGCGCACCTGACGGACATTGGGCCGGACCTATCGGACGGCCAGTTCGGCTTCCGCAGAGGGCGCTCCACGGTGGACGCCATCATGCGCGTTAGGGACCGGACGACGGGGACTGCAGTGTCCAGGGGTAAGGTCGTAGTGGCGGTGTCTCTGGACATCGCCAACGCCTTCAACTCCCTGCCCTGGAGCTGCATTTTGGAGGCACTCCGATATTATCGGGTGCCTACCTACCTCCGTCGTGTAATCGAGGCATATCTGACGGACAGGTCCGTCATTTACCCCGGTCACCGGGGCGAGTGGAACCGGCGAGAGATGTCACGCGGTGTTCCACAGGGTTCGGTTCTGGGGCCGCTCCTGTGGAACATCGGTTATGACTGGGTGCTGCGCACCGACCTCCCGAACGGCGTTAGCACAATATGCTACGCCAACGACACGCTGGTGCTAGCGCACGGGAGGTCGCACCAGGCGGCGGCCGATCTAATGGCGACAGCGGTTGCGACAGTCGTTGAGAGAATCCGGCAGTTGGGACTTGAGGTGGCGCTCCACAAGTCCGAGGCCATGTGTTTTCATGGCCGCGGGAACGCGCCACCTCCGGGTGGGTCCCAAATAACGGCGGGAGGAGTTACCATCGACGTCGAGACGACGATGAAGTACCTAGGACTCGTCCTCGACAGTCGGTGGAACTTCATAGAGCACTTCCGACGTTTGGCTCCAAAGTTGGAGAGGACGGGGGCTACGTTTAAACGCATCCTCCCCAACCTCGGGGGGCCAAACGCCTCCTGCCGGAGGTTATACGCCGGGGTCGTGCGGTCCATGGCCCTCTACGGCGCCCCTGTTTGGGCGTCAAACCTGTTGCGGCGTCCCGCTCGGACGCTGCTCATGGCACAGAGGGTCATGGCGATCCGAATGATCCGCGGATACCACACGATCTCTGGGGAGTCGGCGAACCTCCTTGCCGGATTACCGCCGTGGGATCTGGAGGCGAAGATGCTCGCGCGCCTGCACAGCAAGCGCGCGGAGGCACGTCGCCGGGGCGAAACTCCGCTGCCGCGCCAGATAAGTGCGTGGCGGGATGAGCTCCGGCGCGATCTCATGGCGGAATGGCAGCAACGACTGTCGCAACCGAGGGCTGGGCTCGCTGCCATCGCAGCGGTAAGTCCCCTCTTTCAGGAGTGGCTTGAGAGACGCTACGGCGTCCTCACCTAGCGCCTGACGCAGGTCCTCACCGGACATGGGAGTTTCGGGAGGTACCTGTGTCCCCTGAGGACACGGTGGAACACACTGTAGCGGAATGCCCTGCGTGGGCTGAGCACCGCCGTGTCCTCAGGGAAGTGATCGGCGATGGCGACCTCTCGCGTCCGGGCCTAGTGCAGGCCGTGATGCGGAGCGAGGGGGATTGGGATGAGGTCTCCTCCTTTTGCGAAGCAGTCATGCTAGCTAAGGAGGAGGCGGGACGCGTGAGGCAGCGAAGCGCTGCCTCCTCGCAACCCAGCCGTCGCGAAGGACACACCGGGCGTCGGGGATCGCGGGACGATCTCCGGCCACCGTAAGCCCGGGCCTGCGGACGGCGAGCATGGGTGGCTCCCCGTCCGACCAGAAACAGACCCGAGCGTACGGCGCGTCGTGTTCCGCGCGCGCCTCAAAGAGCTATCAGACCACCACAGATGGGGCCCAATAGGGCCGATGCCGATTCGGAGTCGCGGAGAACCTAACGTGTAACCGGGGCTCCGGCTCGACGTGCAGGAGAAGGAACGGGGTGGTTTTTAGTCAGTAAGAGTCTGACACTCCCTCCCGCCTCACCCAGGCGGGAGCAGTCATTCGATGATTTTCCCCCCTTAAAAAAAAAAAAAAAAACCTCAGACGTCATGCTTATTAATTTTGTAAATTTAAAAACTTAGAAATGTGAAATTCAGGGTTGCATTAGGAAAATATCAATTTTAAATTAAATTACAGAAGAATTACCGCTACCGTGACTCTCAAGTGTGTGCCCATAACCTCTATGTATTTAGGACCATTTTATATCGCTCCGAAGACGAACGTGGGATTTGCCTATCGCATGCAATCGCGGACTGTAAGCCACTTTAAGTATTTCTCCAAATCCGACCCTGGGGGATCTGCTAAATCTTTGTCCGGATCTTTTCAATGAAATTCAATTTCGTTATATGTGAACATTTGTTTTTTTTTCTGTTATCGCTTAGGTACTTATTTGTTCCAAATACTAGACCAACAGGTTTAGCTTTTTGTTACGAAGAATTTCTTTGAAGTAATTTTCTTCAGCTACATATATGTATAGAACATAGCAATAATGAATTTCATTTGATACCTATTGTAAAACCTACAATTTAAGTATAATGGTTAGAAAGTAACTGTAATACTTTTCGTAATTTACATAAAGACAGTGTACTTAATTGGCAAAATCTCAACAAGACTTTTGCAATTTGCAAGAAAATGTCGAGTTTAAATTATAAATCATTTGAACACACCTCTTTGTTTAATGAAGAGCTGAATTGCACGTTAATTAATCTTTGTAGGAACATGAGTGAGTATTCAAAATTGAAATTATATGCTTCTGTAAGCTAAACCGAACGTTATCATAATTTATTACGTGAGAGGCCACAAATTTCGCAGTTATAGCAAGAAAATATTATTAATTTTCATAAACATTTTACGTTAAATAATGCACCTAAAGTATGAATTACTGACAATGTGTATAGAAGTATATAAGCATTAATTAAATAATTCTGTTACTATCTCAGTGATTTTTAATTGAAATATAATTAAGGTTTAATAAAATATTTAAAAGGTTATCAAAGTTTTTAGAATCACTATCGTGAGATATACTATATAATTAATTTCAAATTACGGGTTACTCATGTTGACATACAGAGAAA
Organism: Spodoptera picta; assembly: GCA_038387885.1. Lineage (NCBI taxonomy): Eukaryota > Metazoa > Arthropoda > Insecta > Lepidoptera > Noctuidae > Spodoptera > Spodoptera picta. Next base: position 503,839 of record JAZHFQ010000227.1, on the reverse strand, counting down.
AACCAAAACTACTAGTTTCGAATAACAGATGGAGTCTTCCTCATTAGTGGTCGTGACTGTGTCAGAAGGATGGCCAGTAGACGGCGCGACATCGCCGCGACCGTGTACTCTGAGGCCTTAGTACAAGTTTGTTTTACGCTTAAAGTAATCGTAACGAGTACGCGTTCGGCGCTATGATTGGTTGGTTCATTGTCGCCGGCCAATCAGATTGCCAAACGCGTAATCGTTTCGAATACTTTAAACGTAAATCTAACTCGTACTAAGGCCTCTGCTCATGAATAAAGGCCCTCTGTGATTCGAAACTAGTAGAACTTTTCTCAGTATATTCACGTAAGTAACCCGTCATTTTTAGTTAATTGAGGATAGCAAACTCTATAAAGTAACACTAATTGTTATTTCCATGGACATTTATAATTAAGTACCATACAAATGTTAGTGCATAAAATATATAAATTGAGTAAACAAAAATAAAAGAATTACAATACTTTTATAGACATCCGCAATTCTGCACCTAAGTAGCAACAGAAAATCTTAATTTCTGACGATCTTATAAAAATAAATCTTACCATATTTTACTAACAACACAACACAGCAATTAACACACTCATATCACACCCCATACATATGTAATACCACACAATAAAAACCATTTCATTTCCCCAATTGCCCAATGACCAGCCCAGCACGTCATTGCCTTATACTTGCGGTACACAAGACCGAACGTAAACCCAAAGTTTTACGGCAAACTATTTTATTGTAGCTATAAACGGTCAAGTCAGAGCTGAACGAATAAACAGAGACCGTTCTAGTGGTAATTGCAGATGTGAACTGTATACTGGTAATAGATGTAGGTATTTAGGAGCAGAGAAGCCCGAATGAGGTGTATATGACTGTCTTTTGCACGTGGTTTTGGCCATATTTATAGTATCTAATAGTTACTTGTGCGTTGAGCAGACTGTTTGCCTTAAATACTTTGCTATTATTAGTATAGACTGCCTTGTTGGCCGAGTGGTCGCAAGTGCGACTGCCGGGCAAGGGGTCTCGGGTTCGATTCCCGGGTCGGGCGAAGTATTACTGGGTTTTTAAAAAATTCTCAGTAGTAGCACGGAGTCTGGAAATGTGCCCGGTATATGGCAATAGGCTCACCCCCTATTACATGGGGTTACTTCTGTGTGCACCTCTGCCTACCCCTTCGGGGATAAAAGGCGTGATGTTATGTTATGTTATTAGTATAGTATTGTGTCGAGCATTTACTTATTAATTTATGTTCTCATGGTAAAATACACACAGACATAGTTTCCTCTTCATTTTATTATTAGTAAGATTGTAGGGAATTAATGTTGAGATGTAATATCCCTCCGTAGGTAAAATCTATCTTTTTGCATTAAATTTCATTTAAACGAGTACAGCAGTTCAGCCACGAAAACTGACAAACGTACAAATGGACATAGTTACATTCTCATCCATACATATATACGTATTAGTATCTACCTAAAGTTTAACTGTACGAACAGTTTTAGCTCTTAAAATAGTTCTACCAGTGATTTTCAGTTGTTTAATGTTTTAAGTTTCGGTGTTAATGACGCTGCAGATAGTTGTTTGTGCTCAAGTATTTATTATGATTTTGGACTACGTTTAGTTAATTCTTATAACGTGTTTAATGTGTCGTTTATGTCCCATTATACTGCACCGTTTATTTAATGAATAGTATGACTATTGAGCACGAGATCGCAGTACAGATTTACGAGTCAAACAAAATGTTTTAAGTTTTTTTAAATGCCAAACAGGTTCAAGGTAGTAGTTTCCTTCAATTTGGCTAACTTACCAATATCTACCTAACATATCTACCTAACTATGAAAAAGTGATGCAATTATATTTATTAGTAGCTGTTGCCCGCGACTTTGTTCGCGTGAAATAGTGATTCACAGCTCCTCCCCCGTAGATGCTAGATATGTAGCCTATATGTTGACCCGATAAGTTATTAATATTGATGCAAAATTTGAAGTAAATTCATACAGTACTTTTGGAGATCATCCCGGATATACGTACAGACAAACAAACGAAAATTCTAAAAGCTATATTTTTGGCCTCGATATCGATTGTAAATCACGGCTCGAGTATTCTTTTTAAAAAATATTTAATGTATAGTTTTGACTTTTCTACGATTTAATTGTATGTATAGAATAGAATGTATAGATTACGCCACCCTAGAAGGAAGCAAATAGCCAAAAAAATAACAATACGAAAAAAATCCTTTCACATTAGAACTCTATTAAAGCGTACCCCACACCTACGTCGAACAATTTAAAAAACATAATTACAGTACAAACGTATGATGTATCATCTTACATTCACGGTCATCTACCCGACATTACAGGGGTCTACAACTGAGGGTCTCTCCGACCACACTCGACTACAAAACAGGGACCCTTGTCAGAAGCTACAGTACCCAAAGATTAAGATTCTGTGTGCATTCGACAGCAACGTTGTACTCATGTCAACTCTCTACTCTTTATTTTACAAGAAAATTGAGGAAAATTACATTGGAGGTTAGAAAGAGAAGATCGTTGACTTGTTTCGCTATTTTTGGTCGACATAAAGTTTATGTTAGTATCTGCCTATTTATGACTATTAATACAAAAATTCCAACTGGCCCCGAGGTTTAAGACGCCTGCTTCACATGCATGAGTATGCGGCTTCGAAACCTACCAACGGCAAAGTACCAATGCGATTTTTCCGAGTTTTATGTACTTTCTAAGATTATTTAGACACCACTGACAAACGGTGACGATAAACATCGTGAAGAAATCTGTGCTTATTTATAATTTCTAATTATTATAAGTTTGAAATCACCAACCCGTATTGAGGAAGCGTCGTGATTAATGGTCAAACCATCTCCGTGTGAGAAGAGGCATTTAGTCAGCAGTGGCCACTTATAGGTTGTTGATGATGATACAAAAATGTTATAATATCTGCATATCTATCAAATCTAAATAACTCATGCTTACGCAGGATAATTTACAAGTAGAGAAGCATCTCATCATCATAATCATCCGCTTCTTCTTGTCCACTGCTGGGCATAGGCCTCTTCAGCTCTATGTATCCACCACCACCCACCACTGTCAGCGACTCTGCAGATATCGTCACTCCACCTAACTGGAGGGCGCCCTACACTTCATTTGCTTATGGGGAACACTTATAGCTATAATTAGGCACACTCTATAGCTATTCTTTCCATATCATGGTCTCAATTAATATGCATATATACCAAATGTACGACTAGCATTTTCTCTTTCAAATGAAACTAAAATTATAATTAATGTTCTTTGCTTTATGTCTAAGTTTACAGAACGTAATGTTTGCAGTAACAAATAGAAGCACTACAAACATTTTTCCAGTACCGAGAAGAAATCCTTTTGAGTGTATTCGTGGTACTACCCTTAATTTCTTCAAGTAAAGTCATATAACCACTTAAAATTTAATATTAAAGTCAAGCTAATACAGTATGCTTTACAACACCAATAGAAACGTATTATTTTAGAATTCGCAAGAAACAAATCAAATTCTAAAAAGTTTTTATTAGTCTTTGTACTTCTAAGAAGTAAGATATAAAACTACGTATGTGAAGGTAAAACGAAAATGCTTTTAGGAAACTTTTCCGTTCATGTGTACCTGTGCTTATATATCATTTTCAATTTTATTACCGAAGCTTCGAATGTATTAAATTGTTTCAACGACATTTTGCGAAATGATTTGCAAATTTCTATTCGTACAATCGGTGACAAAACTGACTTTCGAAATTTTAAAATAATATTTTAAGATATTCTAACGTATGGTTGCGTTTAATATTAAAGACACGTACAATAAATTCAGACATTGTTCTTTTTTGTTTTAAATAAGGTATGTTGTAGCAGTGTTACTATTTCAAACTTATTTGAACTAGTTTATACTGGTAATGTTCTAGTTTATAGGGCTTTTTATTTTAAATGTCTCCTAATATATTGCTACAACGCCACTAAATACATCTAAGAGCTACTTAAAATTGACAATTGAATTTCTGAAACCAAATTATAGTTAAAATATAGTTTAAATTCTTAAGAAGAAAACTATTAGTCATAACAAAAATTGAGACGACGAAACGCAAAGTAGCTCTTTGAGATTATAAATTAAATAGCTCTTGTATTATATAGTCCTCAAGACAACATTATTCAGGCTTTAATCTATTGAAGTGGGCAGGCTTTTAAATACCAGTCAACTCAACTTCTATCATACTTGAACCTTCTAGATAACAAAATTATGTCAAATATTTTAGTATTAATCTCAAACAAATGTATTTTCAACTTAAATATTTCTATAATAAGGTCGAAAGGGTAAAGCAAGGTTTTAAATTGGTTCAATAAATTGGCGTTTGCCTTGTAAAATATTATTTAGAACCCTATTTGTAGATAACTAGGGTTTAAATTGTTTGAAGAGTAATATTGCTCGTTTAATGCTGATGTGGATTTTCGGCTATTGTTGAGACGGTTCATGCAATGATTTTTTATTTATGTATTTGTGATTATGGTCTGGATCAATAGATCACTTTAAAAGAAAAATACTTATTTTAGTTTTCTAAATACCAAATCAAAAAATAGTCAGGTACCTATTCTAAAATGTTAAATAACAAGTTCATGAAATTAATCATTATCTTAAACAAATTACTAATCTGTTATTTGTATCATATTTGCAATCACCATTACTAACGAAATAGGTGTTTTTATCATAATCAACCCATGTTCGTCCACTGCTAGACATAGGCCTCTCTAATGGCACGCAACCGAACTCGGTCTTCAGCTCTTCTCATCCAACTACTGCCAGCCAACTTATAGATGACGTCACTCCACCTAGCTAGAGGGCGCCCTACAGGACGTTTGCCTAGACGCGGTTACCACTCTACCTCTAGAACAGGTTTACCCCAACACTTATCGATGGTTCGACAAATGTGAACGGGCCCACCACCATAAATAGAAAAGGATTTTATGAAATGTTAATATTTAATGAGGGATCTACTGATAAACGTGTTGTTGATAACCACAAAACAAATATTGAATCAAAGTTCAAATTCAAATTCAAAATGTTGTCAAAGTTGTCAGAATAACAAAGCAAATAAAAATGAAATGACTGTGAAAACTGTTCGCAACTGTACATTTGAAACGTCAATTGATTCCAAACCAAATACCTAGTATTTATAATTATATTTATTTAACAAATTGAAATGTATATGAATAAAATAGTTGAACAATAGTTGTTGGTTTTATTTATTTGTATTTCATAGCGATATGCACGATTTTACTTTACTATCTATATATGGTTTGTAATAGTGCACATAATATACCTATCATAATGAGGGCCCAAATTTAGGCAGATAATTATATTTTATTAAAAAGCATATTTGTTGCAAGCTATTAAAGACAAACATAACATCATCACGCCTTTAATCCCCGAAGGGGTAGGCAGAGGTGTACATTATGACACTGTACAATGTAATACCCACTTTTCACTATTAATATTATGAGTCCCATGTAATAGGGGGTGAGCCTATTGCCATATACCGGGCACAATTCCAGACTCCGTGCTACTACTAAGATTTTTTTCGAACCCGAGAGCCCCCTCCCTCCTGTCAGTGGCCAATGAGGCAGTTAATTTTCAATGTACAGTGGCATACGGCATTTATACTATTGTACATTGTACAGTGGCATAAGTGCCGTAATGTGCACCTCTGCCTACCTCTTCGGAAATAAAAAGGCGATAAGTTATGAGATGTATTGTGATAATTAAATAAAAAAAAACTAAAAATGACGATATACAGAGAGCATCAAAAAATTCGTCCGCATCGACGTCAATGGAGAAAGTACCAAGAAGGCTGGTTTTTTTTTAATGGGACAAGCCCGCCACAGCATCCTAAAACCGCTGCAATTCCTATAAACCAGGATCTACAGTAGATACAACCACGAAAACACCCGAAGAACACTGAAGTCCGGCGCGTCCCAGAAGGCTGGTAGCAATAAATAACTTCAGTAACCAACAGACACATTAACTCTTCACTCCAAACAGAGAACCAAATGCTAACTAAGGAGGAGGCGAGACGCGTGAGGCAGCGAAGCGCTACCTCCTCACAACCCAGCCATCGCGAAGAACACTCCGGGCGTCGGGTATCGCGGGACGATCTCCGGCCACCGTAAGCGCGGGCCTGCGGACGGAGAGCATGGGTGGCTCCACGTCCGACCAAAATCACACCCGAGCGTGCGGCGCGTCGCGTTCAGCGCGCGCCTCAAAGAGCCATCAGACATCAGACCACCACGGATGGGGCCCAACAGGGCTGATGCCGATTCGGAGTCGCGGAGAACCTAACGGGTAACCGGGGCTCCGGCTCGACATGCAGGAGAAGGAACGGGGTGGTTTTTAGTCAGTAAGAGTCTGACACTAGGTGGGAGCAGTCATTCGATGATTTTCCCCCTTAAAAAACAGAGAACCAAACCATACAAAAGTCAGCTTAACATCCCTTAAAAGCTTATTACGTCGGAAGTACTTGCACAACGGTTATACAAATAGATTTTAAATTGCTTTTACATGTGAACATACCTCATTTATTCCCTGCTAATGTAAATATTGATGAGCGTTCATATACATAGGCACTTACGTATGTACCTCTATGTATGTGCATACTTCGAGCTAATATCGTTCAAATATTAGCAAATAAAAACGTATTGCCTTACATAATTTTATACAAGGATATGTTTTTTCATTATCTTTTTTCAACATAACATAACATCACGCCTTTCATCCCCCAAGGGGCAGGCAGAGGTGCACATTACGGCAGTTAATGCCACTGTAAAATGTAACACCCACAAAAGTGGGTGTTACATAAATAGTGAAAACACTATGTTATGAGTTCCATGTAACACGGGGTGAGCCCTTTGCCAAATACCGGGCACAATTCCAGACTCCGTGCTACTACTGAGAACTTTATTTAATATCCCCATTAATATTGCCAAAATTGAAATTCTTACAGTTTTTTTTAATAAAAACAAAGATTATACAAACATGACTTTTTCGCTTTATTTGCAAGGACTAGTTACCAAACGTAAAATCAAGCAAGTAAGTAAATTAAGATTGCTCTGGTTCATTACACAGTAATTTCACTTGACATAAAGGCAATCAACATTAAGCTGACTGTTTAATTCTAAATTATAACAAATCTACATTGAAATTGTAATATATTATAACAATAACTCTCTCTTCAAGTAAACTGAAGCCATTGTTTCAGGTCTATGACATTAGAGTGCTTGTAAAATTAATATATTAGTATTTAGCCTAATTACGAAACTTGGAAAAATAAAAGTACATAAACATTATAAAATTATATACACGTAGTAAATATGTTCAATTATTTCTAAGAGCTATTTCTTAGCTTTCATTTATGAGTTTTATGACACATGTTACTCTAGATCTAGTTTTGAAATTACCTGCAGTTAAAATGGTAGACGAAAGTGAATGCACTTTTGACATATTTTTCCTGCTGTCTTTAAAGAACTAAGATTGTGAAATCACTACAAATATTAAAATATTGTCCGGCAAAAATGGTAAAATCGATTAGATCCAGAAGAATCTATGGTCAAAATCTAGACACATTCTTTCCAATTATTCTAAAAGAACGACACATTTTAAATTCCATATTTAATAACTACATAACATACTTGATCCCGAAGAAACTGTACAAACGAGTACAAAATAATAAAATGCACCTGAAATCTTATTCACCAATAAAACACTGCTAAAACTTTATTCGAACTAAGGAAAGAATAATATTAAATAGTAAGTAGGTATGCAATTTGGCCGGAATCCCTGCGCCTTATCCCATTGCCTGGGCACACGGCTTGATGGGCACAAATGTAGCACATTAGACGCTCAGTGGGCAAATTAGCGGTCACACGAGACAGCTGCCAGGCACATGAAAACCAATAATAGTGACGTGAATAGAACCGGATAATTACTGGCCTGGATTATTCAGATTGTTGGAATTGCCCGCCTTAGCCTTTGTTACAACTTGGTCTTGTGTTTCCTGGAATTTGTACAAGGTACTGTGGAATACGTTTTTAGTCTTAATGTTAAGATATTGGAAAATAAATTTGATTCATGATGTTGCAAAATCAGGAGCACATAGTTACGTTCTAATCGAACTAATTGCGTGACTGACAGAAAAAAATGTAGTGAATTTTTCCAAATTTAAAAGACGAGGACGACTGCAAAAGAGCAAAGATTTAAAAAATTCAACTAATGAATTACACTACATTCTTTATAACGAACAAAAAATTTCTTCGGTATTTACACCTTAGAATACCATAAACATTTGCCACAAACAATGCCTTCCAAGTAAAAACAGCACTGCAAAATTGAATCAATTTTAATTTTCTCCTTGCAACGCTCTCTCTAATTTGTCGGCAAAGTAGGTAATAACAAAAGACGGCTTTGTAGGCAGTTGTGCAAGCGTACAAGCAGGCTAACGAGTAGAACAAATGGTACTAATGAAGCGAACTCGAGGGACAAAGCTAGTGTTGTCACGGTGTACTATGAGGCTAGTATATCTACAGTTGAATATATAATTTGAACAAGTAGGTATATTAATGTAAGGACATTCAATTATCAACAAGGGTTGATAATTGAACGATTGGTGTGGTGGCTGGGCAACCGGCTGCCGTGCAACGTGTCGCGGGTTCGATTCCCGCACGGAACAACACTTAAGTTTAAGTTTAGAATATCTTTATTTCTCATAAAGAATCATATACATAATTCACTTACTGACAAACAATATTTCATACAAAAGTAAACACTTTGTGTGATTCACAAATCGTTGTTTCAGATCTGGGTGTTATGTGTATGTGAACTTGTATGTTTGTAAACGCACCCACCACACAGGAGAAAATAGGTTATTACATAAAACGAAATGCAAGGGTGTGTTTATAGGATTAAAGTTTGATACATATTGTGAAGTGTGTGTGAATGGTAAGAATTTCATTTATAAGATGATTTCAAAATTTAGGAGATAGGTTCATTAAAATATTCACAACCACCAAGCCGTATACGACTCAACATCGAAGAACGGGTGGGGCTTGATAAAGATTTCCCTTTAAAAAAGGGGTCTAGAGAGCATGTAGGAAAGTTCTAAGACAAACTATTTTTTCTCAAGGTCCTAGTACTTAGACAAACCGCGGGGGAGATTGTGAAAAGAAGTAACCTAAATCTAAATCATCAAAATCTGTTGAAGAAACTAAAAAATTACACATTTTGAACCTCAATCGCAATTAAAACGAGAAGATAGAAATGTACAGCCACTTTTGACCTGAACGGGTTGCAGAAAAAAAGTCACGCGACTCACACACCATTTGAAAGGCCACGAAAACTCAAACAACCTCAGAATTGGGCACTAACTTTTTTGCAGCGTGTTTTATTAAAACGAAAAGTCCAAAGTTTGGTCCACTCTCAACGATAGAAGTTGAAATTACGAGAACGGGAACACAAACCCGCTTTCAAATGAGATTTAATTTTAACGCATTCAGTTGGCCTGTACAAGTATACACGTTAATTATGTCATAAAAGTTTAATTATTTCATGTAATTTTCAATGGATGTCTCTTGGGTGTGATGGTTGCAAGCGTAACTGCTGTGTGTGAAATTTTGGGATTTATTTCGTGACTAAATGTAAAGTTTGTGTGGGTATATCTACTTTCTGACTTATTTTAAGGGGGGAAAATTATCGAATGACTTCTCGATTCTCCCTGTTCCTTCTCCTGCACTTCGAGCCGGAGCCCAGGTAACCCGTTAGGTTCTCCGCGTCTGACTTATGGTTGGTGTTAACCTACCTGGTAATAAAAAGTAGTTTTTCTTTATAAAGTTAGTTGTCCAGAATGCAGTGATATAAGTAAGTTGAATTCCATTGCTGATTGTCAGATTTGTGTTGTGGTGTCTATAAGCCTATTGTTATCGCACTAAATAAATGTCCTAAGTGAGGAAAATTAGTGGTTTATCTTCTCTGTAGATATAACGACATAATAAGTATCATGTACTGTGTTTCTTTACAGATATATTAAGATATTTATAACATCAAAAACTTTTACTATTTTTTCAAGAAATAAATATTATAGTTTTTAGTTATTTATATTTTAAGTTGTATATAGAGGTATATATTTCATTAAAATTCTTATCAATAAATAAACTTCAATTAGTAAAAAAAAGTATCATGCGTGTAAATAGCAGTATAAGATTAAGAAATAGTAATTATAATATTTGTAAGAATTTATTTTGTTACTAATTGTAAGTTTTCGGTAATAAAAGGCTATTATTGAGTTAAAAAAAGTAGATATCAAATTAATACTGTCTAAGAAGTTCAAGTAAAGGGATTTTTAATGACGTAAGTCTAATGCTGAAGCAAATCCTTATCGAGTGTTTAATGGCAGCTAAATAATACAAAGCAACATCTTTTATCTGGAATCTTAGACAATGTGAGCGGAGGAGTTCTGTAGGAAATGTACTGTGACTATGGTTTTAGAATATTAGTGGACCGTTCCTGTTTTTGACTGCCTCATTGTTAATACTTCAGTCGACTCATGACTTAAATCCGAGACTTCTTGCTCGACAGTGACACAGACCTCTTCGATAAAATCATTACAACTTAATTCCTAGATCATAAATAATGTACCAAACTATCAGACAGATATAAAAATCTTCGTATCAGAATATACGTATTAAAAGGTAAAGAAAAAATGTCTCGACTAGCAATTTAACAAAGTAGGCTTTTGGAACTGAAACGACGAACCCAAATTCAAATGACGCGTAAAAATCCGAAACCAAATTACAAGTAAAATATTTCAAGGCTCGGAACGATATCGACTACATTTCTCTGAGAATTTACTATAACATTCCTATTAGAAGTAACTTAAGCATAAAAATATGGTATGTTATTCTCACTGTGAATGCCTAAAAGCTTTAAGTGTTCCGAGAAAAAATAATATGAAAGAAAAATATACATGGGTTGTCTTTAAGCCGCACTCAATATTTATGAATGAATATTTCCAGAGAATATGAACGGCTGAGAATTTCTATTAGCGTGGCATTGTTACACTTGTGTACTTTCACAGAATCGGTGACTTAGACATATTGCCCTAGTACGTTCGATATTGAAATATACAAATTCTTCTCTTCCTACATTTATAAACTGCGCTCGAAAGCTCCTTACCAAAGCAATCAAAGAAATAAAAACCATTCTAAACATTCTGGAACAAAATTCAAATGTCCCGCGCAAATATTCCAAGATGGCGGCCGCACAGACGTCGTTACCACACTGCAACCGTGAGATAATGGAATGAAACTACTTAGCCGCCTCATGCTCTTTCAAATTTCCGACCGTATGTGGAGTTTATGTCTTAACATGTGTGCAAGCGGCCGTTTCCACAGGAAATGTACTGATACCTTTATTACCTGTTCATCTCCTTTGAAGCTTCTTACAAAGAAGTTCTATTCTAGCTTGCTTTATTTACTTTAGTTACTTAGTCTTTTGTATGTCTTGCAACTGTTACGTAGATGCTATTTTAGACTTCATTTACATTATGAAGATATGTCTTATTTTTTTCTGACTGTATCAAGTTAAGCATGGATGAAACATAACAAGTTATTACGTTTGCTATATCATATTCTTATTCCTACATAAACATAACATAACATCACGCCTTTTATCCCCGAAGGGGTAGGCAGAGGTGCACACAGAAGTAACACCCACTTTTCACTATTTGTGTTATGAGTCCCATGTAATAGGGGGTGAGCCTATTGCCATATACCGGGCACATTTCCAGACTCCGTGCTACTACTGAGATTTTTTTAAAAACCCAGTAATACTTTGCCCGACCCGGGAATCGAACCCGAGACCCCTTGCCCGGCAGTCGCACTCGCGACCACTCGGCCAACGAGGCAGGCATTCTTATTCCTCTAGGGATCTATTTATCTATCTCTATGGTTATACCAATACACAGTACCTACGATCGCAGTAACTCGTACGTCACAACCATTCCTTCCCACAGGACAATTTTTCGCTTCTAATATAATCTGTTCTTAACTCAATACTAAACAATTCTAGTCGGTCAATCGAGCCAGTCTTAGCGCACTCTCTCGGGCCATATATTATTCAACGAAGGTAGTTGCCGCGGCTTCTTAAGTAAAGAGCTTCAACACTCATGTTATTGAAATTTGACCTACTTACTAACCCTTTTAGCGAAGTAAACCAAAACAATATTAATATTGTCTCCGAAAAGTATTTAGACAATACGTTAAAATAATAATTTGGAAGGAATATTAGTTTCGGTCTTTGATGAGATTTCTCGTAATTCTGCTTTATTTAGAAGAGGATGACAATGAATAGTAAGTAGGCATACTTATTTGAGTTTTTATAAATAATAATTACTTAATATCGTACGTGGTTATGAGTGAGAAATCTTTCATCTCGTTTGTCCAAATTGGTGAAATGAAATATCTTTTTAACGTCAGCCAAGCAATCCGCTTTTAGGACTTACGATGCGGGTATATTATGGCAAACGTTTTAATTAAACTTAAGTACAAACAAACTCAAGAAAATTTTATAAAGTCTAAAGATCTCATAATTAGTTATAAAATCTGGCACTACACTTAGCCGACGGAGGAGTGATAAGCGAGCCATTGCTGCCCTCTATTGTCCTAGCGCAGCAACTTCACAGCTCTCGTCTAGAGGTACAGTACAAAAGCCCGACCAACATAATTGTGCCTCAATTAAAATACGCCCGCCCGCATTACTCACACATACAACAACTACGAACCCAGGGTTACCAAAAAAAGAGTCTCCGAAACAAAAGTACCAATAAGTTTAATTTTTGTGAATGAAATCATGACAGCTGTATTAGATGTGCATTTTAAATGTAAATCGAACTTAACAAAATTCGAATAAAACAAATGATATCTCCAAATTCTAAAAAAAAGAAGGAAATCAAGGGAAAATTTTCGTTTAAAATATTACAATCAAGGATTCAGCTCAACTTAGATATTGAATTGAGAATTTGGTTCACTGAATCATTGATGGTTGGCAGCCCTACTGTTTCCGCCGCAATTTAATGACACGCAGTTTTATAAACGTCGCATAATTCTAGGTCGTCTGTTCAGGTCTTAAAATCCTGGAAGCTCCGTAATAAAATCTATAATGACGTAACATCAAACAAATCGTGGTCTCCCCTAATCTTACGATCGCTTTAAGACGTCTCAAAATTTCATTCTGGCGATGCCTCCAGAATAGATAGGCATTTTAATACATCGTAACTTAAATGACCTTGTTTTTCTCTTTTTATTTATTTAAAATTTTTGAAGGTAACACAATTCTCAATTTTATAAAGAGCACACGGCACAGTATGAATATGGAATATTCATGTCCCCGAACATACAAAGGTGGCCAAAATGTGGATATTCAAATAGAAACTTGAATTTTGAGACCATCCCTGAACTGTATAAAATAACATTTAATGTAACAAGAACAGCATAATAAAATAATAATGTATTAAAACGGTCAACTCAAACCGGCGTGAGCTTTGTCGGTATCGTAAAGTCACAGTAACCACAACTGTCACGTACAAAAAGCATTTTCGACGTCGAAAATAGAAATTAACTCGACGGTCATTCACATAAAGCTGGGCACGTATTCTGGAATCAATACGGATGTCGAGGCCCATCGTGATTTCCCATTATTGGGCACATTCTTGGGAATATTGTCACGTTGTCGACGCCGTACTAGCAAATGGCCTATTCCGTGCATTCCCTTGAGCGAGCGCGGACAACATTATCAGCGTTTGTTACAGCTTTTGCGCACGATAGTGCTGAAGTTAAGGCATCTGGGGGTCGATTATCCAAACCGCGCGATACTTACAACAACGAAAGACGTATTAGACTTTACGCGACACGCCTTTTGTCTAAAGTTTGGTGCTACGGAGCAATGAAATAGCGTCATTTCGTATCGCCCGTCTGGATGTTATATCAGCGGGGGTTTGTAATATCTCCCACGTTCAGAATATAACATTCCAAATCGATTTTAGTTTTCACTTTAGATGTTCTTAGCTCTTAGAACAACACCCTCGAGACGAGTTCATCTTTGAAATATGTATAATAGAAGCGTATTGAAATTGATAGCTTTTAGATTCAATAGTTATTTTCATATTACTTTAAAATGTAAATAATGAATGTTTAGAACTTTAAATGAAATTATCTAACAAAATTTATTGATAACTTAAGAAAATAAGATTATGTTTGTCGAAAGAATGCAATGATAATGTGTAACTAGAAAAGAAATGATAAGTTGTGATCAATTTACTACCTCCTTTATCCCTTCTCTTTGTGTACACTACCAAAGTGTCTACATACAAACAATAGTACAATCTCAATATCCAAGCCGAATACTCCTAGTATCCCGTCAAACGTGTACGTAAAGTACTCTCAAGAATCCGTTGATTCAGTTCTAGAGAACATTGGCAAACATGAGGACAACAGGAAGACCGTAGTGTCCAAATACTGGCACCACTCTAAGTAGGGTTGGCAAATCTTAGTACGAACATATCAAACAACGATTCTAAATAGAGCACAGATAGAGTGGTCGTTGATGTTTGATAGTAAACTGATGGTTGGATTAAATGTATACTGTATAGGTATAAAAGGTAAATTTACCTGTTCGCGTCCACCCAACGCATTCTTTTTAAATAAAAAATAAAAAAGTTTATATAAATTACTGTCTCATTGGCCGAGTGGTCGTGCGATTACCGGGCAAGCGGTCTTGGGTTCGATTCCCGGGTTGGGCAAAGTATTGGGTTTTAAAAAAAATGTCAGTAGGAACACGGACTCTGGAATTGTGCCCGATATATGGTAATGGGCTCACCTTTTACGCAATGAGTTGTTTGTGCTAGGAGACTTAACTTAGGAGACATAACGTGAAAAGATCAAACAGAAGTGTACTAAATACTACTTAGATTGTGATAGTTTTCTTATTTTCGGGAATTTTTTGAGGGCTTTCCATAGCATGGACACGAACTGGATGGTGGACGCGAACAGGTGAACTTGCCCTAGGATCTGTTTATATGGTTGGATTTCTTTATTGTTAAAGTCATTGATTTCAGTTACACCACAATGTAAGTCTTGGGGAAACAGCAGAGTACAATATATTTATCATCATCCCTTAGTTAGCTCCACCCAACTGCTAAACGTGGATATGGTTGAGAGATCTCATATCATAGAGAGAACCCATAGTTCAATAGTGAACTACTACAAATTGATAATAAAATGACACCGTAGAATTGAGTTGTATAAAATAATATAAAATTTTCACTTTTGATTATTTCAGTAACTAAATATGGAAAAATAAATAAAAACGTACAGTTTCTAATTAAAATATTTATGTACCTACATTATTTTTTTATGAAACGAGTGGAAAACGAAACACTTCACTTTCCAAAAAAAATGTACCTCACTATTTCTTTACATACCACGTCAATTTCCAATGAAAATTAAACAAATATTTCATTTGATAATATTAAATATTCATAACGCATTTCATCAGACCAATAATTTTCTTTCGAAAACCAAAACCCTTAGTTAACAAAATACAGAATTATAAAGGCTAGGATCCTCAAACGATCCAATCCCAACAGGCTCCGTAGCATATTTATTCAAAATAATTTGCATATCACATTTCCCAAAATGGACTACAGTAACATGACGTCAATTTTAAAATGTCCACACTGACGTCACTATCGTTTTAAAATTAAACCACTAAAAGGTCATTGCCTTGTAATTTAAAATTAGTAAACGTAGGGCTAAATTAGTGTAATATAAATTCGTAGGTGTTAATTTTTATATTAAACAGGTGTTGAAAAAATGGTCTGTTTGCTTTAGTATTAACTTTCAGTTTGGTAATCCGTTACCTTTCGGTTTGTTCGCGTTTCACAAAGCTTTTTTGACTAGTTCATTAAGTTTTTTGGTCACGTCATTTGGATTAAGTCTTCTAGTATATACTTTGAGAATATTATTTAGCAGAAGTAAGAGGATTGTACTGATGTCAGATTTGAACTGAGAATTATTGTTGTTTTATTATAGTGCCAAGGATGTAGCTAGCGTCGTATGTATCTTATCAATAGGGTAGATGCCTAATTTTATTTTAATGTCCGTCTGGTAGATTATTTTAAATCATTAGACACGTATTTTTTATTTTCTTACAGAAACGAATACTTTCGACGATATATTGATTTGAAATGTCGCGTGACGTCACTTCTAAGTACATCTTATACGTAGAAATGACGTTTTAGCCCCCACTCCTAAACTTTGATTCGTTTTATCTAAGTATTGTTTTAGTATACGACAAAAGAAAAAAATACGTGTCTAATATTTTTTCATTACCTAACTTACGGACTAATTCGATTTTTAATTTTCATATCCTGTAATCATTCCAATTATACGGGGCCCCCGAACTACCGGGGCCCCCAACGTGCGTAAGCAGAAATTATTAAAAACTTAGCAATTTTTATTTTATTTCAGTAATAACAAAAGTCAAAATAAGCGATTTTTTCCACGTAAAGCATGCATTCAATGGATGGCAGAAACTTTAGAAAAACTAAAATAGTTAGTCATAGTCCGATGATTTGGACAGATTTCCCAGGTAAAGTACAGGTAAAGTTTTCCCATTATCACACCACCATAGCCACCATACCACATTAGTATTATATGCAAAAATAAAATGTTTCTTTTGAGAGAAATATATCCTTCGTAAGGGCAACAAATATTTTCTCATACGGGGGCATCAAGGCATGCTATGCTACGCCACTGTGTCGTCCCAAATAAATACAATAACTTCACCTGATCATAAAATCTAGTTAACATAGACATCTTTGATAGATCGTTATACTTGACTTGACGTTAGCTTATCACTAAGTAAGCACTCATTTTACTGAATAAATGTTAAAATAATTAATTTAAAGCAATTAAATTACAACTACAACTAAAATTTACAATATAATGCCTTCGCCAGCAATTAATAAACAAGATGAACATAATTGCAGATCATTTAAAACAGTCAACTTGACACGTACCAACTAAACAGTAATTAAGTCCCAAAAAGTAATTTAATTCAAATACGAGTACATTTATTTTATAATTATTGTTTTGAGAAACATTTCGGACCCCACGGGGTGTAACCGAAACATTGTTAACGTTACTTCACTCAGGAGAATAATTTTGTTTCAAACACTAACGAAATATTCCTTTGGAGTTGTCTAACTAGCCTAATATTGACTCAAGTTTCAAACTGCAGAGCGGCTCGAATATTACAAACCCCAAGATATTACAATTCTTTAATAAAAAAATATTCTGTTCTCATATTGATGCAGAAAATAACATAGCATAACATCACGCCTTTTTATCCCCGAAGGGGTCGGTATAGGTGCACATTACGGCACTTAATGCCACTGTACAATGTAACACCCACTTTTCACTATTTATGTTACCAGTCCCATGTAAGGGAGTGAGCCTATTGCCGTATACCGGGCACATTTCCGGACTCCGTGCTACTACTGAGATTTTTAAAAACCCAGTAATACTTTGCCCGACCCGGGAATCGAACCCGAGACCCCTTGCCCGGCAGTCGCACTTGCGACCACTCGGCCAACGAGGCAGAGCAACGAGGCAGGGCAACGAATTGATGCAGAAAATGTTGAGCTGAAATTAATTGTATGCTTTTTGTCTTTGAATACGGGTTCTTTTAATATTAAAACAATAAAAATCTGTGTCGACCCCTGACCGCCTCAACCCCTGCTGTTCTTATTTATTAAATTATAACAGATGTCAAGAAAACTATGATATGAAACTATGAAACAGATGTCAAGAAAAATATGAATTTATTTTGTTATAGTCAAAACGAAATTTCTAGTCCACTATTGTAAGATTTTTCTTTTTACCTTTTATCTGGTTCAATATTAAAGTTGAGATTGAGTGCATTTTATGACTAGATGAAGGTCGGTTTTTACAAATCCAAGCACTTATTTATTTTGAAAGATATTTTGCTACAACAAATATCACTGATTCAAAAGTCTACTTCATAATCATTTTTACAAAGAACATGAAACATCCTGCAACAATCAAATTTAAAATGTTCCCTCACAGCATACTCCCTTGTAAATTCCCAAACAAAACCCAATTTGAAGCTGAACTTTCACCAAAACATTTCCGTCTTACAAGTAAACAGCGGTGGCCACTCAATAAATCAGATCACCAAGTATTAGAAACTCGCTTTAGTCTAAAATCACCGATAGCAGAACAAAGCAACTATTTCCAAGTCTGAAAGTCCCGGGGTCCGGGATTGGGAAAGTCCGTGAAACCAGGACTCTCGTCTTTATGTCCGAGACAGACGCGCATTGTTTCGCCACTCGAATCATTGTTAAGTAACTACTACACTTGAATACCGATTTAGTTAACTTTCGTACTATATTTAGTTTGAATGTTCTAATTTGAGATTTGAAACTATTTTACGTTTTCATAATGTTGCATGGTTGCTGTGTAAGTATCTCTGAGATGGTCTATCTTCTAGTAGAACCTTAACGAAATTGTGTAAAGAATACACTACAAAAACAAGGCACAGGTCACAATTACATAGCCTATAAAAGTAACAAGTTTAAAAAGTACCTCTGAAACAAAATCAGACAACTACCTCATTAGGTAAACATTGTTGCCTTTAATATTTTCACTTTATTGGCTTTGCGTTATTGCCATACAATATCCTGAAACATACAACGAGCGTTTCGTTCATAAAAATGCATTTTATGTTGTCATAACCGTACATTGGCGATGTTTTGCTTTGCCTTCACGTGACGTGATTGACGTGATAACAACAAGTCGCCTCGTTTCCTGAATATGACACGACTGACATGACGTCGCTGACACCGTTTTTCAACCTACCTTTATGATCGGATTTTAAATTGACTATGTATAATGGGCACTTTCGAAACGTTATATGCAACACTGACTTTGTGCCGAAGCCGGAATCGAACCCACTACCCGCGCCGCTGGTGAACGTACAGTGCGCTTTAACATCGTCCAACGCGACGCCGGAGTTTGAAGCAAACGCTTATGGTGTCCGGTAGGTGTCAGAGGGGTCTCAGGGCGCGTTGGGCGCGCAGCGCAAGTAGCAACACAGTTATGAGCGCCAACGCCAGCCAGTGAGCTGCGCGACGTCGCCGCGACCGCGCACGCTGCTCATGAGGAAGAACCCCTCTGTGCCTCGAAACTAGTTAATTTAGTATGTCTCACAATAGTTATTATAAAAACATGGATACTTTTCTCCAGTTAACTTATATGTTCCAATAAAATAAATAGGAACCATTTTTAACACACCGAACACGATTTTACATAGATTTCGTAATATTACTAATATAATATATACTATAAACAATTAAATTAATATCTGACAATCATACCGAAAACTCTTTGACTACTTGATCAACGAGGAAAATTTAAGGTCATTAATTAAACATATTTTAATAAAGTAGGAAAGTACCTACCACACCTCAGAAAAGACAAAGAGGAGACCTATATAATGCACTAAGTATAACATACAGTTGAATCATCATCATCATCATCAGCCTAAAAATGTCCACTGCTGAGCAAAGCCTCTTCTCACACGGAGAAGGTTTGATAATTAATCACCACGCTTGCTCAATGCGGGTTGGTGATTTGAAACTTATAATTAGAAATTATAAGCCAAGGTTTCTTCACGATGTTTTCCTTCACTATATGTCAGTAGTGACTAGTGACTGAATAAGTATAGTTCTGTCTCCACTAATTCTTTGTAAAATGACAGAGATGAAATGATATTTAAGCACGACTTAAAATGGAGTAACGTTTCAGTATTCCAACATAAATGTAATAAACAAAGACGGTTACAAAAAACTTTGAGAAAGTCAAGGGTTATTCTTGTTTCAAACTCTTCATTACTGTCGAGCAAATAATTAATTTTACGAGTTTTTACCTTACTTTATTTACTAAAAATTTAATTAAATCGTCGAAAAATGTGACTCTTGTTTGTTTATTTTGTTTTTCCTTAAAATCTTCGAAATGTACAAGAAATCTATCAAAACCACCCCGTTCCTTCTCATGCACGTCGAGCCGGACCCCGGGTAATCCGTTAGGTTCTCCGCGACTCCATTAACCCCATAGGATATAAATTGAAATGCAAACACCAATGACTTTCCTAATGTAACATCATGCCTTTTTATCCCCGAAGGTGGCACATTACAGCATTTAATGCCACTGTACAATGAAACACCCACTTTTCACTATGTTATTAGCCCCATCATGAGGGGTGCGCTTATTGGCATATACCGGGCACAATTCCAGACTTCGTTCAACTGACGTTTTTTTAAAAAAAATCAGTATTACTTTGCTCGGCCCGGGAATCGAACCCGAGACGCCGGGCGACTGCACTTGCGACCACTCGGCCAACAAAGCAGTCAAAAATGACTTTTCTGTAACGTTAAATAGGTATGTACATCTGTAATAGATTACATCTATAATCCAACTAAAAATACTCCCACAATTTCTAAATCGAGCTCTAAAATTCATAGGCGTATGACGTCAGAAAATGCCAACATTGACGTCCATGTTCCAAATAAAAAGAGTTTTGCTGCCGTAATGTAAACCAGAAGAGGGTTTCACGGTCACCGGGCACACATTCTGAGGGCTATTTCCTTACCCTTTGGACTTACGACTAGTATGAAACCTCTTTATGATTGCCTCTATAACAATAGTTGGCCACTAGTCGATTCGTATCATTTCACGTAACTTTAATATTTCAAAGGCAACATTGTCATCTAGCGTGCTTTCAATATAAAGTTTTTTTCTATGAAGTTGTGAATGTTCTTTCAAATTACTAGCATAATAAAATTCGTTTTTGTTTTGTTGTAAACCTAGTTTTACACTTATTACCGTACAATAAAGACATTAACCATATTCATAACAACGCTACTGACTCCATTTAATATTCAGAAATATTTTAAATTATCTAATTTTATAAAATTTACATTTAAAACCATTTCTATATTACAATTTTGTAATACCAAGACGACATCGAGTTGAGAACAGAAAGCGGCCGGCTGGAGGCAAGGGCACAGCCTATTCAAATCCTCGCGGGTCGTCCATATGCTTCCGGAGCCCCGGATTCTCCCGAAGACATCTGCGGCCATCCGCAAACCCAATTTAATGCCTCACAAAATCTTCACAAAATAAACGTAAAGAGTATCCTTCTTACAATACTCAAATGTGGGCACTCGTAATATGAACGAACGAATATTCACGCTAGAAATGATAAGCTTATTATACAAATGTGAATAGATTAGATTTTTCTCATTAGACAAAGTAATATAATGAGTGATTTCTGAAGTATTTTATTGGAAATGTAATCGATATATAATTAGAGATAATGAGAAGGAATTAATCTGTCAACATACTTACTTTATTTGAATTTAGATGTTATACGTATATACTACCTCTATATATTAGTTCAAACTCTTTCAAATTTATAGATAATCATAATCATAGTCGAAAAATTAAAATTGAACATTTGAAAGGAATACCAATCTCATTTATTGTTAAAGAAGTTGGTAAAAACTGGAAGTTCCAAAGTATTATTAAGTGAAAATTCTGAAGCGTAGGAGCGTATCATGCAAGCGACCTGAGCGGAGCTTCCACAAATCCACTCCACGAGGATTTCCTTGGCGCGACGGTACTCAACAAGACTTACGTCCGCGAAAAATTTAATTTAAAAAATAACTCCTCCAACGTTTGTTTCCTTATGCATTATTCTTTGACTAAACGAACTTGAATAATGTATTGATGGACTCAAACATAATGGTCGTCCTGAACTTCAAAAATGGAAAAAGAATTTTATTTATAAAAACATTTGTGTATCTCTTAATAATAATAATAATAAGCCCGCAGGGCACCTTGAGGCGAGGTGACGGGCATTAGCGATCCCGCGGGCTACCATCATCCCGAGTGCTCCAGGGAGAAGTCACCGTTCCTTCTTCTCCGGCTTGCCTTAATTGGCTGGCTGGAGTGAACGATGACAAGGAACAGGTCTCCCACCTCTGGCTTGCCTTCATTGGCCGTCCAGAGTGGAGTCGCGAGAGCAGTGATCCTGCTCGGAGGGTAAGAAACTATTCGTAAGTCGCGAGTGGGCCAGGGATGCAGGAGGCTTCGGCTGGAGCAGATGATCTGAGTAGAAAGCGGTGGTAGTTTCTTAACCCTTCAGCCACTCACATTCTCGTTGTCTCCGCCTGCCATTTTTACGTGTAAAAATTACATTGTTTCGGCAGGTGCCATAGTCATCCATAGTTCCCAATTTACCAGTCCACAGCAACCCATCCATAGCCCTACCATTTTTTTTTTTTTTTCCATTATTCACAATAGTCCTACACTAACCGGGGACTGTCCTTGGGTGCATTTCCATAGTGCATACAGGGATAGTCGTCGGTTTGTGTGTCTCCATTACATTTAGATTAAAGTTGTCTAAAGGGCCTCTGCGCAGTTGGCTTCGGCCCCTCGTACGCCTCCCAAATGACCGGGACCCTGTGGTCCCGTGAATGGTAAAGACATACATAATAATAATAATAAATAAGCTTTATTGTACACCAAGCAAGTAATTACACATATTCGGTCATATACATCATCACTCTTAAGGTCAAAGTAAAAATAAAATTTATCATATGATAAATAAAGATACTGGAAGGTACTGTCGACATTTGCCGGAAATATTAAGCAATGAATTAGTTGGCACATTGTCACCAGGCCTGAACAAGACGTTATAAGTAGATGAGGTTCGGAATAAATGTTCCACGTCATCCTCATTAATATGATAACAGCGTGATAGGTGACACGTCCTCAACGTGCCCAGGACGTAACACAATAAGGGTATATTCCACGCGAGATGCCTGTGAATTCTTCATTTGTCCCGAATACTCTGGACTAAATTGATAACGGTACTCCAACGTAACTAGCAATGAAGGGAAATTGGATTAAGGTCTCAACAGATCTAAACCTTCAACGGACCTTTTTATTTTGTTCTAAAATGAAGTACGGGCAGTTTCAATGCTACTAGATAAATGTTTCTCAATAAAATAAACGAGAGAGACCTATTTCCAAATGAGGTTATCTTTTAAGATTTAGTGAGAACACTTTCTCCATTTCTATATAACTTCTATTAGAGAAAAATTGTATGTTCTTTTCATAACTTCTCAGTATCTCTGCGATATTCGAAGCCATTCCTATTAATTTGAAACTTGAAGCAAAGATAACCGGCATCTGAGCTGGCCTACCGCAAACTTTACTTGATTGAATTGGCCCCCTCTACGCCGCCAGCTCCCTCCAATTCAATCCGCCACGGTTCGCTTGTGGCTTTTTAAAATATTTTAAAATGTAATTCATGCGCTTGAGTAAATTGTGGAGTATCCCAGGAATTGGATGTATAAGGAAATTGTAATGGATTTAAGATTTAAAGAAGAAATAACAGTACCTACCTCAAATGTACAAATTACATAAATAGGTTTTCGTATTAGCTTCGAGATAAAATACCCTCTCACGAGTGCGAAGTAACCAATGAACGACAAAGTTGCTTACTTATTGTAAACTCACAACTTTTGTTCAGTTTCTTTTGTGATACACTTAAAGTGAGAGCAACACGTACAGGAGTAACATTTTGTTCGAACATCTCCGGAGCTTTGTTCAAGTATTTCTAATATGAGCTCCGTATGTTCTAATGATAGTTCGCAACAATTCTATACTGGGAACATTGTAACTAACAGTTTGTTCTTCGTTATTCCGAACACGAGGCTAGAAACTAATATAAAATTCGATTGAAATCTGGAATTTTCTTGGATGGTAAAAGTGAATTGTTTGTAACTATATTCTTGGAGATGACAC
Organism: Spodoptera picta; assembly: GCA_038387885.1. Lineage (NCBI taxonomy): Eukaryota > Metazoa > Arthropoda > Insecta > Lepidoptera > Noctuidae > Spodoptera > Spodoptera picta. Next base: position 479,788 of record JAZHFQ010000227.1, on the reverse strand, counting down.
GAAATGTCTTCACTGTTTGAAAATATTTGGTTAGTAATGAAGAAATAATATTTCCTAGGCGTCGCAGCTTGGGGATGCAGAATGCAATGCTAAGTACTTTCAACACAATGTTGCTACATTTCTCAGCTTATATTTAAGTATTATGGCACAACTGATTATTTTTATTGAAACTACGCCGCTTGACATAAATTTAGCAGCACATAAAAATTATGCAACTAGGAGTAAGTCTAGAAGTACCAAATACTAATAAGTTACCTGGATTCTTTTAAACAATTCAATATCTTATACAACGATAGCAAGTACACAACTTTTTAGAAACATTATTTAATTTGAACCTCATTGAACGCAACACGTCTCAAAATCAACCACCACAACGCATTTCTATGCAAATACAATTACATATTTGACACAGAAAGCACATTATAAACACGGTCACCGAGTACTTTCACACGGAGCTATCGCCATTTCTCTTCCTCCGTAATACTAAGGATGATTTATTTTTCGTCCAGAAATTTATTATTCTCATTATAGTACCAAATTTTGTCGGAGCACGTGACGCTCGAGACGTGTCCTACACCGGCAGGAAATTAATTTTGAGCTTTTTTAGATAATGCCCCTTGGAATATAAACAATTAAAGTAAATAATTTGAATAATACTGGTACTATGGTTCAATTATTTGGTCCTTAAGTCCTTGAGATCAGAGGTCCTTAAACGATCATAGTAGAAAAATAATTTGATTGTAATATTTTAAATATACCTTTAGATGTAGTCTAGCTTAAAATTACTAGCCCTTTTTCATAACTATCACATTCAAGTGTCATATGACTTTAATCGAAGCAAAGGACCAAAAATGGACATACCTATCGTAGCAAAAACACTTTTATAGTCTGAACTAACATTATCATTCATTAAAGTGACTTTATAAAGCTTCAAAATGGTTGCTTACATTAGGATACTACTATCGGACCACTCGAAGCGGCTACTGAATAAACACAGATGTATAAACTGGTAAAATGTGTTAGCTTTGAAACTACGTTATTTTCTGTAGAAAGGACGATGAGTTACTTCATGCCTAGGTCTGTATGATATTGACTCACTGTCTGTTGCACGAGGGTATGGTGAAACTTGGATTTGAATATTAAATAGGCATGAGTAAATGTGGTCCTTTGATTTTTAGTTTGTTGATATACCTGTAATCGACATTATTTATTCTGAAACGAAATTGTTGCCAGCTCCATACTATATCATAACGAACCGTAACATGTTTTTTTCCATCAATTTATGTACAAAAAAAGCTCTGAAAAACGTTCACGTTTCTGTCGACGACATCAAACACTGCATCCCATTTCACCCTTCGCTCATTTCAGACATGCACTCGACGTCTGTCACCATTACATGTTTTTATAACCACAGACTGCAACGTTATTTTAATGGAACACTACAGATTATAACGAAACGTTGTTTTTATTCCGCAGACATGCAATAACGCGCAAAACTTTTCAAAATGAATAGAACATTTGCGGAACTTTGCTCCAGTAAGATGAGCGCTCCGGTACGGCGCACGTTTACAAAAATGTAATTTAAAAATAGCTCATGCAACGCTATACTGGTATACAGCGGCAAATTGTGAATAATTTCAACAAAATTTTGAATATTTCGACAATAGCAATGCTACCTGTGTTATTGTTAAATTCAAAATGTTTGACTATATTGAAAAATAATTCATAAAATTCTGTTAGTCACTAAATGTATAGTGTTGTCTGACATATTTTACTATCAATTACTAACGAAAAATGTGTGTCCAAAAAGCTTGTACAATTTTATAGTAAGTACGTTTAAATATGTTAAACAATTATATCCCATTGAAAGCCACATAATCCATTTAAACTGTCATACACCAAGCGGTCACCGGTGACCGCAACCTATTGTTCTATAATTTTGTCTATAATGACGGTACTCGACGAGTTAAAGACACACTAACCTTCAATACTAGTTTTCATATTCCATTCTTGTTCCAACCACACCTATTACCTATTACACTAACTTCCTTCTTGTTAAAACCCATAATTTTACACAAAACAATATCTGTACCCCTAGAAATTCATTTCTGCAATCTAAACCTAGGGACAAGATTCCATGAAATCAAAACAATTATGTTAAGTCCATTCTCATCTGTCTCACGAAAGGACGGTAGCTTGAATAAACATTCATTAGCTGGCTGAGAGAATGTTCTAGAGAGTACAATAATATAGTGTTCGACAATCCTTGAAGTGCGATTATACATGTAATACAGTCAGCACACATAGACATAGTGCATATACCTCTACATTCTACAACCTACAGTTAGCCAAGTTATGCAGGTAACAAAATAAAGGTTAAATTCAGTGACAAGTCAACAGTAAATTACCCTATTCGATTGCTAGTTCCACAAGCTATGAAGACGGCTGATGACAGAAGCACTTTTTTGAGGGGCGAAAATCATCCATAGACTTTTCCCGCCCGGGAGAGGCAAGAGAGAGTATCAGACACTTACAGACTAAAAACTACTCCTGCACTTCATGTCTTCCCGGCAGCCTGTTAAGTCCTCCGCGGCTCCGTAATGACAGAAGCACTTGGAGGTCTTACGCCAAGTGATGCACATAGCATACTAAACACGAGTTTCAATAAAGAACCGATTGTTTTATTGGTCGGTTCTTCACCCAACCAATGGATGCTGCCTCTACCTCTACATTGGACCTAGCTATATTTTCTTTTCTGCTTACGAATTAACTTGGCTGCCTGTACTTTAGAGTGTCTATGCACATATTCCTAGGTATTCCCAGGTATATTGCAGGCACACGTTCTGAAATATCTATTAAGTGTCTGGTGTTGCGAGCATTATTTATGTACCAGATCTTTGACACCGAATTGATATTTATGATAAGGACATGTGTGTTTATTTTTGAATGGAGGCGTTTTTTTAATTGGAAGAAAAAAATGTAATTTAAAAAATCATAGAATAACAATTTTTTATTCGGACATACAATATTTTAGTGCTAAAATGTTATATAACATCTAAAAGCATTGAAAATCTATTTGATAATTACGTTCTTAACATTACATACAATTACAAAATAGAGGTACATACGAATCTATTACATCGTAAAAATTTCTTCCTACTTCATAAACAAGAAGAAAAGATAAATAAGCGAATGATTGCCATCTATTTACGAATTCCATCGTTGATATTCGACTGAAGGTATTAAATTCACAAAATCCTACATACCACGTAGGTATGTATGCTAACATGAATATCGTTTCCTTTGATACAAATTTCTGCAAATGTAATTACAATATAATGTTTGCAAATGTCGTCTGTCACAACTTCCTGGATTGTTTTGAAAGCAAAATAATGACGTATGCCTCGAGGTAGTGTTTCATCCATTAATGATACATATTAAAGGCTTATATTATTATTCCTGTTAATGTACATCATCGAATTATTTGCGTTTGGTCGCGTAACAGATTAATTATCTGCGTAATCCCTCGATGCTGACATAGAAAACTGATTTATTAACAACAATGTAAATGAAAACGCACTGGTTTCTGATTGGCTGACGAGTGACAAACCCGCGCTGTGCCGCTGAATTAATCAATCACCATTATACAATTATTAGCATTAATTGTGTTGTGTTTGTATATTAATATTGTAAATGGCGTGGAAACATGGCCTGTTGTTACTAATTACTGTCTTGTCTGATTTTAGTTTGAATTGTTTCTGTACTAACTTTGTATTTGTGTAAACATAACAGTTGTATTTATGTATATTCTCTGAAATGCAGTTAGAGTTTCGACATATTTGACGTTAAGAATAATAATTCTAGAATGGCCTATACTTCGAGCAACAACACTAAGACAACCAAAAAAACTCAATGCAACAATATTCAACAGCTAAATACAAAATCAAAACAAAGTTCGTCCGATACTTAATCCACCATAAAACGTAGTATATTAGGTCCACGGTTGCCAAACGGGACAAGGCCGCGCAGTTGAAACCCGCTCATAACGCATAGGCACGTAATGCAGAAATATGAGCTGTATATGGGCGATTGGATCGCCGCAAATTTCCCTCGAGATCGGCTTAGTAACCACTGCACTGAATTCGTTTGTGCACTTATCGTCTCAACAGTTTTGGTAAAAAAGTACAACTTTTTAATATTTTTCTTAATAATTATAGTTTTAGTTTTTTTATATATATATTATATATATTACATTTCTTATTCTCCACGGACTCTTGTCCGTGCCCTTGTCATTCCATTACATTTTCTTTTAATTTACAGTCAAAATTAATTGTTACAAATTACGTGCTACATTAACCACTTTTTATTGGTTTTTTTTTCACAAAGAAGTTTGTGTCTAATATCTACCTCTATATATACACAATACATGTTTTATTACATTTACATTAACCTTACTGGATCGGCCCACACGCGCGATGAGCGAGCCGACCTGCTCCAGCAGAAGGCGCCCGTTCACGAGCATGACGTGAGGGCCAGCAATCGGTCCGATCAACCATTTCGTAGGGATTGGAGCGACCCACGAAATGGTTGATCGGACCGATTGCGAGCGCCAACGACTGTAGAACATTTAAGAATGCATGACGTCTGCTCACGCAGCAGTAAGCCGATTCCAGTAGTGCCAATGGATTTTGTCAGTCTTATTGATAAAATTACATTATGTTACATTATATTTACTACATTTTAACATTATTAAACACACACAATACACATATGTATAATATCAATGTCACGCCTGCATCTCAATTCAAGTTTAGTTAACTCTTGGGTAGACTAGAACACATTTTTAAATACCCCTGCTATTTCTGTGGGAGTCAAAAGAGCCGACTAAGGAATTACACTTTTGAGAGAGATCAGGCAGCAGCGCTCTCTTATGAACCTTTATAACTGCGATCTTCGAGCTTCTTGCAGATAAGTCTAGTATGGTTGATGCTTCGGAGTCGCGGAGAACCTAACGGGTAACCGGGGCTCCGGCTCGACGTGCAGGAGAAGGAACGGGGTGGTTTTTAGTCAGTAAGAGTCTGACACTCCCTCCCACCTCACCCAGGCGGGAGCAGTCATTCGATGATTTTCCCCCCTTAAAAAAAAATAAATAAAAGTATGGTTGATGCCGTTTTGGAACCGCGGAGGACTTAACGGGTAGCCGGGGCTCCGGCTCGATGTGCAGAAGTAGAAACGTGTCAATAACAGTGTGACACTCCCTCTCGCCTCACGCAAGGCGGGAGAAGTCATTAGATGAAGCTTCTTGCTAATTATGGCTATAAGTAGTGCAATAATGGAGATGTCACCAGAAAATAACAAGAATTGAAAGTTTGTTTTCCTTTGAAAATTTTCTAAGAAATTTCTAAACTTACGGTTCTTATTTGCCGACAATACTGGCAAATAGGTTGGTGTACCATTTATACACATGGTATGGATGGACAAATACGAAATCACAAGCGTGAATATTACGTTATACGTTCCAACAAAATTGTATCGACTGTGAATCAGTATTGTTCTACTCTACTTCGATCATCTTTATACACTTCGAAAGTTGAATATTGGAAACAAATAGAAGAAAATGACAGCTGTGATTGATTGAATGATAGTAAATGAAAAACAAGAGTCTGTCTATTTTTGATCAGTGTGAATATTTAAAGGCATATAAAATACAGACAGAAAAGTGGCGCAGGATTATCAGGTCAAAAATATCAGTTTCTGTGATGAATAACTGACCTAGTTATTCGTCACAGAAACTGATACTTTTCGACATTAAGTCTTATGACTTTTTTATTGACTTTCTCTATTAATTTCTCCTAAAAACAACTTCTTTCTTCAAAACTTAACACGAAATCTTTCAGAACCTAATAGGTATGCAATCTTACAACTTCTAAACTTCAAAATTAGTACAAGTATATACAAACATATATAACTTCACGCCTGTCTCCCATAGGAGTAGGCAGAAACTATGGAACGCCAATTGCTATGATTCTTACATACCTCTTTCGCTTCATCAACAGTCATCAATATTTTCATGCATGCTTGTCGGTTAAGGGTCCAATCCAAACCAATCTGGTCAGTATATGTCCGTCTAGGACGCCCTTTACCGAAGGCCCCATTCATATCCGCTCTGTATACTTCTTTCGTTACTCTATATTCATCCATCCTTTCTACAAGTCCAAACCAGCGTAACATTCCCTTTTCAAACCTTGTCACTACATTATCTTTCAATCCACACAAGTCAAGACAGCAAATAACAACCAGATACTTTGAAGTCACCTCAAATCTTTGTTCTACCGCTAAATGTCATCAAACAATACTGGCAAAACATGGCGGATGTTCTACATACATACATACATAACTTTACGCCTGTCTCCCATGGGGGTAGGCAGAGACTAAGGAACGCCAATTACTACGATTCTTACATACCTCTTTCGCTTCAATAACAGTCATCAATCTTTTCATGCATGCTCGTCGGTTAAAGGTACTTTTAATTTGGCCCTTCTTTAATATATCGCCAATCTGGTCACTATATGTCCGTCTAGGGCGCCCTCTACCGACGGCCCCATTCACATCTGCTCTGTATACTTTCTCGTTACTCTACTTTCATCCATCCTTTCTACATGTCCAAACCAGCGTAACATTCCCTTTTCAATCCTTGTCACTACATCATCTTTCAATCCACACCTTTCTCTAGTAACACTATTTTTCACTCGATCACTCAATTTTAGTCCACCACGTTTACCGTGGGAGAGCCATGCTTCGGCACGAACGGGCCGGCTCGACCGGAGTAATACCACGGCCTCACAGAAAACCGGTGTGAAACAGCGCTTGCGCTGTGTTTCACCAAGTGAGTGAGGGTACCGGAGGCCCAACCCCCCCCCCCCTTCATAATGTCGCAGTTGATACAAGAGTTTCCACCCCAGGAGGGTACCAACTGCGTTGGAGAATCCCTCTCTGGACGTCGATTTTCAGAACTCAACTACCCTGAGCGGGGACGTCCAGGCCGCTCCACATCGTACTCTGGGGGGGGCAAAACTGCGCATCGTAAAGCTGGAGGCAAGAGCAGAATAACCATGGCACCCCTTGCCACGCTGAATGTGGACTTCTGCAACATAAGGGGATTACACACCAACCTCAATGCTGTCCATCACCACCTAGAGACAGCAAAGCCGGCCTTGCCTCAGTAATCTTGAAGGTAGGGACCTGTCCACCTTATGATTCACTACACCCATGATTCACTACCATACATAAGCGTTGGTGTCAATATACACTGAATTACAGCAAGTCGAGCTTGCTGGATATTACTTTACTCGACATTACAGAGTGTAAAGCATCATTAACACTATTTCCAGCTTTCACTCTCCTTTCAATATCCCCGTCACACTTTCCATCTCTCGTAAATAGTGATCCCAGATACACAAATTCATTCACTTGTTCCAATTTTTCGTCACCACGGTAATGATATACCTGACATTCTGTTATCACCTCATTTCTTTCATCACCAACACTTTCGTCTTGTTCACATTTGTGTTGATGTTGTTGTTGATGTTCTATTGTTTCTTATTATCCTTTCTTTACACACATCATAAGGAAAAGTTAGTGAGTGTTCGTTAAAGGTCATATTGTTTTGTTTTGCAATGTTTCAGCCACTAATGACGTCATTTTCGATGTAGTTATCTACCATTATTATTATATTTCCCTTCGCATTGTCGTTCCGTAAACTTTTGTCAAGTTCCTTGTGTTCATCTTTGTAGGAGATAATCCCGTGACTGCGTTGTGTTGTTGTTTATCCGGCTCGTGATCCGTGGAGGAATTCTAGCTGTTTGTTAATGAACTGTGATAATAGCGACTAGTCTTGTGCTATAGTTGTGAAGATGTGGAAATATTTTTTCTTTGTATAGCGATTTTGGTATCCCGTTTTTATTTTTATGGAGCATTTAAGTTGCCTTTTTACGCTGTAACCCATTTACCAGTTTCAGAAATAATAAAAAAATCACGAAAACTTCATGATTAGTACTACTTAATACTTTATCTGATTCAGCATTCAGCAGGATAGATATCCTAAGTTCTATAATTAGGCTCAAGTCCTCCTGCACTACCGAGTAACCAATATCTAACCGGGTGGTTGAATAATGATAAAAGTAGGGTTACTTTTATCATTAGATACGATTATTCTACAACAGCATAACATCATACTAATAATATCTAAAAATAATATTGTTGGCACACACATACCAATTGAACATGAACACATTCAATATGAAACTGCCAATTGCCACGTTAACCAATCACTATTCAGCATCTAACTATGGACTATTAACCCAACCAACCATTACCCTGATTCGGCATTTTATCAAAATGTCGAACGTAAAATTTTTGGTTATTCCAAAAATTTGAAATCCAAAAACACAGACAAATTACAGTGCAAATTTTAAAGCAAACCCTGAAACCGTGATACTGCAGCGTTCGGGCAAAGACTTTAATTTGTAATCGTTAGCCAACTTTGCGAATACGGTTCAAAATTGCTTGGCATCCGGTATTATACACTATCACTTACCCTTGCTTTTGTAAAGCCTGTGTTATTGTTTTGTGTTCAAAATATTATTTAATAACTACCGTGAGACATGCTGAATTAACTAAAAACTACGGGTTACTCACGTAAATATACTGAGAAAAGCTCTACTAGTTTCGAGTCACAGAAGGACTCTTCCTCATGAGCAGCGTGTTCAGTCGCGGCGACATCCCGCTGCCTGCTCAGTCTGACTCTAGTAGAGTTTTTATATTTACGTTAGTAACTCGTAATTTTTAGTTAATTAACATTATTATCGTTTAAAGGACTTTTACTTTCTGAGTTCGTTTGGATGAATTTGTAACTTATCTATATTTCTTTAATAAAAACCATGTATCATTTTTTTTTAAATTTATAGATATCAAATTCACATCACTTTAATAACAATTAACTAGATATCAATATCAGTTAAAAGGTCTAAAACTGGTGAAAATCGACAAACAATGTGTACGATATAGCGAAATACCAATAAACACATAAGTCTGTCTGATTGAATCGAAACACTCTGAACTACTGTTTTAACAGTAGTCCGGTAGAGTAAACACCACATATAGTACATAACATACATAACATCACGCCTTTTATCCCCGAAGGGGTAGGCAGAGGTGCACACAGAAGTAACACCCACTTTTCACTATTTATGTTATGAGTCCCATGTAATAGGGGGTGAGCCTATTGCCATATACCGGGCACATTTCCAGACTCCGTGCTACTACTGAGAATTTTTAAAAAACCCAGTAATACTTTGACCATCGGACCCGGGAATCGAACCCGAGACCTTGCGACTACTCGCCAACGATGCAGTCAAAACAATGGTTTCTTTCACAGTTTGGGGTTTGATGCCTCGACTCGATTGACTGCCTCGTTGGCCAGTGGTCGCAAGTCGACTACTGGGCAATGTCTAGATTAAAAAAATCTCGATGATAGCACGCAGTCTGGAATTGTGCCCGGTATATGGCAATAAGCTCACCGCTTATTACATGGGACTCATAACATACCCCTTCGGGGATAAAAGGCGTGATGTTATATTATGTATGTTTTTAATTGCCCGCACAGTTCGATTCCCTCATGGAGCAACTCTTTGTGTGATCCACAAATTGTTGTTTCAGGTCTGGGCACCATGTGTATGTGAACTTGTATGTTTGTAAACCCACCCACGGCCCACGACACAGAATAAAATCTTATTACGAGACAACGTTTTTATACAAAATGAAATGTCTAGACTAGACTTCTCATTAACAAGAAAGATGATTTAAATTATGGACTAGTAAACTAATTTAAATTCAATCTTATAGCCAGACAGAATTTATGATAAGAAACATTTTTTTTCCTTTGCAAACCGTGATATCAGTACTGATCGATGTAAAAGTCATTTATAGGATTCAGTTGATTAAACTTGACATGTAATTTAAAATGGAACTCTATATCAATGATCCTATAAACCATTTTACCGTCAACATGTTGTTTTATCGTAGTTTTGCCACGAGCAATAATGAACACGCAACAAATGGAATCAACCATGAACGCATGAGAGCTGATGGGCTGTCAATCATCGTGTCACTGCATGATGCGGTGACCACACTCGCTCAACCTGACAGCTAATCACTGGGAAAGTGATCTGCTAACATGGTTCCAGTGACTCTATAATATATTCGCAAATGTAGTAGCCAAAGATTGAGTTTAATAAACTTTTCTAGAAGGCAGCAAACATAATATTAGTAACATTAATCTATGCCATTGTTGTTATTATAACAAATGAAATGCCCTAATACGAGTTGAGCTAGATTAGTCATATTCTTAGCTACTGAGAGGTTTCTAAGTAACTATTGTTTCCCTCAATACGAGCCATTATAACCAAAATCGCATTTAGTATACGACAACGATTAATCAAATTAAGGGATCTCCTTGTTCTCTAGACGGCTCCTTCACGGTACCATTTAGTCACGCAAAACACCAAGTTTGTATTGTTAAGTTAAATTAATGTGAATAACGCCAGAAAGCAATATTAATTGCCGGCACATTTGGCCAAATATTCGCGTTTAGGCGGTGAACTGCAGTGCCATCTCGCGGTAATTACGACATTAATACTAGAAACTTTGCCATATGGAACGGCCTCTCTGATTAATTTACACACTGTGCTACTTTATGGCTAACGTATAGGATTCCCACTGAATATTCTAGCATTATTGTTATCATTATAGGACTTCTAGTGAAAAAGGTTCTCATAAATTAGCTACCTAAAGTGTGGATTAGGCAATTAAAAGCGATTTTAACAGGGTACATTTTTATCGTAATCTGTAGTAAGAAGTTTACCCCTACATAATTATTCCAAATATATTTTACTAAGAAATCATAAACAGCGTCACTTACCCGCGGTTTCTGAACCGAGTCAACGGCCATTTTATTATCAAGATTCATATTTACTGCGGCATCTTTGTCACGCCGTCCATTCTCTTTGAATCATAGCCCCCAAAGTTTATATCGAGAGAGAAAGCGAACTTCTTATCTGTTCCTAGGTTCGAACTCGTTTGTTCCAGGTTCAAGAATTCACGATCATTATTATCGAGGACAGAAAACTCGTCTTAACTTCATTCAACCCTTAGAAGATTAAGTATTTATAGCCTAAATAGAGAATTAGATATTTATAGCCTCAATCACTTTCACTGTAAAAAACTATTACATAATTATGTACACACCTTAACAGACGATCAAACCGAGGAATTACTTGAAGTAAGCAAATAATTTTATTATAGTTGACTTAGTTATTTTTGCTTACGTTTGTTTATGAAACTGTACACGCGCACCTGTTATACTTAGAGACTAGCTTAATTTAATTTAGACATAAAATTTTTAGTTTTATAAGCAATATTATTGTATTTTAAATATTTCAGTACATTTTTAACCTGAAACACAGGCTTGGACCTAGTTCAGGTTTCACATATTTTCAGACTTTGTTTAGATATTAAGATTTATTTTGTAATCTGGCTTTTTACACCAAATAAACATTTTATTATTTATTATTATTATTTATAGAAGATCCTTTGTTTTTATTTATTGGCGTTTACGCCGAGGACTAAACCATGTCTTTTATGATTTTCATCAGATTTGTCGCTTTTATTTCAGTAATAATGATTTACTATGACGCTTTTATGGCCCCGATGCAATTTCGTATTCATGAAAACAAAACACCAGTAATACACTGATTAGCCATACTAAATGACAAACGTTAATAGCAAAGTGGACCGTTAAATTTCCTACGTTTTCAATTTCCTAAATTAACAATTTTGATTCAATTCCAATCGCCATCAGCTCTACAATCTACATTAACTCACAAAATTCCCATTAACAAAACAAAATGTACACAACTCGACGTTTCGTAATCGAACGTAATAGCTCGATACATCCATATTATGAACAACAAATCGTTGTATAAAAGGGCCTCCTTCCATTAGTGGTCACTAAATGGCGTACCGAAAATTAATAAAACCTTTACAGATACCTCATTAGTTTAATTAAACGGCGATCATTACCGTGGGGTAAAAGAATAAGGCTCTTATTTGGTCGGCGCCACACTATTGCCATCTCGGGCACGTCCCTACAAATTGATACAAGGTACGTGAGCCACTCAATTCGATGACGCTCATTTTGGGTTCCGTACACAGAATGACTAAGGAGAATTTAAGAGGGAAGTGATAAAGAACTATTTTGTAAACGACGCGACGTCTGCCCTCCATGTCCCTCACTTATGACGCTCTGGTGTGAATAATGAACTACCTCGAGTAATACCACTACGACCGTATAATTCATGCATTAGCTGTCTCCGTACTTGGATGCACCTTGGTTTCTTACAATTTAATAATAAAATTCTAGGAATCTAAGCTGCTTGATAGTTTCAGACACAGCTTAGTACCAAAATTAATTTTATACGAACGTTGTACTTGAAATTTAAAATATTTCACTATAATGACAGAAAAATTGCAAGGGAGTTGACAAATGACAAGACCGATAAAATTAGCATTACGAGTAATGTGCGTACCGCAGGGAAGCGTCGCGAAAGGGCTCGATGCGCGGAAGGGGAGGGGAGCTCGTCGATCGTCAGACATCGTTAAAAGCCGCTTGTCCCGTCGTTTGTTGCGAGTTTTCACAAGTTCCACAGTAAATGGGTGCCGTCGCTCCCACCAGCTTCACAATTTACTTTTTCATCTTTCACGAAGGGCTCTTGTTGTTATTTGACATTAGGTACGCTTTCACGAAACAAGCTTTTAACCCTGTCGCGTTTGAGGACGCTTAACGTCATTAAGTACACAACAAGCGAACTTCGAACACCCTCATCGGAATTTTTCACATTACACAAAATTGTTTCGGACGTTTTGTCTCGTAAAGGGGTCAGGTACCGCTATTATTGTAACTTAATTGATTTCTGCACAGCGGTGGCTCTCCACTCATATCATTTGGGAACGAGACACTCGCAGTGGACAGTGATTATGTGACTAGACCTTCGGAAAAAGGTCTTCAGGTCGGGAAACACCTTCTATTAGGAATAAGTGACCCAATCCACTTGAGTGGACGCAATTTTGCGGAACCTCTATCAAATGTAGTTTGTACAGATTGCTTATGTGGGTCACGTATTATTCAATAAACCCAAAATTAATACTAAGTACGTGAGCTGCGTCAGTGAATGGCACTTTTCTGTTATTTTGCTCTAATAAAGATACTGACCGCGCGCCTCCAACTATTAACTTGGGCAAAACTCGCTCCTGTCATTCGAACAGAGAATTTATGTGAGTATAATTATTTCATTTCTGGCGAAGTCTTGCAATTTGGTGCGAAAGTTTCTCAGGCGGCGCGATATAATTATTTAACCGCTATAATTAATAAGCCGCTATAATTTGGGAACAGCCGGACGAATTGAGCGAGTCGTCATGGCGCTGCCGGCGGGGCTTGGTACGCGACGCACGTCCTTTATTAATTTTCAACGAAATAGAATCAAATTAGAGAAATTGTTTGCCGAGACTAAGTTTCAATTATGGTTGGACCCTGTCTTTAATTTAAAAGTTCCTTCTTTTATTTAATTTGTATGTTGATTTGGGATCTTCAAAGTATCTTGTAAGAGTGCTAAGTTTTAGAATTGAGAATTTACTTGCAGACCTACACGTTTGTCTCTTGTCATTTATACAAATCGACCTTCAAGACCTATAAACTTTTGTTTGCAAAACAATTCTGTGTTACGCGATAAACTCTATAGAAGGAAGCAAGTCATACAACCATACTTTACAACTCCTGGAGAAACCATAGAGATTGTTCTCTCAAACTTACTAACTAGATGATCCCTACTCCAATTTATCGTGAAACCAGAAAAGTGTGGGTACTGATAAGTGAATGGGAAGGAAATCGATGCTAACAGGCACTGGGAAGCATCTTGAGAGATAGAATTACGGGAATCTGAGGGACTAGGGGCCACTCACGATATTATACCATTATTCGTGCCGATTGTTTCTCTCTAAGTGGTTGCAAGCGTAATTTCCGACCGCGGCAGGCTGCCTTATCGGACAAGTGGTCGTAAGCGTGACGACCGAGCAAATTGTCTCTATTTCAATCTCCATTAATTGGCATTGAGTTAATAACTGTAAAAGTGCTCAACGAGCTCTCTAAACTTTATAACATTGTCTTACAGACTGAATGCATAAACGAACAGCCATGCTATTCTGAAAATGGAAAATTAACCTCGAATGTCATCTCGCAAGTCACACTATAAAAAAAAGCCAAAACCCATAATGTGTAAACACTCGCCTGGCGTAATTTTTCTCACTTCCGTCATCACCTTGTGGCGCTTGTATCGAACGCACTCATTTTTAGAAAAAGTAATCTCACCTCGGATTCTGTGTGCCTATTGCGAGTTAGTTTTACGTTAACGCGGTAGACGCGTTTATGACATTCGGTGCTCTGATTGGTTGCTCCATTTAAACCAACCAGGGTTTCAGCCCTGATCGGTTGATCCGTCGTCACTGATCCCTGATGAAGTAACTCACTGTCAGAACTCAGAACATAACATAACATCAAACCTTTTATCCCCGAAGGGATAGGCAGAGGTGCACATTACACGGCTCTTAATGCAACTGTACAGTGTAACACCCACTTTTCACTATTTATATTATGAGTCCCATGTAATAGGGGGTGAGCCTAATGCCATATACCGAGCACAATTCCAGACTCCGTGCTACCACTGAGATTTTTTAGAAAACCTGGTAATACTTCGCCTGACACGGCTATCGAACCCGAAACCCCTTGTCCGGCAGTCGCAATTGCGGCCACTCGGCCAACGAGGCAGTCAGAACTCAGAAGTGACTTTGCAGAATGAACTTTTAGAATAACACGGCAGTGCCAAATGCCCTGTGCTAAACATAATTTTCTTTTATAGTACAAGTTTGTGCATAAGACTACGTAGACAATATACTAACGCCTGCATCGCATCGTTTCGGAGCATCGTTCTTGTAAAACATTGTTATGACTTGTAGATTGTTCTGCTCACATTGTTTCTTTAAAATTTGTGTGATTGCCTTGTTACTGTTATGTTTATTGCACATTTTAATGTAATGATATGTAAGATGGTTTAAAAGCAACATATTGTTGAATCATTGAAGATGAAGCCACAATTGCTTTGAATTCTTTTGTTCGCATGCGGGCACTGTACATTCAGGATCAATCGTTCAATAACTTAGGTTATCGGACTTCACGGTCACCAAAATTATTTATCTCTTTCAAAATTTTGATATTAATCCAAAAGAATAAATAACATTATCTTGATAAGTGCTCCATTATGTTATATTGGAAATATCATAAAGAAAAATCGACCAATCAAAAGTAATTTGCACAATTTATTTCAATCCAACATATTTTGCAATTTAGTTTCCATACATTTTAAATAATACAATCACAAATAATGTTCTAAGTATATAGATAACTGCTACTGACTATTATATTTATAGTGTGCCTAATGTAGATATAATTATATATGTATGTACTTTCTTCTACTCTACAGGCTCCATATTGTTGTCTACGCGAGGACTCTCGGTACTGAAACAAAACAAAAAATCTATAAGGTAAGTACATAATTACAAAGCTTAAAAGTAGAGTGTTAATTCGTTGCAACGAGGTCTAATTTATATGTTCTAAAACAATCTCACCGTCTTTGGGAAATTGATTTATAAAATAACATGACCGAATTCGAATGAACTTCTCTCTATCGGAGTTCAAAGAGTTTATAATGCCATAATACATTAAAAATTCGTTATTTATTATACAATATAAATTAATAAAGATATAAATTAAGATATAAGATATACATATAAGATTAATAAAGAAGAAAAAGTAAAATGAATTGTAAAAAATAATCTACAGTCATTAAAAACACTACCACTATCTATGCATAGGTGGACCACTTTTGAAAAAGGAACAGACAATCCGTTCATAACACGTTGCGCTCCGTTCAATTCACGGCAGTGTAGTGGCACTTTTAGAAGCCACAAAGCAGACTCACAAAAGCTCAACCAACATAGAAACTGAATAAAAAGTCTGTATTACCTATCACCACCATCCCCTTTTGCCGTACGGACAATAGTGTTCCTCTTCCCTGCAACGTACATGATAACATGAATTGACTGAAACTCCTGAATTATAAATAACTTTAGAAAAATCTTTGCAACGTGAGCAAGTTTGGAAATTTTCCTTTTAGCAGGTTCTTTGGCTCTATTCTTTACTTCCTTTGCCCCGACACTAAGTGTGGCAACACAAAAGGCTGAATGTTTGAATACGTTGCTCTTAAAAAGTTCCTAAATAAAGTCCCCCATAATCTCTTAAATGGTTGGAGTTTTACTAGTTAAGTATTTTTTGAGACTCATAAAATACGGAGTGTTAAGTTATTTTACCGTAAAATAGACATAAAATCTATCTATTTATAAATAAATATATACACATCATTATATTTCTAATTTGTAACTAAATAGGCACCTACTTTAAGCAGTTTTCCGTAGTTACGTGTCTATACACGTAACTGGTTTATAGAAACCATGTTTATTTTTAGATCAAAATGTCTTAAGCAGTTTTCCGTAGTTACGTTGTAAAAATAAACATGGTTTCTATAAACCATGTTTATTTTTAGATCAAAATGTCTTCCCTATTGGTTTGGTTTATCTGTATTCCAAACTTCATCGATATTCAACTGCTCTGTGATTGGGTAACAAGTACCGAAGTGTCAGCAGGGGTAAACTCCAACGTGGCTTTAATAGTTACAGAATTGAATCTTTATTGGACATTTACATTTATTTCTATTTAAAAATTAACGCATTATGTAATAACTTATCATTTTAATATATTTAGATGTTTACTGTCAAATCAGGTGTAATGCCAATAGTGAGTTGATTTTACATAGCAATAGCTCTTGAATCCAATTTGGGTCGATCGACATTGGTATGTGAAATTTCGTACTCTTGAGTCGCAACACTAGCGCCCATTGCATACGTATTTCGTGGATATTGAATGAACTAAATGGTATTGAGTTTGGTTTTATATTCCGTACTCTGAATGCGATTTACGACTTTATATATATAAGTTTTGACATTGAAATATTATTCAAATGTTTTTTATCTTTAATAAAATTTTGAGTTAAATAATTATTGAGATATCCAAGTCATGATAATAAGTGTAAGACAATGATCTACTAAAATATTATTTATTATTCTCTGTCCATTATATCAAGTCAGGTTCTTTTTCCGAGTGCGAATAAAATAAATATCCAGGTTTTTAGTTTTGTCTACTCGCCTTCAAGTAAATATTTGTAAAGACATAGGTATTCCGTAGACGAAGGTAGCTAGCTTAGTAGCTTCCTAGTGACTTGTTGAGTGCGATAACAATGCAGTGGCGTGTTCCGTTCAGAACTTACTCTGTCAGACGGTTCCGAGTGACGTTACAATGCTAGCGCACACAACTGTTACCGAATTGTGTTTAGAACTAATCACTGACAACGAACGATTCTTAGTTAAATGACCTCATGTAGAAGACACATTTCAATATACCAGAATTTTTCGCAATAGAAGACAACGCGGTTGGACCAGGTACAACTACTTCTAAACTAAGTACCTGTAGCTTTGAAGATGATTAAAGAATTAAATCTGTAAACCCTATCTAGGTATAGGTATCTACGATTATTATGATTTATGACTGAGCTAAGGATGAATAACTTGGCGATCTTATAGAAAAAATGAATGGACAAGACATAGAGGAGAAATACAAAAAAGTTATGTAGAGGTATGTATACATACAACTTACGTAGGTACTAAAAACTTTTAAGTGTGGGAGAGCCATGCTTCATTTCATTTCATTTCATTTATTTATTCATGAACAATTATTACATTGTGTTTGAATTTGTACAATACACCTATATTCTAAAAATTATACATGCAATAATTAGCCATTATAATTAATAAAGTTAAATGTCATTCCCTGTACTTGTCAATTCATAATTAATTATAACAAAAATAAAACAATAATATACAAAATATAATTAAATATAGTCATGTCATCCATAAAATACCAAAAAAATCACACAACAACAATTTTAATAAATTACGTTATAATTCGTCAACATGATAAAGACACTTATTCAACAAGAACTGTCTAAGCTTATTCCGAAACTCGCCTTTATAAATAAGACCTTTTATTTCCGTCGGCAGTTTATTAAACAGCTTTAACGACTTGGACTTCGGATCGACCGGAGTGATACAACGGCCTCATAGAATTCGGACGTGTAAAATCGCTTGTATTGTGTTTCGTCGTGTGACTGAGGTTACCGGAGGCCCAATTACTCCCCCCCTTCCTCAATCTCCCCAATCCCTGAATCCAATCCAATAACAATTTTCAAATTCTCAATCCACAAAAGGCCGGTGACGCACTTGTAACGCATCTGGTGTTAAAGGTCCAAGGGCGCTGCCGGTTGCTTACCATCAGGTGATCCGTCGTAAATAAATATCGTATAAAAAAATAATAAAAAACGTACATTATGAAGACAACTCTAAATATGATAATAAAGAATCCCAAATCCCAGTAACTTTCTGGTAGGTAATACGAGAACCAACTAAATAGTTAATTATGGAATTTCAAAACTAACTTACGCATAGTAGGGATGTTTCCCTTGCATGATGAGAGAGATGGCAGTTTTAGAGCCACGCTTGCCCAAAGAATCGCCAGACCAGAGCTCTTTACTTAACATGTGATCTGGAATACAATAAAAGCGTAAATTAGTTGATTTTTTTTTCTAAAAAAATAGTTACGGATGCGTTTACAAACATACAAGTTCACATACACAATTACACCCAGGCCCGAAACAACAATTTGTGGATTGGATGAACACAAAGTGTTGTTCCGTGCGGGAATCGAACCCGCGACACATTGCACGGCAGCCAGTTGCCCAGCCACCGAACCAACCGTGCAGTCGATTATCATTAACCGTGCAGTTATCATTACAACTATACCTCTATAAAGCTTTGTCGAAGAGGTAAATGGACGTGGTCCTCATTTTATTTACGCCAGATGGGTTTAAGCTATAAGTTCCATTAAATATTTCATATCAAATGCTATTTTCACACTTTATACTTGATACTAGTGTAATGTATCGTTTCCGGTCAATTTCCTCAATGAACCCTATTTCGAACTTTAGATTATTATGCAGTCTTTACCTATAATTAACAAAAGGTGCTTGAATCCTCCAACTAATTGTAATACAAAGACAATAATACATTCCCACTGCACACATTAATGAATACTACCAAGCCAGCCAGTCGTGCAAACACTACGAATTGTCTCTTTAACATTTTAAACGGTGCAAAAGCAACACCTTCAAATGCAAACCACATTCCCACTAAGGTGGAAAATAAAATAACGAAGGTGGAATAGAAACAGTTATATGAAACAGAATAAAACTCCAACGACCATAAGCCAACACTTATAAATGGAGCAAATAAATGCTGACTCCTTTCCAACGTTTCAAATAAAACGGTTTTGTTACGTTCAAAACCGTTACGTCGCTGTGATTATTGCACAATATTTTTCAAGCACATGCTATGGAAAATAATGGCGCGGCGTTGCGTTTTATTTTTATTTCTAAGAAACGTGTTTAAGCCGTATTAAATTTCTAGAACCGTTCCTAAGAGATTGTGTGCTTAAAAATATTTTTAGTTTTGAAATGTGGTTGAATCTCTCATATTTACCTAAATATTAAACAATAGATAGATGCGACAATAAGTATTTCTCGCACAACCCAAACAACAAAACTATGTAACTGGAGAATTGTGAACTTGATTGAAAAAGAGTAACCTATGGAGTTTCTTGCTCGTTCTTCTCCATAGGAATCTACACCTTGGAATGAGCAAATAGCTTCACTTATTAATTTTCTTTATTGACGTTCAAAAGTGCCTCTATGGTCTAATTGAAATAAATGATTTTGACTTTGACTTTGACTTTGACTTTGACTTTGTATACTATACTTATGTATGTGCATTAGAGCACCAACTTTTTTATAATACGATCGTGTATACATGTATAAAGCCCAACTATAAAAATATTCGTCATCTAACATATATGCACCTTCGTGTGTGTGTGTATGTTATAAACATGTTTAATTCGAATAAAAAAAAACGATCAATTTTAATTCTCCAATATGTGAAAAAAGGAAAGAGCGTAAATTTTCCCATCAGACTTATCAGAAAAATCTCAGGTTATATCCATTTTGAAACTTCACAACGCAGTCACTAGTAGCTCTATCCACTTGTTAAATTTTCGGGTTTCTGGCTACCCGCAACTACTGGGTGTTCGTGTAACAACCGAAGCTGAATTGCGAGTCAAATATTGGTTTTTCCAATCTCTCTGGACGCACCTATAGGAACGAAATCAAATGCAAGCACTCTGAACTTTGATTCAATTCAAATTCTGTTCTTGAAAATGTGACATAGCTGGCATAAATCAAAAAGAGAGCTGGTTACTTTGCAATTTATGTTCAGTTTTATGCAACACGATTGGCGCTGTAGTAGCAAATGGGGTACCATAGCGACGTGCATCGAATTTGATTCTAACATGAAAGAAAGAGCTACATTTTATTGTGAGTGCTACAAGCTTTTGTCTTGTTGCCGAATTGATTTACTTCGTATAAAATAAAAATCTTATTCTTACGTGCACGTTGACGTCACGTTCCGTCATACATGAAAGTTATGCATATTGGACCAAATTTTATGACGGTATATCATGGTGTCAAAATATGTATTTTTTAACAACTAGCTTCTGCCCGCGACCTCGTACGCGCAATCCCATTTCTCCCATTACCGTAGGATTTTCATGACTTTTTTCTGTCATAAGAACCTTCTCCTCACGATAACGACAATAACACAACAAAAATAATCAGTCTAATCAGTCTAGCCGTTCTCAAGTTATGGCGTGACAACGGGAAAAGGGT
Source organism: Spodoptera picta (assembly GCA_038387885.1). Lineage (NCBI taxonomy): Eukaryota > Metazoa > Arthropoda > Insecta > Lepidoptera > Noctuidae > Spodoptera > Spodoptera picta. The sequence continues at coordinate 458,681 of JAZHFQ010000227.1, read as the reverse complement.
TTCATTTTTATATAACAATATATAGATTACTATTTAGCTACATTTAGGCGCACACAGTGTAATTGGTATACCAATTATGGTGTACAAATAAATTGCTAAGGCACATTTTGCTGCACGCAGTGCACAGATTCAAGCTTTCAGCTTATACCCTCATAGACAAAGTAAAAATTACAAAAGATCGGCTTCAAAAAATCCAGCGCCACTTAATTATTACAAGCTCAAACAATAAACTAAAGTCTTTTCATAGTTCAATCTCGCAAATTAAATTCGTTTTCAATTTCGTTTTCAACAGCGGATCGGAATTCGGAATGACTTTGTAAGATAAATATATTTCGTTCTCATTATTTTATTGTAACGAAACAAGACGTTATTATTTCATCTGAAAAAGAATCGAGCTCGATCTGTATCAGTTGCGGGTTTACCAATAAAGGATTTATTTTTGACAAAGATAAGATTGTTTTTCTAATAAAATATTTAGGTGTCTTTTTTTATGTAATAAGAGTCATCTGATGGTACGCGATCTTCGCCGCCCATGGACACCCGCAACACCAGAAGAGTCACAGGTGCGTCGCCGGCCTTTTATTTATTTATTTATTTATTTAGAAATTTATTCAGAATACGTGTTTTATTACTAGTTTCAAGGAAAATACCTCATTAGTTATTTTATTAGGTCTCAAGTTCGATCTTTGCGTTCTGAGTTCCCAGATTCTCATTTAGCTTTCACACACAGGTAGTGTTTTACGAATTAAATGAAATATTTACATTACTTTTTGACACATTAAGTATACATGTGTAGATAATAGGCGATAGATAATAAATTGTGCTAAATATAAGTCAAACTCTAGCTCATTATTAACAACTAAAATAATACTTACTCTTAAATGCGTTCCCAGTTCTCTTCCTGTACTCTTGCTCAACGGCTGGAAGAAGACCGGGATACAGCGATAGGGGAGTCCGGTAGAAGTCTGGAAATATAATCATACCTCCTTTATTTCCTGAAACTATCAGTAGGTACCAGCAGTCGCTCTGCCTCGTTGGCCGAGTGGTCGCAAGTGCGACTCCTGGACAAGTGGTTTCGGGTTCGATTTCCGGGTCGGGCATAGTATTATTAGGTTTTATAAACGCCGACACGGTTCTGGCTTGTCGTTTTTTGTTTTGGAAACAATATAAAAAGGTGTTAGCGTGCGGGGGTCGCACTTACAGCTTTTTTATATTGATGTTATGAAATATGTCATACGACATTCCATTTAAAGTTCATATTTAAATGACAATGACATTGCTGAGTAGGAGCCATGCCGAAGTCGTGCTTGTTAAATTTGCGTTGATCTTAATGCACCAAAACGTCCTCATTATCATTATCGAACTAAAATAATAAATAACAATAGTGGGTTTCTCTGCACTGAATCAATATTCATTTTGATAACAACATACCAAATAAGTTGGCTGTCTGTATATATAAAAGTTATAGCCAATAGGTACATAACAAAACAAGTCTAAGATATAAGTACTGTCTGGGATTTCGGGACAGGCTATTTCATCGCCCACGGCTAGACACAGCTAACTATTCCATAAGGAATACAATAAATAGAACTTAGATAAAGATTTCTTTTAAGAAAGACAGATGACATACTTTCTGATCGTAGAACGTAAGGCAGAATTTCTGCTTTGAGATACAAGATTATACAATATAAATTTTCGAGATTCTCAATAAAAGTTCAATCTGGAATTATATCTGCTGTGCGGCATGGTATTTAAAAACAATGTGATAAAAAGTGACGTCTACTTATGTACCTTATGTACATATTTATCAATTTTTATATAAATTGTAATAGAATATGTAATGCCTTAACCTCTATGACTGTCTACAGGTCGTAGCACAGCTAACCGGCAGGGTTCCGGCGCGGCTCCAACCCAGCAATTAACTTGTCATTTAAATTTGAACATTACACCGTATGTCATATGACATATATTATAACGTCAATATAGAGGTATAAAAGCTGTAAGCGCGCCGGGCCCGCGTCGCGTACGTACCGGTTGCGCCGCTACAACCTTATTGTATTATCCTTACTAATATTATAAATCGGAAAGTGAGTTTGTTTGTTCCGCTTTCACGCCGTAACTACTAAACCGATTGCTTTGAATTTTTACAGACGTAAAGTTAGAAGTCCGGATTAAATAATAGAGTACTTTTTATTCCGGAAAAATGTGATATTCCCGCTGTGTGTATTGGTATATGTCACATAGGCTACTTTTTATCCTTGCCGAGCGAAGCCGCGGGTAAAAGCTAGTTACTTTTATATTTGACTACCTCGTTGGCCGAGTGGTCACAAGTGCGACTGCCGGACAAGGGGTCTCGGGTACGATTCCCGGGTGGGGCAAAGTATTACTGGGTTTTTAAAAATCCTGTTGTAGCGCGGAGTTTGGAATTGTACCCGGTATATGGCAATAGGCTCATCCCCTATTACATGGGACTCATAACATAAAATAGTGAAAAGTGGGTGTTACACCTACCCCTTCGGGGAAAAAAGGCGTCGATGTTATGTTGTTGTTGTATTATTTTCAAAGCAAAAAAGGCCATGCCGGAGCCGTGCCAGAGTCATCCTTGTGTGTGACCTGAGTGTGTTATGACCTTAAGATCTAGATTATAAGAGTAACCTAGTGAATACAGAATATAAACGGGACGCTCTCGAAAAACGTCGGCAGGTGATGGTAAAAACAAGTTCTATTTTCATAAAGTATGGAATTAAATCTTTCTTTTATGTCATAATAGTTGTAATCAACTGCTCAAGGCTGATGTTGCATGAATAATACGGAAACAAAAACAACATATTAGAAATGAAAAACAATGTATTTTTGTCAGCGTTCCGGTTACAGAGTGTCTGTATAAAAAATACAGTAATATTTGACATAGTGCCTTTCACTACTCGACAGGGATGTTTTTTTTTGCTTGTATTTCTTGTTCTTAGATACGTACTTTAATCTTACTCATTCCTAAGGGCCCAAACTCTCCGATCAACTATTAAAAAATATACAACGGAAAATCTTTAATAATAATGAATATCTTTGGAGAAACTGAAGGATTTGTCTGTGCAATTATGGACGAAGTTATCCTTACGAATAACTACCGGAAATATATAATTAAGGATGGGACGGTTGACATATGTCGGGCATGTCATAGTCCTGGTGAATCCATTAGACATATTATTTCTGGTTGTGGTCGTTTGGCTAACAGTGAATATTTGCATAGGCATAATCAAGTAGCCAAGATTATCCATCAGCAACTTGCTTTACACTATCGACTTGTTGAGTCTGAGGTACCGTACTACAAGTATGTGCCCGACCCAGTTCTGGAAAATGACCATATCACATTGTACTGGGACCGGTCTATCATTACTAACAGGACTATTGTAGCCAATAAACCTGACATAGTGGTGATAGACCGACAAGTACGCCGCACGATGATAATTGATGTCACCATTCCCCATGACGAGAACCTCGTGAAAGCTGAGAAAGATAAACAAATAAAATATCTAGACTTAGCTCACGAGGTTGTCGACATGTGGAGTGTGGATTCGGCTATCATTGTGCCGATAGTCGTGTCGGCCAATGGGTTAATCCCTAAAAGCCTCGACATCCATCTTAGGAGGCTGGCGTTAGGTGGATGGATCAAGGGCCTGATACAGAAGGCAGTTTTCCTAGAAACGGCACGTATCGTGAGGAGGTTTCTATCTCTGGAGCCCTAACCACCGGTAGCTTGGACCATGTTCCCGCTACTGGTCGGCGCCTATTTTTTATATTTTTAAATATTATTTTTTTTATTTTGTAAGTAGTATTTAAAAATGTAATTTATAGAGAATTTTAAATAAATATATGGATAATAATAATAATAATAATAAACACTTTATTGTACACCACTTACAAAAGACACGAACAAGAAAATAGTAGGTAGGTAAAAAAAAAAAATAGTTTTGGCATGTTGTACAATAGGCGGCCTTATCGCTTACAGCAATCTCTTCCAGGCAACCTTAGGATGGATAAATAACCGTGAGAGCAGATACCATGTGGGTAGTTCATAGTGTTGAATTAAATACAATGGATATGACAGAACAGTTTAGATACATACATACAATATGTACACACATACATACATGCCTACATACTCATATATATATACATACACATACATACACAAAATCAGATACGTACATACATACATACGGACATGCGGTAGCAGTTACTCTATTGAATCTGTGTTAGTTAATGATCTTTTACTTGTCTTTTAAACGAATCCAAAGATTGCGCCCGTCTTATTGATAATGGAAGTGCGTTCCACAGTCGAATGGCTCCTACAACAAAGGATTTGTCATAAAAGGCAGTCGTATGTGTTGGCATCTCCAATCTCAAATTCGCAGTAGACCTCAAGTGTCTTGAATGTGCGTCATGAAGGAACTTAAAACGTTCTTTGAGATAAGAGGGCGTAGCAGGATTGTACAGAATACTGTAAAGAAGTGACAGGATATGCGTATTCCGGCGAAGACGGATAGGAAGCCACTTGAGCTTGTTACGGAATTCCGAGACATGGTCATATTTGCGCAAGCCAAATATGAATCTTATGCAGAAATTTTGGAGACGCTCAAGTTTGTCCAGTTGTGCCTCTGTTAGATCAAGGTAGCTGGCATCAGCGTAGTCCAAGATGGGAAGAAGGAGAGATTGAGCAAGCGCAGTTTTAGTGGCGATTGGTAAAAATTGCGAAGTCTTCTTAAGGACGCCGCCGATGCAAACATTTTGCGACTCAGTTCTTGAACCTGTGGAGCCCAGGATAAAGTGCTGTCAAAGAGAATACCCAGATTTTTGACAAATTTACTGTACGGGATTGTAGTTCCATCAAACGTGACCGGTGGAATATGCGTCCAGTTAATTCTAGCTATCTGTCTGGGGCTGCCGATAACAATGAGCTGAGTCTTTGCTGGATTCACTTTTAACCCGTAAGTCGAGCTCCAGTTGGATATTGAAGTCAGGTCGGCATTTATCATTTTGACTGCTTCCAAGAGTTCTTCGAGCGGTGCCTGCGCGTATATCTGCAAATCATCTGCATAAAGGTGGTAGGAAGATAGAAGTTGGTCAGAGATGGAATTAATAAAAGTTGCGAAAAGAAGAGGAGATAAGACGCCACCCTGCGGCACGCCAGCAGCAGTACTACGCCAAGTCGAGAAATTTGTGTCCACTCGGACACGCTGTCGACGGCCACACAGGTAACTCTGAAGCCAATCGTTTACCGCTGGAGATATGTTAAGGGAGCGCAGAATACCGAGAAGGACATCGAAATCGACAGTGTTGAATGCGTTACTGAAATCAAGTAGGGAGAGCACTGTCAGATTTCCATTCTCCATGCCGAGTCTTATGTCATCAGCAATATGTACAAGTGCAGTTGTAGTGCTATGGCCTCGACGAAAACCGGATTGGAATGGATTTAGGAGTTGATGACGGAGAAGGTAGGAGTTTAACTGGTTATGTACAAGACGTTCTAGGACCTTTGAGAGGAATGGTAGGATGGAGATAGGACGGTACTCTGAGTAGCATTTGGGATTAGGTTTTTTGGGCAGTGGCGTAATCTGTGCATCTTTCCACTGTGATGGAAAAACTGCGGAGGAAATGGAATAATTTAGGATGTGGGTGATGACCGGGAGAATCTCGTCGAGTATAGGTAGCACCATTTTACCGGGGGCTGCGTTTAAACGCATCCTCCCCAACCTCGGGGGGCCAAACGCCTCCTGCCGGAGGTTGTACGCCGGGGTCGTGCGGTCCATGGCCCTCTACGGCGCCCCTGTTTGGGCGCCGAACTTGTTGCGGCGTCCTGCTCGGACGCTGCTCATGTCACAGAGGGTCATGGCGATCCGAATGATCCGCGGATACCGCACGATCTCTGGGGAGTCGGCGAACCTCCTTGCCGGATTACCGCCGTGGGATCTGGAGGCGAAGGTGCTCGCGCGCGTATATAACATGCGCGCAGAGGCACGTCGCCGGGGCGAAACTCCGCTGCCGCGCCAAATAAGTGCGTGGCGGGATGAGCTCCGGCGCGATCTCATGGCGGAATGGCAGCAACGACTGTCGCAACCGGGGGCTGGGCTCGCTGCCATTGCAGCGATAAGTCCCCTCTTTGAGGAGTGGCTTGAGAGACGCTACGGCGTCCTCACCTACCGCCTGACGCAGGTCCTCACCGGACATGGAAGTTTCGGGAGGTACCTGTGTCTGGTGGGGCGGGAGGAAACGCCCGGGTGTCATCACTGCGAGGACCGCCCTGAGGACACGGTGGAACACACGGTGGGAGAATGCCCTGCGTGGGCTGAGCACCGCCGTGCCCTCAGGGAAGTGATCGGCGATGGCGACCTCTCGCGTCCGGGCCTAGTGCAGGCCATGATGCGGAGCGAGAGGGATTGGGATGCCGTCTCCTCCTTTTGCGAAGCAGTCATGCTAGCTAAGGAGGAGGCGGGACGCGTGAGGCAGCGAAGCGCTGCCTCCTCACGGCCCAGCCATCGCGAAGGACACACTGGGCGTCGGGGATCGCGAGACGATCTCCGGCCACCGTAAGCGCGGGCCTGCGGACGGCGAGCATGGGTGGCTCCCCGTCCGACCAGAAACAGACCCGAGCGTACGGCGCATCGCGTTCCGCGCGCGCCTCAAAGAGCCATCAGACCACCACAGATGGGGCCAATAGGGCCGATGCCGATTCGGAGTCGCGGAGAACCTAACGGGTAACCGGGGCTCCGGCTCGACGTGCAGGAGAAGGAACGGGGTGGTTTTTAGTCAGTAAGAGTCTGACACTCCCTTCCGCCTCACCCAGGCGGGAGCAGTCATTCGATGATTTTCCCCCCTTAAAAAAAAAAAAAAAAAAAGCACCATTTTACGGCTAATGTTATCCGCACCTACAGCATTAGATGTAATTGATTCTACACTCTTCCTAACATCACAGACGGTAAAACGATTAAATACGAAAGGAGAGTTTTCAGGGGTTGGTAAAGAAGAAAGATGTTTTAGTGTGTTCCCTTTAACAGTAGAGTTAAAGGAAGAAGAACATGAGAAATGCTGGTTTAGCGACTCAATATTTAAATTATTTGGAAAAGGTTCGTCATGATTTTTACCAACTCCCATTGACTTCAGAAATTTCCAAATCTTCGCTGGGTCCTCATCACTGACGGATTTATGAAAGTAGTGGCGTTTCGCCTCCCTACACATCCTACTACAGTGATTGCGAACGCCCACATATTTCGCTCGATTCTCTTTACAGTACAGTCCTGGTTTCAAGACACTTTTCGCTTTTGAAAAAGAAAATTGTTGCTTCTGTTGTTCATGGAAGCGTTAAAAAAACGTATAATGTTTCTTTTACATCTTTTGTGGGCTTCACAAAATAATACAATGCAAAAAAAAATGTTTTTCATTACGAAAAAATTTGAATGACAGACTTGATACGTCGCATGGGGCTCTAACACTGAATTATGCAAACAAACATACATTTTAACGAACACACATTGAGCATTGGAATTGATTTAATTCTGGCTGTGATGTTGTTGTATTTTTTATTTTGTTTACATTGAAAATTCGTTATAAAATATAAATGCTTCTATCTAACCCTTTGGGGGTAAAATGTAATGGTCCATTGTTCGTGCTATAGGTTAGGTAACATCTACGAATGAATGACTGCCTCGTTAGCCGAGTGGTCGCAAGTGCGACTGCCGGGCAAGGGGTCTCGAAAAAATCTCAGTAGTAGCACGGAGTCTAGGTCTAGAATTGTGCCCGGTATATGGCAATAGGCTCACCCCCTATTACATGGGACTCATAACATAAATAGTGAAAAGTGGGTGTTACTTCTGAGTGCACCTTCGGTGATAAAAGGCGCGATACTATGTTATGTAAGAATGTTTAAAAAAATTACAGGATATTTAATAACTTTTTAGTTTTTACAGAAACGCATGACACATCAATATATTTTATTAACAATTCACCTCTCACAGTAAGAGTTCCCCTTAATGAGCTTAAAATAAATTAACAGAGACTCAAAACAGGATTAAAGAAAAAATAAAATTGTAATGAAATATTGTCATATCTTGCGGTTTTGTTAAATTGAATTGGACAAGAGGTAATTATAGAATTTAAAAGAGTATTGATCAGTGCTCTAACCAGGGGGCTTACTCTTGAATCCAATTCCGATCGATCGACATTGGTATTGTGAAATTTCGTACTCATGAGTTGCAACACTAGCGCCCATTGCATCCGTATTGCGTAATGCTATTTTAACAGCTACGATAAGGGTTGTATAGTTTTGACATTGAATAATTATTGAGATTTTATTGGATTGAAATTGCATTGACATTGAGATTGGTTTCAAAAGTAAGCGCCCAGGTATTAATTCTTATTGGATCCTGGCTTCCTCGTCCTTACCTACCTATTTTTGTTAGTTGAATCTATCGTATAGTGATATTTCTGTTATGTTTTAATATAATATGTACGTACAAAATTCTGATTAATTCTTCGGTTGAGAAAACAGTATAATAGGGTAGATGACTAGTTTTTATTTTAATGTCCGTCTGGTAGAATAGTTAAAAAAATTAGAGACGTATTTTAATATTTTTTTATTTTCTTACGGAAACGAATAGTTTCGAAGATATATTGATTTGAAATATGACGCATGACGTCACTTTACAGTACGATTTATACTCTAAAATGGCGTAGCTACCTCCTACTCCGAAACTTTGATTCGTTTTATCTACAAAGTATTGTTTTCATATACGACAAATTAATAAAAAATCCGAGTCTAATATTTTTATTACCTAACTGACGGACTAATTATATTTTTAATTTTCGTACCCTGTCATCATCCCTATTGAGGCTCTGTCATTACCAGTACGGCATTACATAAGGGAGTTCACCAGTATGTCGACGCTACCAACCTACGGTGCACTGCTTAGAGATCACACCTTAAAAGGTTCAGGATTATCGGAGAGTGCTACATGGTACTATTGGAAAATTAATTAAATCAAGTTTGAAGGAAATACTCACATAACATGCGCTCCCCAGATGCAGGTCCTTCCGACATGACGTCATCAGTTCGTGCACGCAAGTAATCTATCAGTGAAAGGGAAAGGAAAACGAATTTTAATCTTAACTTAATTCTTAATCTTAATAACGTAGGTCTGTAATCTCAAATAAAAGCTGTAATAAAACTACAAAGAACAAATTCACTTTGAATTAAACTCTCTTTTTAAAATAATGGCAGACACATAAAATATAAAACATCTTCAAGTGTGGGAGAGCCATGCTTCGGCACGAATGGGCCGGCTCGACCGGAGTGATACCACGGCCTCACAGAAAACCGACGTGAAGCAACGCTTGCGTTGTGTTTCGTCGTGTGAGTGAGGTTACCGAAGGCTCAATTACCCTCCCTTTCCCAATCTCCCCAATTCCTGAATCCCAACGATCCTCAAACTCCTAATTCCCCAAAAGGCCGATAACGCACTTGTAACGCCTCTGGTGTTCCAGGTATCCATGGGCGACGGCGATTGCTTACCATCAGGTGATCCGTCTGCTCGTTTACCGGCGTATGCCATAAAAAAAACTTAAATCATCGAATGTATTCTGTACATAGATGTTCGCACAAAAAACCTTTCCACGATTTCAACGAAATGAAGATATTAAAAATTCATAATTATTTTTTTATCAAATTCCGTTTTACATCGCCGAGCTGAAAGGCAGTCTTTGAAATCATAATAAACCTCCCATCTTTTATTTTCGAAGTCGAACGATGAAAGCAGAGAATGGGGCAACCGGCCCGCGAGCAGGATATCCTTCGTCGAAATAATTAACTGGGTAAATGGTAAAAACAATTGAATTTATCTCAATTTCGGTCTCATATCAAAATAAAAGATGGCACGATTTCTAATTAAATTCCATCTACGGAATAAGTTTAAAATAAATAGTCGATGAATATGCAAGAAGATATTGATTAAGATCGACGAAGCGAAAGAGGTACCTAAGCTAAAATATTTTGGCGCTCTATTATTTCTGTCTATCTAGACGGGAGACAGGCGTGACTTGTGCTGTCTATGTAGAGGTACAAACGAATTTCTTTGATACACTGAACACACAACAATAACTCTTTATTTAATACAACGCGAAAAGTAAGAAAAGATCAAAACTATTGATCAAGGACGCACCTTTATAGAAATTGAAGCCGTCCTTGCCGACATCGGAACATTTCGCGCAGGGAGCAATGGCAAGCAACGCGAGAATTGATATAAATGTTTCCCGCATTTTTGTGGCCGTTTATTAAGACTAATGAGCTACCAGGACATAGAAACACGGACGGTGAGGATTTATAGCCGGTAAGAATGCCACTGCCGGACTACATCGCGGTTCCCCTTTTTATAATTTCTATCCGATATAGAAGGTACGGTTGTGTGGGTTGGTGGAGAAACGGGGTTCGAATCCGCGTTGGGCATGGATGTCAAAGTCAAAGCATTTATTTAAATTGAACCATAATTTGGTACTTTTGAAACGTCAACAAATACAAAATAAATAAGTCAATCCGTCAATAAAGTTAGGTGAAGCTAGGTATCCATTCTAAAATATAGATTCGAATGGAGTAGAACGAGAAAGAAACTGCATTCGTTACTCTTTTTAAAAAAACGTATGTTCTACAATGTCTCTGATACATATTCTCAATACTGTACGAATATGTGAGAACAATGCTAAGACACACTTGACACATTATACTAATTACAAAACTTACTAAAATAAAAAAAATCGCTTATAGTCTTACGTTCGATTAATATCGCAAGAAAAATAGAATAGAAGACATTCTATAGACAGTTATAGTAGTTAATTATTATTATTGTGAATTTCAAACAAAAGAAAATATTTTAAACCAAACAAATGCTGAAATAGACTGAAAAGGAGAGAAGATCTATATTTCAAAGTTTCTACTAGTTACTCATATTTTGTATTATTCGTAATAATAATTATTATCTGTTTCTCTACATAGAGGTATATATATACCAGTACACAAGTAGAGGTATGTTTAAATAACTGGTATCTATAAACGTATATTAAGTCCCCAAAATACAGCCATAATCGCATCATTCAAATCACATTTATGTAAAAAAGAAAAATGTACGAGAGTGAAGCTACCCTGAAAAAGGTCAGGTTTGTATGAAACTGGCAATGAAGTGTCGTAAAAGGGCCAGTGGCAGCCACATCATGCAACCGAGATATTGCTGCCCATTGTCCCGGATTCCCGGGACTTTTCTGTACTGATACTGATTTATGTCCCGGGTTAAGCTCACTCAACGGATGATACAGGTGTTTTGTCACAATAAGCTTTTGGCATTTCTGTTTACCTTTAACTTTCAAGAAAGGAATCGAGACGAGTCGGCCTTTTTGCGACGCAGTGGTGATATTTTTGTGTAATGTTTTTTTCTTTTCGCTTTAGGTAACGTAAACCTTAAATCTAGAGCATAATTAGAGTTCTAACATTGTTTCGCACCCCCACAAATATCCCGATACCTCCCTCAAATACAAATGATAATCAAAATAAAAAATCTAGGGTCCTAAAATATTCAAGTCCCGTTTCAATCCCGGTGCGGGATCCCGATAGGTAACAGAACTATTTCAGAACGACGGGGCGCCCGCAACGACGGCCACAACCTTATGCAAATGACGTCCCGGACAGACCCAGGATACTTTCTTATATAAAGGTGATTGTTGCGATTCTAATGGCTTCCTCTGCAACTGATGTATATCAAGGCTTTATTTACGTAAAAGGTTATGGATATAAATAAATGGTTTGTTCCTTCTATGAATGTCAATTTATGTAGGACTTTTATTAGGGTGCTTTTTTAGTTTTATTGTAGGGGTCCTTTGTGTTTGATAGAACTAAACTAAAGGTATATGAAGGTCTTTTTGTATATTTTTGGTCAAGTACCTATCCACTTTTATGTAATATTACACATTGAGAGTCGGGCGCAGAATTAGTTTCCCACAATCAGGACGTGATCTCAAACAGCCGCATTCTTGGTATCTAGAGACCCGGAGCGGGCCTTGCTAATTCGCACCATCTTGATTCCGCGCTGGCCTTGCAGAATTAAATGCGAGAGCTTGGCAAATTCTACAGCGACCGAGAAAGTCACCGCGCAAAAACCGTCTATCTCCAGCAAGAATTTGTTGAAAATTTTATTCGTGCAATGCTTACATTTATTGTCATTACCGTAAAACCGTTTACGGCGAAAACCTGGATTTCCGAGGAAATACGTTGAATGGAAATGAATACGAACGAATACGAATACTTACAATTATTGTTTGTTTTATTAACGAGGATTAACTTGCAATGAGAAATTTAAAGTTAATTGGGATTATGGTATTGTATCGGACGACGTTATTATGGGTAATTGGATCGTTTGTTCAACGTAGTTAAGTCGCAGATTGGTACTTGGTAAGCCAGTAAAAGGATTCATTATTTATTTATTATTTATTTATTGCAAAATGTATATACATAGTGGTATTATACTACTAGTACAGTACATCACCCTGTTAGGGCGCAGCAATTTAACTTATAAATAATAACTAAATAATCATATAATATATTATGTACTTATTCTATTCATTATTAACTTAATTACACACTATAAACTTATTACTATTAAAAATTTTTTTCACTTATACCTCTATACCTATATGATACAATTATATTATTTTATACATTATTTATAAGACATTTTAATTATAAACATTACAAATAATTTAAAGTAGCAACATTACTGAAATTGGGGAGAATTGAAATTATCACATTAAGTTAGGAACTATAATTACATATTAAAAATAAAATTAACTTAACTGGGGATATATAATCTAACGAATACACATCTCTGTTACTACATTCACCTGAGTTTTATAAAAGCTCTATAAAATACATAGGTTAATAAAATACATAGGCTCTATAATTTAGAATGAAAACATATTAAAATCATTGTGAATAAACATCATCTGGTAAATTATAAAATTACAATGTAGGTACTATTTTATTGTAAATGCATTTTTATCTTCGAGATACTCCTGAATACTATAGTATGATTTTTTGATTAGTAGAGACTTTAATCTAGCTTGGAATATACAAAGAGTTTTGGTTGACCGTATTTCCTCAGGTAACTTATTATAAATTTGGATACTTCGGTATTCTGGGCTATTTTTATACATCTGTAGTCGAGGTGCTGGTAGGATCAATTTGGTATTTCGGCGTTCGTTTTTATTGAAATTAAATATTTTGATATTTTTCTGAACAAAACTGGCTAGTTCTAGTATGTAGATGGACGGCAAAGTTAGTATTTTCTCTCGTATAAAATATGGTATCTCTAGGTTTAATATTATAAATTATTCGGAGACATTTCTTTTGAGCAATGAATAGATCTTTGGCATCTACACTGTGTCCCCACATAATAATCCCGTAGCGTAACCACGCATATGCATATGCATAGTACGCAGATAGAGCACACTGTGTGTTGGTGTTAGTTTTTAACACATTCAACCCATATGAAAATTGAGATAGTTTTATTTTAGTAATGTCTACATGTCTTTTCCAATTTAAGTGGCAGTCTAGTGTTATATCCAATAGTTGAAATTCTTCAACTTCTTCTATTTTAAGAGTATTAGATATATTCTTAAGGTTAATTTTTTGTTTTTGGTATGGTTTGAATTGTATGATTTTTGTTTTCTTATTATTAACTTCAAGGTTGTGATTCAAGAGCCAGGATTTTATGAGGTTATATGTGTCAATAATTTGGGTGTTGTATTCTAGATTATTTGAAGGACTTTTGAAGAGAATGGAGATGTCATCAGCAAACAGTACACATAGATGGTCGCATATTTTCGGCAGGTCATTGATATAGATGAGGAAGAGTATACAGCCAATCACGCTGCCTTGTGGTATAGACCAGTTTGTAGTTAAGGTATCCGACTGTACATTTAAAAGTTCACTTGTGTCATAGTTTAGGTAGTCTATTTGTACGCATTGTTGTCTATCTGCGAGGTAGGACCTAAGCCATTCCAGTATATCTCCTCTGATACCAACTCCATCTAACTTTTTCAATAGGATCGAATGGTTCACTTTATCATATGCTTTGGACATATCAAGTAGGAGACCTATGGCATAGTTTTTGTCTTTGATATATGTCAGGATTTCCTGTGTGTATTTATAAACGGCTAGTGTGGTTGAACGGTGTTCTCGGAATCCAAATTGGTTATTGTCTAGAATGTTATATTTTTCAAAAAATTTACTCATGCGTTTAGTAATAACTTTTTCGAATATTTTCGAGAAAGCGGGTAGTAAGGCTATTGGTCTGTATTGGCTAGGATCGGTTAGGTTCCCATCCTTTTTTGGTATAGGTTTAATTTTTGCAATTTTTAATCGGGACGGAAATATTTTATCCTTAACAGATTGGTTTATTACTGATCTCGTACTTAACAGATAACCAACAAGTTTTCTGCTCAACTTGTACAGTAGCTTTAGTTGGCTGGCTCGTCAAACGCTATTTTACTCTCGAGGAAAAGGTTTTAGGTTAAATTCTAAGTTCTACCAATTATTGAGTAGTGAACCTACCCACCTATTATAGAGAATTATATTTTCGAAATCCTCAGAATCTCCGTCCGCCTCTATCTAAAGTAAATAGGTATATGTAATACGAGAGAAACATGATAAATAATAGAGGTAGTTGTTTATTACAATCTTTTTTCTTTAGTCACTCTATGAATGTGTGTGTGTTCCCAGAATAATGATTAATTTGATTACAATTACCGACTGCAAAGACCGGTATTACTTGAATAAAAGCAGTGCAGGACCAGCCAAATTCTCGTCTCGTCGAAGCTCAGAAACGTAGTCTCGTCACCGTGTCAGACCCAATTACGAACAAATTGGATAATGCAAACTAATCTCCCAGTGACCCAGACTTTACCAATCAGTTCGATCCACTTTGTAACCGGAGCCAAGTAAACTAGATTTTTTCCTATTTTCTTTTCTTTTATTTTGGCGTAATTGAATTATTGAATTTTGTACTATCGAGTTTAGCTACGAACAGACATCGTCTACAATGGTATCTTGTTTGGCTGATAGCTAAACATTTCGTTCAGTGAAACAACAACAAACACAAATAAGGAAAATCATAATATATTAGAGCGACACAGAAGAATATTTCATATAGGTATGAACTGTTCAGGACCACAAAACCAAAAGGAACCCTCCAACAATCCCCCTTTTCGCCACAAATAGTTTGAAAACGACTTTTATGAAATGCAAACCGAAACGAAAATGGCCGGATTTCTGACGACACTTCAGACGGGGGCTTTCAGCAAATGAGCGACGGCCTCTAGCGCTCCGAGCAACGCGGACAAAGGAGCCCTTCTCGCGTCCTCAGGTCTTACACGCCGACCACCGTAACTTGAACTGCCGGGATACAAAAACTAGTTATGAACAACAACCCTCAAGCTAAGGCCACGGATCTATTTAAATTAGTTGGTGGTACGGTAAAATCTCTGGCGTTCCGTTGCACATTTCAGTTGGAAGCACTGTACCTTGTAATTGTACCTACCTTCCTACGTAGGTAGTTCCTTTTTTCACAGCTCCACTGTATTTTCTTTTATCGTACATAGTTGTTGGGAAGGTATAGTCGTTTGCGTATAACCAAGTGTAGCACGCGACATTGTGTGTCGCTGTATATTTTAAACGCTCCCGCGTGCGCGATTACTGAAGTTTACCTTATATTGAATTTTCTTTGTAGACATGCTATACGACTATTTGGTATGAAACTGGGGGCCGCTACCATAATGACCACGACCGCAGGGCTGTAAGCGGTGGATAGTTACTAAGTAGATACACGCCTGAAAAATTATACAACGATGATCGCTAAACGAAATGATCATTATGTAGATTGTCAGGCTGATAATGAGGTTCTCAGTTCCGTATCTACACGATAAACGAATGAAACAGATACCTGTTTTATTTATTCAAGCGAGGCTAGGTATTCATTACGATTCAGATCATAAAACCCTCGATTATTAATAAGGGTTTACGATCAAAACCAACTAATCTAAGATAATAATCACTAATGAATTTACGACCTCAACATTCGTTAATTCGTAATCCTATCAAAATTCTCTGTGACGGAGGTACACGGGAACCTGACTAGCGTTTACAAACAAACAAATTAATTTGTACCAAGATACTGTCAGCGTAATAGGTCGTTCGTTAGTCGTGACGTCACTCAGTGCTGAACAACAATGATTTATGTCGTCCCCGCCACCCCTCGCCGCCACCCTTTGACGAGGTCGAATCATCATTTGTAGCTACACCAGTCACCAACTTTCATTCTAACTCTTTATTAATAGATGATCGATTAGATTGCCCCTCTTTTGCCACTGCTTTCCAGTTTTGATGACGAATTGTTGCTAATCGTTTTTTAGTGGCTCTGGAAATCTTTTTGTAATTTTTGTAAGGAACAGATAGATAATATAGAAATTTCTGAATTCACACCTGAAAGCGACGACAGGCGTTTTATACAAGAGGAGTAAATGTAGGTACACAGACACCCGGCCTCGCTAAATGAAAAAAAATATCATAACAGGTGCAATGGACTCTCTGAACGGCGCTGAAAAGATTATCTAGGTAGGTACCTACTTTGTCCTACTTATATTTACATGCAATTCAAAATTAAGTAAATTCGTGAAATATGGTTAGGTATCTAATGTTGATAGGATGAGTATCCAAATATTAAGAGGTGCCAAATATATTTTGATATATGACCACTTTTTTGTAGGTAACAATATAGTAGCACTGTTAATCATTCTACTAAGTGTCTTGTTGTAGTCGTAGTGTTCAAAGCGAATGCATATGATATGCCTTTATAGAGGTAGATATAAAAACTTTGAATGCACGGTTGGCGCGGTGGCTGGGCAACTGGCTGCTGCGCAACGTGTCGCGAGTTCGATTCCCGCACGGAACAACTTTTTGTGTAATCCACAGATTGTTGTTCCGGGGCTGGGTGTGATGTGATGTGTATGTGAACTCGTATGTTTCTAACCGGAGGAGGAGAGACACAGAACAAAATACTAGTGTGAGGCATTTAAAAAAAAATACATGAAATTCTCCTGGCAAATCGATTAACAACGTTAAATAAACGCCAATTTGTACGTCACACAAACTGCAATCAACTCAACTGTCTAGTTGTAACAAATATATAGTAAAGCTTTCTGTTTTCCCATTTACAAGTTTAAAAATGGTTTTTCTCTCGTTTCGCGTTCCATTTATCGGCACGTACGTAATCTCGCATCGGGCATCGCGCTTGTCGTAACAAATGACGCGCGACGTGACGCCAACGGATTCGTTGTGACAGCGACACGACGACGTCACGACGTCACGCCGACTCACGATACCGATACGACACGCGCGTAATCGAATTTCGGCTGAGTGAAATATCTTATACCTCTATATTGCAAGATGTAGGTTACCATCTGTGGAATATTTCTGCAGATTTCTTTAGATACCTAAGTACCTACCTAATCAACTAGGTACTGTATCGGTACCTAGTTGAGTACCTAGTCGGTAACGTGGCTTCTAACACCTATGTAAGGTAAGGTACCTATTATCTAGGTACCATTCTTTTCTTTTTTTCCTAGGTATGTACATAAATTTTTCAACCTATTTCTCATTAATAAACTACGGAACTGTTCAATCCTCAATCAGTCAAGAATAAGACAGAGGTAGGTAGATAAGTATCAGTAGATAAGCTAAAAGAACTACAGCTAGAGTTAGAAAGACCTATACTTCATGAAGAAACTAAGTATACCATAGAAATTCAATACTTCAATGTAGACTTAGGCTTATCAAATCTAAACACTAAGATATTTCGTATAATAAACTAAGCTCCAAAAAAGATTAAATCGTCATTCGAAATTCCCAAATAGACAGTGAACGTCTCGTCGAAACGAGCATAAGATGGATTACTTATATTAAATCTTATAAAAAATAAATTGAACTGATCCTATTAGAATTTCGCTGACGTTCCCCTAATTGGATGGAAAGACTTGAGTGCAAATTGATGCGGTTTTTTTCGTTAAGCCAACGACGGTTTACGTTGACAAAAAAGTTCATTAGGCTGTACACAGAATAATATAATTAAGGTTAAGCCCCTCCTGACACTGGACAAAACAATTTTAATGAACTGCACCTAAGTATCTACTCACTTCGCGCGGAGTATCTACCAGGGTTTAGCTAAATGTAGTAATCTAGCTGAGGTTAATCTAAAAGTAAATAACTAGGTTTTTTTTTATATTTTATGGGGCGACGTTTGACCACTATCTCGCCTGGTGGTAAGCGATGATGCGGTCTACGATGTAGCACGTCGTCCCATAAGCAACCTATTCACTCGGGCCTTGAAGACTCCCAGGTTGTACCCTTCAGGAAATACAGACTCTGGCCAAGAATTCCACTCTTTAGCAGTACGCACAAGGAAGCTTGAAGCGAAGCGCTTCGTGCGTGTGGGCGGAACATCTACCATGAATCGGTGACGCTTCGCCGATTGTCTTGTGGTACGATGATGGAAAGGACTAGGGGGAATCAAGTTGTGCAATTCCCCTGCACACTCACCGAAATGTATCCGGTAGAAAACCGAAAGGCTTGCAACCTTACGCCTGTGCTCGAGGCTTTGAAGCCGAGCCTTCACAAGCGCATCATCGTCGATGAGCCTCTGGGCACGCCTCTCAATGTGCTCTAACGCGTCCAGCTGATATTTTGCCGAGCCGTCCCAAAGATGAGAGCAGTACTCCATACAGGACCGAACCTGTGCCTGGTACAGGCTCAGCAATTCTTTCGGCGTGAAGTAGGTACCGTCTCACCCTCCATAGGATGCTTTTGACTCTATATAGGAGCCAAAGTTGAGTGTGGGCGTCAGAGTTACACCAAGAAGCTCAAGATGATCGGTCATCGGTCCGGACACATTCCGGAAAGTAGGAGTCAGCGGAAATTGACTCCGTTTGTCGGAGAATAGACACGCCTGGGTTTTGCTAGCGTTGAACCTAACCAAGTTGGCGTCACCCCAGTCGGAGACCGCCTTCAAGGTCGAGTTCAAACGATCGACCATGGATTCTCTTAAAGACTGGATCTGTGTTCCGCATGTCCGCGCACCGGACACATACCTTTCAACAACTGTGCTGTCATCTGCATACCCAAAGATACCGGGCTTAAGCAGGTCGTTTATGTGCAGCAAAAAGAGCGTCGCTGAAAGTACTGACCCCTGGGTAACTGGTAACCAGGGTAACCAGGTAACTGCATATCGGTTGAGTAGGAGGAACTAATTCCAGATATTTTCGGTAAAACAGCCTTTATAAGAGAAAAAGACAGTTCCTTTTGAAAGTAGAGGTACAAATCACTTTTCCTATAGACATTTGAGGCCCAAATAGGCATTAAGAAGCCGCGGAAATGGGTTGCCGTGGCTCCAATTCAAAGAGCAGGAGTAGGAACGAGGTGGTTTTTAGTCAGTAAGAGTCTGACACTCCCTCCCGCCTCACCGAAGGCGGGTGAAGTCATTGGATAATTTGCTCCCTCAAAAAAGGTAGGTATTTTTTAAGGGGGGAAAATCATCGAATGACTTCTCCCGCCTGGATGAGGCGGGAGGGAGTGTCAGACTCTTACTGACTAAAAACCACCTCGTTCCTTCTCCTGCACGTCGAGCCGGAACCCCGGTAACCCGTTAGGTTCTGCCCTCTCAAAAAAAGGTAGGCATAGTACCGACTTAAAGTATTATTTAAGTATCTAATCTACTCCTACTATGTGGATGTGGCACTCATCGTTGACAAAACAATTCTCCTTAAATACACCGCTACCGGCGCTACCCCCTTAAACAAAGAGACGGCACAATAAATTCAGTACAACTTTCGTCGACCATACTGGCTGTAACTTCACCAATATATGGCCGTTTAACTCGCCAGTTGACCTCATGACCTCGAGTCCCTTTCTTTATAGTTTCAATACATGTGGACCTCGTCCTAACAATCAGGTCCGGTCCGTCTAAGTCACAATCCAGTTTGTCTGAGTCCATTTACCCGGACCTAACCGAAACTAATGCACCATATCTGTCCAACTTTAATAAAGTTTACGCCCCCGAGACGTGGGCCGCGTGTCGAACAACTAACTCTGTTGTGTATTGCAACTAGGGGTAATGACGTAATGTACGAACATTAATGCGATTGTAAATCTTGTTTTATTGGCCAGTTGTGGACCTGTGGGGACGTGGGGTTACTAGATACGTACGTGTCTACGTGAGCTGTCGCTTTGATTTAATGGTATTGTTAAAAAGTAGGTGCTGAGTATAGATATGTATACATTTAGGCACGTGCAAGATATTATTAAGTAGTTGTCAGAGACCGAACTAAAGAGGTAGTAATTTTTTATGTTAAAGATGTCAGAAGAGGCTTTTGCCGCCAAAAGACTGTGCTAAAATTATCCGTTAAGTTTAATTTTCTTATGCCTCTTTATATCTTCTATCTTTCATCAAAAATATTTAGGGAAATCTAGATACTTAATCAATATTGGACTAAAATAAAAGACTTGTTTGTACATATTATACTTATATTTCCATACAAAATATCGATTTTAAGTCATTTGAAAATTACATAAATACTAAAACTACGTTATAAATACGAGGACCTTCAGAACTGGCATCGTAAATCAATACCAGACTCTTTAATACTTTATAAAGTCAATAAAATAAAAATACATTTTCAAAAATAATAATACAACCTCATTACAAGTGGTTTGTATAAAAAAAAATACTTTTATTAAATTGTTTTTGCAAAAAAGGTAGAGTATAAAACAGTTTTTTCAAGGACTAGTTCACTAAACTGTGGCAACTTAGTACAAAAGTATATAAAGTTCGGCACTTAGATTATATAAAATAACTTAAATAAAAAGATCATTAGAATAAATGATTACAGATTCGAAAACTAAACCTTATACTATGAAGTTAAATACTTTAAAGCGGTTAGTAAAATGCACCCAAAACCATTAGGTATACAAACACAAAGTAATATAAATACAAAATGAATACTTTTGCAGTCAATAAGGCAGTGACAATTACGGCTAATAAATACACATGATACGTTCACAAACAATATTTCGAGATATATTTCTATATAGTATAGGCACATAACACTTTCACATAACTATTTAAAAACAATGATGATTCAGTTTGAGATTATACATTATAAGTTCTAAAGCCAGCTTTTAAGGAACACATTCGTTTAAACATCTATCGAACCAGCGGTAATAGCTAACCTACCAAAAACAAGAATATTAAACATAGACTTTTGTAACACATAATGCCTAATTATAATTTGTGCATAAAACCTCAAAAGAGATTCATAACAATACCAAAGCGATTTATATATTTTGAAACATGCAATACTTTTGGAATTATGATTAAGTAAATCATTTTTTTAATGTATAATAATAATTATATTTTTGTTTTCTAAATGAGTATTTCTTATCACTAATTTGAGTTTATAATAAAATATATTATCTTAATACAAATCAGGCAGGGTCTTGTTTGGCGGGCGGACGAGCGTAAAGCGAGGGTACTAAAATTAAAGTTTTAAACTTAAACGATTATAGCACTTAACAATTATTAAAAAAGATCTATAATTATATGTAGTATACAGTCAGAATAGATGTAAAATAAAGTATGTCTATACCGTTTAGCCGCCGCCTATGTTTAAGACCCCGTCCTAATAATATTGTCAGCCATTATTCTCCTGCTGCAAACACAACCCGACATCCTACAACTTGCACACACTCGGAACAAACTACACTACAGGAATATTTCATGCAGCACCACATTTCAAATTCAACCTTAAGTGACCACGGATTTAACCTGACAATTATTCTTGAATTTCAAACAACATAAGCGCCACATTTGGATGGCATGTTCTCTGGTCACATTAATGTAACAACATTTAATATCTGTAAGGAATATAACAATTAAATAGCTTTCAGTATCTTGAACAAACTTGTTAACCATCTTAATACTTATATATTCCAATATTAAATTCATCTCACAGCTCCCGTTAAGGCTAATAATTGGCCAATTTGAACACATCGCTTCATAGTGAAGTTAGCTTTGGGACTATTTATTATCGAGCAATAACTAGAAACATGTCTTTTATCGATATAAATAACTTTAAGCCCTTATGTAGAACAGTGCTAATAGGTAAATGCCGGACACAGAAGTCAAACTGAAGTAAATTCAATATGCGATTGACATAATAAGGATTGACATAATTTGTCGCACGTCAATGTCAAATGTATACTGACTTTTCGATTCTGTTCGACTAGCATTTATGTCCTTTGGCTCATGGTATAGAACTACTAAAAACTGAATAAAAAGATTACTTACTTTAATATTAATCTACAAAGCTGCCATATTCCAAAGCTAACTCCACTTTACAAGGATATATGCATTGGATAATTCTATCAACAAGTACCAACATTATTATAATGTTATTTACAGAGACAGAGATTGAAGAGTATCCAAGAATGGTGGAAGAAAGATAGAATGCCAGAGGGAGATACAGAGTTTAAAGTAAATGGAGTACTAACACTAACTGAGGTCTCTCAGTCAGTTACGGCCGCATCTCAATCAGCCCAGAATCAAAGCCCAGAATAGCAATGGTATCTTCAGCCATCATGAGACTTCTAACAACTTGCAAGAAATGTACTTTATTGAGATTAATGCATTGAATGTGCAAACTAGTAATATTATAAAGAAAATCTTAGAAGTCAAAAAGATTAACTGATTACATGACATATTATGAGTTCTCCATTCACTTACTTCTCCATGTTAAGATAGTTTTGAAAGAGCCTAGGGACAGTAAGATGAGCACTTACGGTGTATATAAATAATCTGCACGACAAACATTAACCTAATATGCAAATAAATGCATGTATTTTAGAATAGATGTGCTGAAGTTCTAGTTTTATACTGTGCATTTTCCCAAAGGAAAAGTATGTTATGAAATTGTGTTATGTTAGCCCATATACGAATGGGGCAATTTGTGCGAATTTCTACACTTGTAAAAGTGAATACAAGATAAAATAAATCCTGGTTTACACAATGTCAAGAACATAAAAGTGTTGCCATATCAAAAATACGTTTCAACAATGGCAACATTAGACAAATTCACAGATATAAAATAGAATTTATAATTTGCTTATCTTGGGAAGAATAGAGAAGTTAGTGTTGATTCAGCACAATAGGGGAGTAGTGTAGTAGTGCGGTAGTGAGTGCGAGGGGGGGCGGGCGCGTCACACGGCGGCAGGAGAGGCTGATTGTCAGTGCCACTTCGCCTTCTGCGCGAATATGTCCGCTCGGAGGTTCTGCGCGAAGCAGATGCCCAGGATCTGGTAGAAGATACTTACGTTAGTTACACATTAAGAAGCTTAGTTAAGAATAATCATATTAGATCTTGGCGTATTACCTCATGTTAAAACGCACGCAAATCTTTCTTTACAGAAAATCTATGAATATTTTATGACAGCATCTAAAGCATTTTCATTGCTACACAAATTCCTTTCACACATTTACAAAAAAACAGTGTACACTCTCAAAGCTAAGAACAAAACACATTATATACAAAACATATAACAGACTCGAAGGTGCATCTACAAACATAAACTTACTTGTGCAAAAGCAGTACAAACAGCGGACGTGGCTACTATCAACAGGTTGTGGTCGAACCACTCCTCGGCTGCCTCTAAACAGCCCTTGTCATATATTATCTTTGTTCTATCAAAATTCTAGAACAAAAAGAAACGAAAAACATCAATGGGAGGCCACTACATGCTATGAATGAAGAACGTACTGCACATTCCCTAGCATCTGTCAATGTCAAGAGAAGTATGTGTGAGTGAATGAATGAATGAACAAGATTTATATTCTGTGCTGGTGAATGAAATTTGAAACAACAGCTTATTAACTTATTAAAAAACAATGTTTGATTGATATAATTGTGTGCATGACATACAAGGTTGGATGCAAGGAATGTGCTAGTAACAATACACAAATCACAAAATAATATAATGGTGCGCAAGACTACCCAACTTACATACAACTTTGAAGGGAAATGTCAACAAATACCAATTATTGTGTCATTATTAACATTTTCCTTGCAAAAATACCCAAAATACCTATAAAACAGATAGATTTAGATGCGAGTGTTACTATTTTTAATGGACCTTTAGAGCTAATGGTCCGAGCAGCATGGCGGCGACGTGTGCGAAGTGTCTCTGCAGCCAGTCCTCGCCGGCCGCCAGGCAGCCGCGCTCGTGTATCACTCGTTCACTCAGTTGCTAGTCATAGTCGCTTGTTAATTTAATATACTCCCGATATTCTAATTTAATCAGATTTTGATACCATCTTTAAAGCTCATAGAAATACTCAGAGCAGTGAATTTGATCAGTTAAAACTAGTTTTTTAAAAAATTTTAAAAATAAGTTTGTGTATAATTAGGTGTTAGCAAACTACTATTTAAGACATCTTAGTTTTCAACAACCAATTCAAATTCATCAAAAACAGTTTATTAGGAACGAATTGCACCTTAGGTAAACATCAATGAAATATCACATTCTTTAAAAAAAAACTACTGCAAACTTGAATTTCATTATCAAAACTTCCTAAAACATAAGAAATGAAGTAGTATATTATTTATATGTATACTCACATAGGTAGGTTTCCTAACATCGTATCCGCACTGTTTATTCCTGATAATGTCCTGTGGCTTGTTCCTGCAGCAACTGAAGGGAACTCCACAAGCCTCGCGCGAGCCCACGGCCCCGCTCGAACAGTTGAAGTAGGCGTTACGGTCCCAATCCCGAGGACCTTCCACACCGCAACATTGTAACTGAAAGAGAGAGAGATAGAAACATCTCAGTAACTTTCTATCACTTTCATACTTGTTTTTGGACTTTTCTGTTTATAACCAACAGATAGCGCTGAACCGTAATTTAATGTCCATTCAAGTACCTTCAATGTAAGTAGATGTCAAAATTGTTCAATAGCACAGATTTGTAAAATGCAATGAAAGAAATCAAGCGAGATTTCCTTAAAATACCAATCCCATGTTTAAATTGGAAGATAATAAATATATTTACCCAGTCTTCTTGTATCCAATCGATCAAGTTTTGTTGGTCAGGATCCTCTCTATAGTGTGTGATGAAAGATTGAAAACCAGTTGTTGCTTGTTGTTTTATCTGAAATGAAAAAACAAATTACACTTAGTCATCACCCTACCGACGTCATCTTACTGAATCACAAAACCCGCTACCAAGTATGTGCACACAAATTTCAAATTCAGTTTAGCTGGTTATGAGCAGTGTTGGGCAAATCAACTAATTTATTCAATCAATTGATCAATCATGATTGATCTAATCATGATTAATTTAGTCATGACTAATTTAATCATAACTAACGAGAACAATCATTAGTCATGACTAAATTCGTTAATCGCAAATCACCAATCATTAGTTCTAATCATGAATGTATGACTAAGCTCGATGCACAGGTGTTGGTACACTACACATACAGGATATAAGGATCAGCTGACCGAAGTCTCAGACCATTATCTTGAGTAAAGTACTGAAGGAATTAGGTACGGAAATGAAAAAAAATTTTGACTCTGCATACAAAATATTAAAGTCGGCTGCTAATAGAATATAATGTATAGAAAGGCCAAAATTTTTTCTTTTTCTGAGAAAAAATTCCTTCGGTCCGTTACTTAGGATGATGATCTGAGTCCATGGTTTTACTTTGGTAAGCCATCCTTTACACCCTATATTATATAGCTTTCTTAAATATATTATTTGTGTTTATAAAGTTCAATACAGTTACACTGAGATGATTAATAAATAAATAAAATAATACAAGTGTAATTTAGTTAGTCTCATAATCGTTAAAGCAATACGATGACATCATTTACTTTTCGAAAAACAAGTAATAAATTACATGATTACAGTCAGATGAGGTACGGGACCCTAAAAACTACTAAAGTTATAGAAGGTGTTACAAAAAACCCCGTTATACTGAAAACCATTTCTCCGTATCATAAGATTTTACCAGGGCATCTATTTATCTGACCACCAAAAAATACTGAATTTTAAACTAAAACACTAAAGTCTAACCTAACCTACAGTAACGTTTTGTGTCCAATTCAGTATTTTTTTAAGAAGCAGAAAAAATATTTTACCTTACCTCGTATTAAAAAATATCAATCATAAATAAATAATCATGATTATTTGATTAAGATTAAAACTAATCAATCGTTAGTCATCACCTCGTGATTAAACTAAATAATCATTAGTCATCAATCATAACTAACACATTCAATCATTAGTCGTCAATCATTAGTTAACTAAATTTTGCCCAACACTGGTTATGAGTACACTGACATTTAATACCTACCTTACATGACGATATAAATTAGCACGACTAATTTATGTTAAATACAATTAGGGCTGATATTTCAATGGTCAGTTAATTCATGTATGGAATAACCGTCATATTATTATATTCAAAATTATAGAGTATAATTTTTATTAGTAAAAATGAAAGCAAAGTGCAAGGACGTTGTTTGACTGCACAGTCAGTGCCACTGCACTGCCTAGCCACTGCTAGGCAACCGGCTGCCGTGTCGCGGGTTCGATTCCCGCACGGAACAACACTTTGTCTGATCCACAGATGGTTGTTTCGGACCTGGGTGTCATTGTGTATGTGAACTTGTATGTTAGTAAACGCACCCACGACACAGGAGAAAATTCTAGTGTGGGGCAACGTTTTGAAAAAAACAAAAATAGGTCCGTCAGTGCCTCTTGAAACAACGACTGTGGCACTTGGCTACTATAGACTCACACGCAATGCACACACATTGACACAATGGACATCGATCTGTGGCATGGCATGGCCCGGCATTATACTTCATACATTGCGGTGTTACCATGGACGTATTATAGTATTTAGTTATAATACGTCCATGGGTGTTGCAAGTACACGCCAACATAAATACACCATTGACATTTTGGTGCTTCAATCAGTTCTAAGTGATATTGCGTCCATCTTTTATTCAACGTCTTTAGCAAAGTGTATGTTGAGTGTAAGTTCTTCCAAACAGAATTGGGTACTTGCTTTTATCACTACATAGTATAAAACAAAGTCGCTATCCGCCGTCTGTCTGTCCCTAGGTATGCTTAGATCTTACAAAATACACAACGGATTTTGATGCGGTTGTTTTAATAGATAGAGCGATTCTTAAGGAAGGTTTATATGTATAATACATGCATATTGCACCCGTCCTAAGCCGGGGTGGGTCGCTAATAAAAAATAAATTATTTTTACTGTAATAAAATAAAATATTAAAAAATAATCACACTTTCGTTCATTGATTTTATGACCAACTTAATTTTAGTATTTTTCCAGCAATTGTTAAGGAATAAGTACGCTGTTTGTGGTGGTCCGTCGTGGTGGCCCGGAGTTTTAAGACGCCCACTTCTCATGCATGAGGGTGCGGGTTCGAAACCTACCAACGGCAAGTACCAATGTGACTTTTTCCGAGTTATATGTACTTTCTGAGATTATTTAGACACCACTGACAAACGGTGAAGGAAAAACATCGTGAGGAAACCTGGACTTATAATTTCTAATTATAAGTTTGAAATCGCCAACCCGCATTGAGCAAGCGTGGTGATTAATGCTCTAACCTTCTCCGTGTGAGAAGAGGCTTTGCTCAGCAGTGGGCATTTATAGGCTGTTGATGAATGAATGAAGTACGCTGTTTGACGCAAAAAAAAACGTAACGTCATTGTATACAATCTCGTACAAAATTCACAGAAAACTGTCGTTTTTGACAGTTCGTTCAAGATAAAAGTATTGAATTTGACTAGTTGGCAAGTATTCAATTGATTTACTTACCCAGTCCTTAAATACGAAGAATAGAATGCCAGTAGTCATCTCTGCCAGTAGAAGCAGTGCAAGGAAAACGGCATACTGAAAATAAAGGAAGTCATTATTGCAATATGCGTGTAATCGGTTTGATAAGGAACAAATCAAATACAATTATTGTACTAATTGTAACTGATAACCATATTAATAAAAAATACTATGGAAGAATAATTTCTTGAATGCAAATGCTTATATTATAGACTTAAAGTAATGTAAAAGACCTTCTATTCATGATATATGTTAGCCAGCAAGCCATTCTTTACTGTCTATTACATCTTCAACTTTTTTGTATTGACATAAAGTCGAAAATCCAATAAATAATGAATTATGTAGTAGGTACAATGGTAAAAAATTACGTAAATAATATTTTGAATAAATCCTCCAATACATAATAGGGTAGATGCCTAATTTATATTTTAATGTCCGTCTGGAAGATTATTTTAAATCATTATTTTTATTTATTTATTTAAAGCTTCATGCACAAAATGTACACAAGGTGGACTTAATAATCATTAGACACGTATTTTTTATTTTCTTACATAAATTAATACTTTCGACGATACATTGATTTGAAATGTCGCGTAATGTCACTTCTATGTACATATTACACGTAGAAATGACGTTTTAGCCCCCACTCTTAAACTTTGATTTGTTTTATCTAAGTATTATTTTATTATACGACAAAATAAAAAATACGTGTCTAATATTTTTAATTTTCATACCTTGTCATCATCCCAATTATGGATATTAATATTTCTGTTAATAAAGATATGTTACCATAGCAATAATGGCTTACTTATATGTATAATAATATGCCATACACACCAATGACAATGAATTCCCACGGCCATTACAGTATAGAAGTTCATATTGTCTTAAATAATTCAGTAACAAACGCCTTTGTTCTACCACCTAGTAAGACTTCATTACTGCTCAATAAAACTTACCTACATGCAATCATTATCATAATAATCTAATTAAAAGTTAACGAGGATAAATAAACAAATGGAGTACCCACTTAGTCGAATACTAATAGGTATTTAACCTTTTGTTTGTCACCATTGTTAATAATATCTAGTGGATTTGCAAACGGAAATCGAATAACAAACTTGATAACTTTATATTACAAGAACTATACTAAATAACAATATTTTTCCTTAACCAAGCGGATACTTTTACATGGGTTTATAAAGAACTGGTTACCGATTATAACTAATTAATTCAGAGAATTTATGATTAATTTAGCAGAATCACAAATGTAGGACTTTTTTGATGTTTATGGATTAACTATTAGGAAATAACACGAATTATGGAATTCCATAATCGATGTGTAACAGAAGCCATCAATTAACCTGTCGTATCGCAGAATCGTAATGTTGGAATGAACATCTAAGCAAGACAATGCATTTTCAATTGCGTTTCGTATTAAGACACCAGAGAGAATTTTATAATACCAATATCAGTCATAAGTGTACTAAAAAAACTACAGATTAGTGCACATTAGCACTCCATTCTGTACTTACTCCTTATAAATCTATAGCAATAGTAATACTCACGCATGCAAGCAGGCATGTGTTCTCACGAAGAGCACCGACGCAGCCCGTGAACCCAATTATGAACGTAATGGCGCCTGAAACACAATACACCAACAATAAATATCATAGTGCAAAAAATGCATGCTCATATGTAACATGTTTTGCAAGATTTATTGCTTCATATTTTAAAACTTACTTTTTAAATTAATATAAAACACATTAATGAGTGAAAGCATGTCTACTGCAAGTTTTAAACTATGTTTAATATGAAATATTGTTGAGATTGTTAGTTATAAGGCCTTCAAACATAATTTCCGGTTTCGTAATACCCATTGCATACAAGATGGAGCTCAGTCATCTTAAAATTGTTACCGAGCGAGATATTATTATATTCTATAATATTATATAGTTCACAACTATAGCTTACAGCAATAACATCCTCTATTAGGTTTAGTAATTTAATTAAATATGTATCTAGGGCGTAATTAACCAGTTTGGAGGATACGGCGCGGCATACGCTCGAAGAGTGTACTGCATGGGCAGAGCCGCGTCGTGAACTCTTTGCAGTACTCGGCGGGAGTAACCTGTCACTGTCGACTGTTGTACGAGCTATGGTCGACAGCGAGGCGTATGGGACGAGTCGCTTCCTTGTGAACAAGTCATGTTGGAAAAGGAAGCGGCTGAAAGAGAGGCGTCAGTCCTCTCCTCTCGCCGTGACGCGCCGGTCGTCAGCGCCGTGAAGCGGCAGCCGATCTGCGTCCTCCATGAGAGGAGGCCTGCGGGCAACTGACCGGGAGTCAGACGTCCGCTATAGGCGGAGTAGGCGTTAGCGTAGTGTTCCACGCGCTACTCGAAGAAGAAAGCAGCCTCCTAGGGCCGCTAAGGTGGCGGACCTACCGCAAACATAGCGGTAGGTCGAGGCCTGCCGGGTGGTGATTCCGTAAGGGCACCCGTGTCACGGTCACAGGCAGTGAAGGAACACCGCGGTGGTTTTAGCCGTATGAGTCCGGCACGCCCTCGTCGTCTCACGGCGCGGGAAGTCCATGAGATTTCGTCGCGATAGAAAAAAAAAAAAAAAAGGGCGTAATTAACCATAATTTTACTATAACTGTTTTCACTATTTGCATTAAGATTTTGTACCAATAGCAACCATAATAAAAATATTATTGTAGGTTGGTGTTAGTTGGACGGATCAAGTGCCCTGATACAGAAGGCAGTTCTCCTAGAAACGGCACGTATCGTGAGGAGGTTTCTGTCTTTGAAGTACTGGTCAGCTCCTATTTTTTATATTTTTAATCATTATTTTTTATTTTGTAAGTAGAATTTAAAAATGTAATTTGTAGAGAATTATAAATAATTATATATGATTATTATACTCAGTATTATTGTATTAATATTGACAAATTCTCATTGTTACTAAATACACAATAACAATTTGTAAACATGACACAAGTAATAAAAGAACCATTCTATCCCAATGCTAACCTACATAGACTATTATTAGAAACAATAATGTGAAGTATACTATAAGATCTGAATGGAACAGCTGCAAAGTTTTAACTTGTCTATAAACCATTCAAATTTACTTCAGGTTACAGTACAAAATTTAAGAAAATATTTGTTCTGTCTAACATTATAAACAAACTAAAAAAAACAACTAACTGCTTGCATGTCGTGTGTTCAACCTTTGCTATCTTATCTATTCATAATAATAATGTTTACCTTTACAATAAGGAATCTAAGTATTTACAGAGCATTTTAAACTTAACGGAGTACTTTTTGTAAGGTTCTAATAAGAAAATTCCATGTCATATCTAACTACAAAACCAACTGCATAAAATGCTAAAAATGTATATCAGATCGGTAGTGACTGGAATTCAATTAAACACATAATTGTCTGTGATACTCACCCACACATATTAATATAAATGCTGGATCCAATGCAATGTTAGTGAGTCGGGACAGATTGTTAAATGTGTCCTTCTCCGTCCATGCCCACACTCCCACCGCTAGCACAATCAGACCGAGAAACTGAAATGTAAAAATAGATGATACTTTACTTTAGGAAATAGACTAGAAAATTGCATTTTATGATAGCATTTTTCAACTAATATTGTTCAGCAGTAAATGAATTTGTAGTTGAGTGCACCTACCCATATCTAATTTCTGTACAACACATAAGTAGAGTGGGACGGAATGCCCAAGGGTTTAGGCTTAGATAGGTTTCGGGCAATAAAAAAAACATTGAAACTAATTCAGAGCTCACTATTGGGACACTGTTTTTTTTGATATTCAGACCAAGTACCTACAAAGTGAAATGGGAGAACTGTGCAAGTTTATTAACAGTTACAGTTACATACATATAAAGTATTATTATTGGACTATAAAATATGCAATATATGAGAAATTACAACCAATGCAACAATAATATAATTTTAGTGTTAAAACAGTATGTTTCCTTCCGCTAATTATAATCAAAGCAACCATATAATGTATGTATTATACTATTGCCATATTTGACAAAATCTAACAATTTATTCTGCTTATGGATTTCCTGTGATAATAAATTCTAAGCAGGCTAAATTTTACAGAAAAACAATGGGATAAAAATAAGTGGCATATATAATTATGTTTCAAATTATTCTTTACACATTTTGATAAGATAAGAAGTTTTGTTAACCTTCTAGAGTTTTTGCATTGAATTTACGTAGTTTCAAGGCTAGTAAAATAATAGTATACGCGAATGTTAACCTTAGGTACTTTTACATAGTTAGCAGGATGCAAACAGTTATAGATGTACTGTTATACATACTAATTGTATGTAGATCACTCTAAACAAGTATCAAGTGACCCCAATAGCCTGGTAATTCGCATAGCTGAGACGAAATCAATGAATGAATACCCACTCAAACGATTTGCTAGATTTCAGGTCAAATCGAGTGCATACAGTCATCTCTCATCACACTTAGTAAATGTTAACTCTGAAATACTATTCCTATGATACAGGTTTATTTTATTACAGGTGTATGCAAATGTCAAATAAGCAATAACTACGCAAATTACAAAAAAGTACAGACACAAAAAGAGATCTCTACTTACCCAGAACAAAACATTCACACCAAAAATAACATATTTCAAACAACAGCTGACTTCGCTGGTATCCCTTCGATATTTCCTTATGCCAGGCATTTTAAGTATCACATAATAATGTCACAGTATTATTAAAATAAGGACTGAACACTACATTTATATAAAAAATATTAGAAGTAAAAATCTAATAAACTAAGCAACTAGGCCAAACATTGGCCAAATCAACGAGAGCGAGTGGAGTGAACGACCGTCAAACAAAAGAAAGGAAGGATTATGAGGATAAAATTGATATTAACTACATGTCCATTACAACTTAGCTGTCAAACGTCAAAGCCATAGCAATATCCATGTGTTAGAAAGAGACAGACAATGTGACAGAACTATTTGTAATGTTCTTGCCACTTTGGTCGCATTGTAATACGAACAAAATAACGTTCTGATACACGCAAACAAAAGACGTACGATTATATTCTCATCGTTAATTAAAGTATTTTAGTACGGTTACTAACTATTGTAACTAACCATATTTTAATAGTCATTATAGAAATAATTATTAGATTAAGAACACATTATAATATGAGTTAGTACAAGTACCCAAACTAATACCTACTTGTATTTTTTTAAATAAGTATGTCTTATTTTCGCTGTTCACAATTTTAGTTTTTCTTTTATCTCTCTAAAAGTCTAAACAATATTTGGTACTGGATGACAAACCATCATTGCTTCGCTCTTTTTACATGTAGTTGAAAATTTAAGATTTTGTGAATCTTAAGGTATTCTGAAGGTAGGTGCTTCATTTAAATACTTACACTTATTTAGTGTCTAAGCTTGTCTCTCCAAAAAAGGTATATACCTATAGGTAGCCCAAGTCCTTTCTCGTCTCGTTGATCGAGTAGGTACACACGGCTACACATCGAGCTTTACATAACCAGTATAAACTGAACGTTAAATGTACGGAAAGATGATACACCAGGATAAACCTGGTTTTGTATAGATTGATGTGTGGCCTATACCTATCACAGATGTCGCTAATTTGAATTGAATAGAATATCGCATATTAAATCCATAGGTAAATTTTTATCGATTTCTGACCTAATATTCAAAATGGAATTCTGTGTCAGTTAATCTTCAACTACTCTCGCGCGGTTTCATCCACTGCTTGGCTCCCATTGTTGATTGTAGCGTAACATTTACATAACCTATGTCACTCTCCAATCTCCATATACCTACCTTCAACAACCACTTAAAAACCGCGTCTATTCGTGGCTCCATTTTGCCGTGATAGACAGACAAACAAACAGAAACACACACTATTGTATTAAGAACATTAGTATGGATTAGTTTCACTGACTGCTGAAAAACAATTAAGGGTGAGATCTAATAAAACATATTATACAATTTCGTCTGCTTCTGAACCTAAGCTAAATGGCCTAAACATGTGGAGGTATCTCCCAAATAAATCGTTAGTTTTTTTTCATAGTAGTCACGTGTAGGGAATCCACGTGGAGCTCTTTTACCTTTGAGAGACAAAGAAGCCTACATATCTTCTTTGTCTGAATGTCAAATATTCAAAACTTCTGTTCAAATATTTTGTTCATATAGGGTAGCTGTCCGATATAACACTTAGATACATATTGTGTATATAATATAACCAATAGCATATAACTAAGTAGGTACTTAAAGACTTAAAGTTCTATATCCTAGATGAAGCAGAGGGCATCCACAATGAACACCCATCTCAAAAATTCTTAAAATAAAAGCCTTTGTAGTATTTAAGTAGAATATCTTTATTTGTTGTTATATACAATACATAATTTTTATTAACTACTTTATAAATAGTTCTTATCTCTGTTTAGTGATCACATTTTAGGCCGTCAGACGTATGGCTAGTGATCCAATCGATGTAATTGCTGACTTTCGTGTAAACCCCTGAAACGACCACAAGAAAACATATAATACATTATGTTGGGGTCAGTCATCAAATGACTTCTCTCTCCCGCCTTGAGTAACGCTAGAGTTGTCTTTAAAAAGAGACAAAATTCCTACCAAGGGGACAATTGGAGATTGGAGTATTTTTGCAGTAGCTACGGATGTTTCTCTATCTAAGAGGTATTATAAATTGATAAATAATAGGTAATTTGTTTCATGTTTACCTATTGCTATCAGAAAACCTTCCTATGTACCATTGAAAACGACAATAACGTGACGTGGATATAAATAATAATACCTCTACATTATTGTTTTGTGGCACACAAGCGTGACAAGAAACACATAGACACATTCTTATGAAACTATGAAATGTGAATCAATAGCCGATATTCGATATAAACGGTAAATCTTCTTGCCTTTAAACTTCAGTTGAATTGAATAAGATTTTAAGGTATGTAGGTACATAATAGGAGGCTACCATAGGCTGCTCTACAAAACAGGTGTATAACCGAAACAGGGGATTATTTAACTCGTTGAGTACCGTCTTTATTGACACAACTAAAGAACAATAGATTGCGGTCACCGGTGTCCTTGCGGTGTTTGACGGTTGAAACAGCGATCTCCACGCTTGGCGCCGTGTTGAAGATCGCGGATCAGGTTTATCAGAGAGCATTGCTGCCCGGTTTTCGTTAAACAATTATGTAGTCCTTAGTCGGCTCCTCCAACTCCTGAAAAAAATTCCTCAAACTAAAACTAGATACTTACCAGGATACCTGGGGTCTGCACACCCAATACCCCAAGAAACGACGCCTGCATACAAAAGAGGTTCGTTAATAGGGTCAAGGTTCAGTTAGTTTACAATTTGCAAAGCACTAGCTCTGCTCATTAACCTCGTGTAGGTCGTCTCATTAAAGACTTTCCTTTCGACATTTCACACCGAAAGTGACAGTCACCTATTAGGACTCGGTGTTCTTAGGCAGACCTCTCTCAAGGAATTGACGGTGGCACTATGGTCCAGTGCCGCAGTGTATATCGAGGCTCTCGAACCCTAGGGATGTAATAAGTCGAGCTCTCTCGAATAAGTAGCTGTCATGCGAAGGCCGTATCTATCTATTAATTTAGTAGGACTCACGATAGTTATTATAACTTATTTATTGTTATTTTGTTTAGCAGCACTGCACGTGTGCCATAGGTACCTTGGATTTCATTATCTTACCTAGAGCACAATAATCGTCAAATCCATTAATGATTTTGAAATAACTCCATAGTGGACTATACAAACACTGATTGATTGTTGTTTTGCGTTTTGGAATCAATTTACGAGAAAAACCTTTAGATTTTTTAAGAAAATAAAATGTTTTGTCAAGGACATAATCAAAATCATTTAATTCAATTAGACCAGAAAGGCACTTTTGAACGTCAACAAAAAAAATTAAAGTGAAGCTATTTGCTCATTCCAAGGTATGGATTCCTATGGAGAAGAACGAGCAATGAAACTCCATAGGTTACTCTAGATGCCTATTGGTTACTCTTTTTCAATCTAGTTCACAATACAATTCTTTAGTTACATAGTTTTGTTGGTTCAATTAGGCTGTAAGTACCTAAGTACTTATCAATACAACGGACGTAGATGGCCGTAAAGTAAGTTAATGAACGAAATTGCAACCGCTTATCAATTAAACGTCAAAGTCATGGTTTCGGTGATTAAAATGAAACAGTAATTTACAATGTGTATTGAAAATGTCCGATATGCAGGATTTTCTAGGTTTCACTAAGAGATATCTAAGAGAAATAAAAAAGCTCTGATTAAGACAAAAAGGATAAATAGACCCTATCTTCTCACTACTTCTCATTTATTTATTGACGTATTTTTTATTTATTAAGTAAATGTCGTAAGTTTAAGTTAAAATTACCTGCTTGAACATATCTGCCTTCAGGTTGAAAAACTAAAAGAGGCCCACCACTGTCGCCCTGAAACCATAACAATATTTGGTTAGTTAGATTGTTTTTTTTTTATTTTTTAATAACAAGTTCATGCAGGCTATAAAATAAATACATTCATACTAGCTTCTGCCAACGGTCTCGCCCGCGTTCCCAAAGAGTAGACTATAATGTTATTCCAGACCATAGATAATCTACAACTGTTCCTTTCATCCTGGGGCTTACTCTTGAATCTAATTCCGATCGATCGACATTGACATTGTGAAATTTCGTACCCTTGAGTCGCAACACTAGCGCCCAT
Source organism: Spodoptera picta (assembly GCA_038387885.1). Classification (NCBI taxonomy): domain Eukaryota; kingdom Metazoa; phylum Arthropoda; class Insecta; order Lepidoptera; family Noctuidae; genus Spodoptera; species Spodoptera picta. Next base: position 421,812 of record JAZHFQ010000227.1, on the reverse strand, counting down.
TGCATCCGTATTGCGAGGATATTTAATAAACTAAATGGTATTGAGTTTGGTTTTATATTCCGTACTCTGAATGCTATTTTAACAGCTACGAAAGGGGTTGTACCTATAGTGTTGACATTGAATAATTATTGAGATTTTATTAGATTGAAATTGCATTGACATTGATATTGGTTTGGAGACTGATCCCTGCAGCTGTTTTGACAAGATTTAGTGACAAACATACAAACAAACAGATAAACTCGCAAACTTCCGCATTTATATTTTTTTAAACGTTGCGTTTTTACTTTTGTTATGTAAAACATCACTTGTGAATTAATCATGTTTACCTTAAACTTATTCACAGAAATGGTATGAGGAAAAATGACAAAATAAACCTCTCATGACTAAAGGACTGGCTATTTCTTTAGACAGAAACTTGGTATTCCTGTTATATCCCATTCAATTGTCTTTATAAAAGTTATGAAATTATAAAATGTTTTTACTTATTCAACATAATTTTTTGACATAAAATGTTGCATTAGGATTTTCTCCTGTGTCGTGGGTGCGTTTACAAACATACAAGTTCACATATACATGACACCCAGACCCGGAACAACTATCTGTGGATCACCTAAAGAGTTGTTTCGTCGGGAATCGACGGCGGCAGCCGCCGCACCAACTGTGCAGTCAAATATAACATATCTACTAATAGGTAAGAAGTAAGATATCAGTTTGACACTTGCCTGACACCCATCCTTTCCCTTTGAGAAAGCACACATCATAGTAGGTTTGAGGTGCTGTGACAGTTGTGAATTCATACAATCTTCATCGGACAGTATTCGAAGACTTGCTTTTAATAATACTTTTGACGATGATTTCTCAACGCCCACTCTACCCCAACCGACTATAGTTCCTATCCTATTTGAAAAAACTTCACCTGGAATTATAGTAATATAGGTAACGATAATGTATTACGCTACAGACAAGTTCAAAAACATTACTAAAAGTAAGTTAAATCGAAACAAAACCTTACTTTTCAACAGATTAAAAATAAAATATAATTAAAAAAAATATATTCTACGTTCTTTCAGATATTTAGACATTAAAATTGTATTTATTAAGTAATTTCAGGCATAATTATTATCATTTTCATAGTTCAGTTTTGAGACATAATAGATAAAAAATATTGGCGTGTAAATAGAAAATAATCCGCAAAAGACCATTAAAAAAATCGAAATAAAAATTAAATATTTTTTTAAATTACGTATATGGTTACAACTCAACATAAGTATGACGTAATACAGCCAGTTGTTTTATTTGATGGAACTAAAATATCCACATAATATTTTAATTAATAGATAATATTGATGTTCTCAAAATTAGGAAATTGGAATTTAGTTACATGATAAATATTTAAAATTTATTACGAAAAAATTAAATAAAACCAAAGGACATTATAATGTAATCATAGCAGTATGACTTTGATCCCTTTGCGACTAGCGTGGCGTCGGCCAGAAGACGCATAAGCCTCAGGTTTTTTAAGTAGCATCTCAATTGTATCCCTAGTTTTCTGAATTGTTTATATTATTTCTATCTTTCACTTATTCTTGTAACTAAAGGTTTCTAGCTAATACTAGTTTCTAGTTGATCCCTGCAATTAACTGGTATAATAAACTGTACAATTTTAATAAGCTGTAACCACTGCGAAAATTTTGATATGCTCACCTATCAAATTTAAGTCTGTCACTATACGTGAGGACTTGTAATTGGCTTTCAGTATTATGTTGACTTCTATTTTTATGTAATTTTAGCTGTAAGTCCTCCAGGGTGTAATAAATAAATAAATAAATAAATAAATAAATAAATAAATAAATAAATAAATAAATAAATAAATAAATAAATAAATAAATAAATAAATAAAAAAAATATCGACACCAATTAAAAATAAAATAAAAACAATTTCTTTTTCTCAATTTTATGGCGTTAACATTTTAGTGCTATGTCGACCAATAAGACATCGCCATGGAGATTTCGAAATAAGGAGTTAGTTATTTCCACTGAAATACTAAACTGCTGAATCGTTAGGTATCTACCTAAAACCGTTGTTCATTTATGTTTATAAGCATTTTTTCTTGAAAAATTTATGTTAAATGTTTTTTTACATACGTACCTGGTGTAGGTAGGCATATTGGCACAATAGTTTCACTGAATTCAACTGGCCGGTTCAAAGTAGCGATAGCAATATCGTTCTCATCTCTAACCGCAGTAGATGTAAACGCTTCATGTATCACAACCTTAGAAATATTTCGTTTCTCAACATTTTTTAAATCATCTATATTATCCAGTCCTATTAAAACCTCCATGGTTCTGAAATCATCCCTGTAAAAAAAAACAAATTCTATTTTTGATTTTGACACAACGGCAACAAATTAGCGGGAAATATATTCATTATGATAATTATTGGACATGCTTTTATTAAAAAAAACTACATTAATCCAACGTAAACTTTGCGTTCATGAAAATCCAATCAGTGGAAATATTGTAAATTGTACTTTAGTACTTTGATTACTTATAATAATGTCGAAATGGAGTGTCAGTTCACGAAAAGCGGCCGTAAACAGTCAACTGGAAATAGTTATGATTTTATTTACTTATGACGAGCATACATGAAAAAATTGACGACTGGAAGTAGATGAAGCGAAAGAGGTATGTAGGAATCGTAGTAATTGGCGTTCCCTAGTCTCTGTCTACCCCCATGGGAGATAGGCGTGAAGTTATATGTATGTATATTACTTAGGTTTTATAATTATGTATAAAAAATGATGTGAGGACTTTTACCATATAAATATTGTCAATCAGTAAGTTCATGCCAACATAAGTAAAATGGCAATGTTTCTAAGTACCTGAGTACCTACTTACCGGGTATAAAAAGATTAAATCGTCAAGTACCGTCATAGACACAATTATAGAACAATAGGTTGCGGTCACCGGTGACCGCTTGGTGTTTGACAGTTTAATTTAAAAACTAATTCGTTTACTTAGATTGATTGGCAGCAGGTTTGAATGGAAATCTGGTTAGTTGATATGTTTTACGGCTCACTGACGTAAACCTACGCAGCTAACGTTGGCTGTGCGACACGCTCGACCCTCGTATTGTAGTTTCTCGCACACATGAACATGAGCCCCTAGTATGACTTGAAACTAGTCGAGTTACCTCGTAAAACGTGAACCGTAAAACAAATAATTTAAAATGTTTCACAAAAATTCAATAAAATTAGTATTTAGTTCATGTTTACCATTTAAAACAGTGTCCCGCGCTTAGAATGTGCTTGTTCGTGATCATCGCGCCGCCGCAATGCATCCGTTCAATTTTCAAGATGGCCACGGTCCAGGGAAATGAATGCGGCTCCGCTCTCCTCCCTCCCACTATCCTCATCGACACCACTCTGTCTGATGGCTTGCCACAATCTGCTCAGATACATATTAAAGAATATTGGATCCCTGCTAAGACGTACGGTGTAGATGAAATTAAGACAAACGGTCCATGATAGTATCTACCTACCTACCTGCCTATTTATTTAGCAACTGCTTATACACTTCTTCAGTATTTATATTTTGAACTAGCCGTGCCCACAACTTCGTCCACGTGGAATAGTGATGTGATTGACAGCTCCTCCCCCATAGGTGATAGCCTGATAATATGTAGCCTATAGGTATGTTGACCCGACCTGTTAGTAATATTCATGCAAAAATTGAAGGTTCTATTAAATACAGTACTTTTTGAGTTTAGCCCGGACATGTATACAGAAAAACAGACAAAAATTCTAAAAAGCATATTTTTAGTTTCGGTTTCGAATGTGGATCACACCACAAGCATGCCTTTAAAAATATTTAATGTACAGTTTTTACTTTCCTACGATTTTATCATATGTAATAGATTAGCTTCATTATATTTACATATATGTGTATTTCGTACAAGCTCCAAGTTAGAGACAAAAGGTGGATAAAATAATTTTGATCTCATGCCCCATGGAGGCAGACCTATACCTATAACAAACTTCCTCGTACCGGACAGCATCCTTCTAATCCAAATGCGTAAGAAACATGCTATGTATTTAGGTATTCAAGTACCTACTTATTATTTGTGAAGAAAGGTCACTTATAACATAACTAGATCTCAATTGATTTGTTCCTTCCTAATTCACTCTTTATGCAAAGGATTTCTTAACTTTATAAGTCTCGTCTCTATTTCAATATTCTAGTCTTCTATTTATTTTAAACGTATTTAGGACGTAGTTCTTATTGTTGTTTTGGGTGCAATTTGTGGCCATTAAATTTTATAAGTGGGCATTGCATATTTGATTCAGATGAAATGCTAATCAAAAGGCATTATTCGGACAGTTAACTGTTCCGTAGGAATCGGAGCGGGTTCAAGTGACACAATTCTCGACGCAGCGGCAGACCTCCTGTGAAACAACGGTCAGCAGCGCGTGTGTTGCACATAGAAGTAAGACAACTGCACTGGAAGCACGTGCTAACTTGTTTTGCCACGGACTCGTTACATATCTAACCATAAAAGAAACAATTTCCTTTAAAGAAATAACCTGCCTTAGTGATCGTGAATCGTGACGTTTAATTTGCAATAGGTACCTACAATGAACAGATCAATATGTATTTTGATCTTTGGTCTTTTCAATCTCAAAAATATCAATAAACAAAATGAAGTGGAAAGTTAGGGGGCAATTTAATCTAAAGCTGGACTAATTATATTATTCGTCTCAGTTTTACGTATTAGTTCCGATGATATTGACGTTCACGTTTTTCCGCCCATTAAGGCAGAACGAAAGTATTTATATTCTTATTTCGCTAACACGTTTTTAATAAATTCGATGTAGGTAATTACGTTGTAATACTTAGTTATCATCAATAAACTTACGACAGGCTGTGCCACGCACCAACTCCACCTAAAACAGGATCACTCTGTGATTTCGCGTAAGTTCGTGACACATTGTCAGCAACAGTATAAATTTGGAAAATAATACAGACCTGGCTGATCCCGATTAACAAGTAAATAGTACTCAATATTGTGAACATTTCAATACGTATGTTGGACACTGCACTCACTCATAGCCACTACCACCGCACTGTTTTCTGCAACCGATGTTTGCTTATTTACGCTCTACACGGATTTAAAACGCAGAAATTATCCACGCGATAATATCCTTGTAAATTTAACACGCTGAAGGTTATAAATTTTATCGTGAACATTAGAAGTATAATTTCCAAATGACATAATTAAATTAAACGTCGCTACCCATTACCAAATTTGAGTTTGATCTCAAAGAATTTTAATAACAACAGAGCGTTCTATGCCCTCTGTATTTCGGTAAATATGTTTCAAAAAGTCGTAAACTTGTCAAATCGGTTCTCGATTCAATTTGTTTCTGTAGCCAATTTACGTATTTTCTTATCGCCAACCGATACGTTCTCCTACAGCAAACAATGAGAATTTTTCTTCTTATTAAAACGGATCGAATTTTTCTTCTTATTAAAACGAAGCATCGGAAACGAATATAAATCGTGTTAAATTGTTTGTTTATCAAGACGGGCTAGGATTATTACTTTTTCAGTTAAATAATACTGTAATTTTTCGATTTTTATTGTCCATCTTACAAAATGGTGACTTCTTAAAATTATACACAGTACGATCCTTCTGCAGTCTGCTGCCTGATCCAGGGAATGTACTTCCCCACGATTGTGTAGACACCTATATACAAAAATGAATGTTTTGTTAATTTTGTAAAGAGTAGAATAAATAAATAAAACATAAGAGCTTACTTTCAAACACAAATTACCTGGATAATCTGGCATTGCACAGTCTATACCCCAGGAAACAATACCTAAAAAGTAAAAAGTGTTTGTCAATTTCACATGCATTATAAAACAATAGGAACGACTTTATCAACAAAAATGAAGTTTTAGAAAACATACCAACTTGATACCACTTTTTGTTATATGACCTTCGGTGAGTTGAAAATAATGGTCCACCGCTGTCTCCCTAAAATTAAAAGTGCGTTAAAATTACGTGAATACTAACTTCCCATCTTTCCTGGGACTCGTCTCTCTTACGTCTACAGTCTAAAATAATACTCAACTAATTACCTGACATGCGTCTTTCCCAAGACTGTAAGCGCACATCATAGTATCACTGACCAGATTGTCCTTGTATATTGCCGATTTCTTACATTTTTCACCGTCCACAATCTGTACTTTGGTTTCAAGCAAATATCTTGATGATGTCAATGCACCCTGTCTGGTTTTACCCCACCCAGCGACTGTTAAAGGCAAGTTTCTAAAGTCCATTGCTAAAAACGAAATAAGTGATTAATTTCATACCTTAAATGGAACGAGTTAAAGATAAGATAGTGATTGAAAACAACTTTTAAATTACATTACATAAATCTACTTTTTTTATCTACTCACAGTCCTCTGGCAGGCAAATCGGTCGAACTTTCTCTGAGAACTTGAGTCGGTTGTCAAGAGTCAATATTGCTATGTCATTTATGTCCCGAACAGCATTAGAGGTGAAATGGGGGTGTTTTACACCATTCTCGACGCGCATAGACACGTAAGAAGTGTCGAGTCGATCATGCATGCCCACGTATACAGTCAGGTCACGATAATGTATCCTATAAATAATTAAAGGAAGTTAAACAGTATTGTTATAAAATTAAATGTATTGTTCCAAAAATATGTGGGTATAAAAATTTCCAACCCAAAAGTGATGCAGTGTCCCGCTGTCAATATGTGCAAATCGGTGATGATAGCCCCTCCACAGTGCAACTTCGGTCCTAACATGAGCGACACCAGCCATGGGTACGCGTGAGGTTGTACGGTGGTGCCGCCCACTATACGCCGGTTATGCCCGGCGATACCGCACTCTACGAAAGTAAAAAAATATAAAAATATCATGACATTACAAGTCATACTTGGTGTATTAAAAATAACTTACCACATGACGAATTTACTTTTTCTGCGTTGGCCTTAAAATAGAAATTAACATAATATATAATACCATAAAACAAATTCTGCTTTATAAAATAATTTCAATTCGGTAAATCGTTACGATTTATGTTGCGATTTGCTGTGAGCCTTAACATCAATTTCTTTAAATTGGACAAATGCGCAAAACTAAATAAAAATTCTTATTTTTTGTAATTAATAATTTTAATAATGCCAATAATGTTCTAAAAACAATATAAAGGAACTCACCCAACTGACTACAACACAAAGTACGAGCCATATCTTTATCATTTTATGGGCGTACTTAATACCAGGTAAACAGTTGACAAAAATTCCATCATCATCGGCATCGGTGGAATGATTTCTTCGACAATAAATTGTAATAGGAAATATATAAGAAATTAATTAAATTTCTGTTTGGGTATCGAAGTTCAATTGTGCGTAGATTACGACAGAGACATAATTGCGTTTTTCTTTTTCCATAAAACACACGCAGCGCAGCAGAATAAAAACGTTATCATTAATATTGGTATGATTATTTTAACGCCATATTGTAATAAATAAAAACATACCTAATAATATAAGGAATTCGCTGTAAATTAAAAAAAAACATTCTTATAATATTAAATATGGAAACAAAAGGATTTTGCAGCAATAAAATATTGTTATTCAAGGAAGACTTGGTTTTTCATTCTGTATCTTTGTCTACATCCAGTTTTCCATTTTCCAACCATCCTATCGGCTAATCATTCGACCTTATTTTGTGACCAAATCATTCTAAATATTAAACCTTTGCCTCACCTATCTTAATAATCCATACGCGCATCAAGCCCTAATCATAAAGTAAACGCCCTAATCATAAACAGAATCCAAAAACCTAAGTAATTTTGTATCTAATAATGAACCGTTGTTCATAGTCCTTGAATACTATCTATACAATTGCCTACTGTTTGCATAACCTTAAGAGAACAGCTTATAAAAGGAGACTCTTTCCAGCATTTCATTATTAAAAATGATCACGAGTTAAAAGGTATTCAAAAGACTGAAGATATATTTTGAAAATGTTAATAAGATTATTAAAATGAAATATATAGGAACTGATTATTCATACAAACATGAAGTCGTTTGGAAAAATGTGTTTGGATTTGTTTTCTTACATGCGCTTGCGTTTTGGGGTTTAGTTTTAATATTTACTGGAATAGCCTTATGGAAAACGAGTATGTGGGGTAAGTGTTAAAAGTATGTACATACAAATTATATTGTGTACTGTTCACTATAGACGAGCCGAATGTGGTATGCAAGAGCGTAATTGCAGACTAATTATGGAATCGCTACTTTTTATTCAGATATTTTTATTTCTGTTTTGTCGTGATATTTCAGCCTTATGTATTTTGTACATCGGCTCCGAAGGTGTTACTATTGGAGCTCATAGATGCTATGCTCACAGATCGTTCAAAGCCACGCCTCTTTTGAGAGCAGTCATGGTCATCACACAGACGCTAGCGGGGCAGGTAAACTTGTATAATATGATTAATATATCTGTAATTAATCTAAAATGAAACATTATGAATACTTATATCTAATATCATTATTTCTATTCCCAAAAGTCCGTCACCAGCTCCTACGTAGAGGTAGGTGGTAAATATATATACTAATCGATTCAATCAATTAAAACAAGTCAACTTCATGAAATTAATGTTGACTGCACGGTTGGTGCGGTGGCTGGGCAACCGGCTGCCGTGCAACGTGTCGCGGGTTCGATTCCCGCACGGGACAACACTTTGTGTGATCCACAAAGTGTTGTTTCGGGTCTGGGTGTCATTGTGTATGTGAACTTCTATGTTTGTAAACGCACCCACGACACAGGAGAAAATCCTAGTGTGGGGCAACGTTTTTAAAAAAAAAAAAAAAAAAAAAAAAAAAAAAAAAAAAAATGTTGTAACTAAGAGGAGATAAGGCCAGCCAGATAGTCAACAAAAATTAATTTGTTTTTATAAAACTGCAACTTGTGTAACTGTGGTTTGTGGTTTTTTATTCATTTAGTAGCCTGGAATTTTGTTGCATCAATTTATTATGATGGTACAGTAAAGTATTATTTATTTTTGCAAACCTACCTATGCAGGTTGCATAATTTTTTAGGTTCCATGATCCTGACTCTGACCTGAACGTAACTAAAAAGGTAGTCATAAATATTATTGATAAGCTGTAGAAGACAAAATACAGTCACTCTATGTAAAATACTATTCCTATTTTGTAAAATCTAGTACTCATTTGTAGAATTCTGTGTACACCTGGTGTCGTGACCACCGGCTCCATCATCGATACTCCGACACGGATGCCGACCCTCACAACTCCAAGCGTGGCTTCTTCTTCTGCCACATCGGTTGGCTCATGCATAAGAAGCATCCCTACGTCAAAGAATTCGGAAAGATGATCAACATGAGTGACTTGCAAGGTGATTGGATGGTGATGTTTCAGAAAAAGTAATTTTGAATTCATCAGATTAAAACAAAATTCTATTAACATTTCTACAAGGCATTTACATAATTAAGTTTAAACTCTTTGCTGACTAGCTAACTATCTATGTTTAATTTTTCAGGTATTACATAGTTTTATACCCAATATTAGCAATACTGCTTCCAGTTTGGGTCCCAGTGCATTACTTCGGTGAGACCTGGTGGAACTCTCTATTCGTGAGTTTCTTTGCTCGCTACGTATGCCAGTTGCACGGGACGTGGTGTGTCAACAGCCTAGCACACCTCTACGGCACTAGACCGTATGATAAGTAAGTACATAGGCATTTTTTTTATAGCATAAGCTTAAACGGGCAGACGGATCACCTGATGGTAAGCAATCGGTGCTGCCCATGAACACCCAAAACACCAAGTCGTTACAAGTGCGTTACCGGCCTTTTGGGAGTTGGGAATTTGAGGATTGTGGAGGATTTGGGGATTCGGGAGACTAGGGACGGGGTAATTGGGCCTCCGATAACCTCACTCACACGACGAAACACAACGCAAGCGTTGTTTTACGTCGGTTTTCTGTGAGGCCGTGGTATCACTCCGGTCGAGCCGGCCCATTCGTGCCGAAGCATGGGTCTCCCACACTTAAATCCCCACTTTACCATGATGCCAAAAGTCCATCGCTTCCTTTGGAAAAAAATCGCATACAGCTGCATTTCATCAGTTATATCAATTCGCCTGAAAATGAAATTCTGAACTTTGCAGGAACTTGCAACCTGTGGAATCATGGTTCGTATCATTTTTAAGCCTGGGTGAGGGTTGGCACAACTACCACCACGCGTTCCCCTGGGACTACAAGGCCGCTGAGCTGACCATGTATTTCAATCTATCCGCCAGTATCATTAGATTCCTTGAAAGGATTGGATTGGCTTATGAATTAAAATCTGCTTCTACTTATATTGTGAGTATGCATATTACTTACTGTTTAGGTACTTATTGTCTTATTCCCAAAATTGTGTCTCCAGGAATTTGGGATCATACTTTTCCATTCGCTTTAATTAGTACCCACTTCTTTATCATTTAATAACTTTAATTTTTTCTCTTTCATTATTTAGTAACTCGTTCGCACTATGCTAGTATTTTAGTTAAGATTTTGGGACAGAAGCGAGAAGAATGTACTAAACACTTGCTACTCGACTAAAATACTACCATACTGCGAACAGGGCATTACTTCCATCCTACTAATACGTATATTATTAATGCGAAAGTTTGTGTGTAGGTATGTTTGTTACTCAATCACGTCAAAACAGCTGCAGAGATCCAAATGAAATTTGGAACAGAGATAGATTATGATCTAGATAAACATGTAGGATACTTTTTATCCCACAGGAACTTGGGCAAAATCGCGGGTAATAGCTAGTACTTTATATCCCTCTTTTCTCTAGCCATCCCATTGCCTTCAATCTGTTCAATAAGTAGTTGAAATAAACTGCTCAGTGCACAGTTTACAGAACTCATATCCGGACTGGATGTTTTGTTGTATTAGGTAGCCAGTCGTGTGTTAAGGACGGGAGATGGCAGCCACTACAAGATGGGCACTGAAGAAGGACGCGCGGCGGTGACAGCGTGGGGTCCACTACACCCTCTCAACCCTACCTACAACACTACTCTCACGGCACCAGACGTCATACTCAAAACTAACACTATGCAGTTAAATTAAAATCGACATTCACACAAAAGAAAGTCTGAATATAGTTTAAGTTAAATACATAGATAATACCTAATTATTATGTAATTTATACTTTTAGAAATAATTTTATTATAACATAACCTAACATCACGCCTTTTTTATCCCGAAGGGGTAGGCAGAGGTGCACATTATGCCATTGTACAATGTAACACCCACTTTTCACTATTTATGTTACGAGTCCCATGTAATAGGGGGTGAGCCTATTGCCATATACCGGGCACAATTCCAGGCTCCGTGCTACTACTGAGAATTTTTTAAAAACCCAGTAATACTTTGCCCGACCCGGGAATCGAACCCGAGACCCCTTGCTCGGCAGTCGCACTTGCGACCACTCGGCCAACGAGGCAGTCGGGCAGGCAGCAATAATTTTATTATAGATGTGGTAACTTGTAGTGTGTAACTAGGTACCTTCTTTACTTTATAAAAATTGATTAGACGTATTGTAATAAAAAAAATTATAAAATTGTATAATATTGTAGTAAAAGGCACGGACCAAGAGTCCGTGAGGAATTAATCTGTAACATTATATAAAAAAATATATAGTTTAAGTATATATTTTTTTATTACTCTTAATTTTTCTTAAGAATATTTTTGTTTAGGCTACGTATTTGATTTTTCGATATAACTTATTAATTCCAATCATTGTTCATTTGTTTCATCTGAATCCATAGTCCGATCTTTTTTCCATTCATGGTTTTTTAGAATTAATAAATATTAAGTAAAGCACGTAGGCCCAACAAACAGCTTAGCACATCTCCGAAAACGAAGTACTAAGAGGCAAGGTCATTACAATATGCAAATGTTTCCATTAAACGAAATCTAGCTCAACGAACAATGTCACACGTAATTAACATAAAACAACAATAGTTCAAGTTCTGTGCTCTATTGCAACAATGTACATACCTAGAAATTATTTCATAATAACAATTGAAATACACAAAAGATTTAAAACACCATTCATTACTATTTTCCACATGTATATATTTGTATGTGTACAAAAACCATGAAATATAATTTAAACTAGCTGTTTGTTTACAGAACTTAGAGTTACATAGATAGTACATCTCCGAGTAGGTTCTGAAGATATTCCTCATTGTCAAGCACAATCTTAGACTAAATGGAACAAATTGTAAGAAAGACAATAATGAAAGAAATGCCTAAGCCTAAATTCATAAATAAAGGATCTTACCAAAATCGATTGTTTCTGTATAAACCACAAAAAACCATCAAACAAATATCTATATTTTTTATAAACTATGTATGTTTAAAAGAAGTTGCCAAATTAATATACTAAAACCTAATCCTAAGTGTAACAAACACTTTTCTGCAAAACCACATCAAAATCCATTCAGCCTTCGCGAGATAATCGCACACAAACATGCATACAAACAGGTAATACTGAGAACCACCAAGTTTTTGAAGTCGGTTAAAAATCGTTTTAGCTCATGGAAATCTACAGGCATAAATGTATTGAAAACTAATGTATGAAAAAAAGGAAAATATAACCACAGATCTCACACTCTAAAACTAAAAATTGAACATCTGAAGTTGATGATAAGCATCAACTCTATTGAAATCCAATCAATCTCACCAGCCATATGCCGCATGAGACAACAATGTAAGAATGTTGTAATACATTTAACATACAAAGAGGAGTTCAAGTTCGTTCAATTGCTCAAACATTATCGTGATCAAACAAGGTTTTTACTATACCTTTTATAAATAGTGACCATAATTAATTGGATCAGTATCAAGTTGGTAAGTTAGGAGTAAACGTCTAGCAAAACAAAGAAAATGACTGCAGCAAACATGGAAACCAAAGCTCCTTCAAGTAACAATCTGAAGAATCCAATGAAAGATGGAAATGTGAATAAAGTAGAAACCATGGAAATTCCTAAAGTAATTGGAACTGATTATAGTTATAAACATACTATTGTATGGAAAAATGCTATTGGATTCTTGATCATGCATATCCTTGCTGTTTGGGGAATTGGTCTACTATTCGCAGGGTACATGAAATGGCAAACCGTAGTATGGAGTAAGTTATAGATAGTAAAATTTAACTAAAATTTCATCAATTGACGAAATTTTCATGACACAAGTTTCCATGACTCAACGACTATGACGTGTAAGAATGTATTGTTATTTACATTTTTTTTTCAGTTTTTTTCGTCACTTTCCTGGGTTCTGAAGGAGTAACAATAGGAGCCCACCGTTTCTACACACACAAATCGTTTAAAGCAACTCCGTTCCTTAAAGCCGTACTTATATTATGTCAAACTATTGCTGGACAGGTAAATCAATTTTATTAACATTACATCACTCCTGGTTTTAACAGTTAAATCTCTGTCAACAGAAGTTTTCTAACTTTATTTATTGAATTCTTCTTCCCTAGTTCTTTTTGGGGTAGTATGTTACCAAGCAACGAGTCTTATTATAGTTTTGAGGCATACCTACCTGGGTCCATAAAAATCAACCATTAATTTTCAATCAATATAATTTTCATGTCATATGTATGTGAACTTGTATGTTTGTAAACGCACCCACGACATGGGAGAATATCCTAGTGTGTGGGGCAATGTTAAAAAAAATGCATCTGTTACACTATCTACGTTATTATCTTTTTTTCAGAACTCTATGTTCATCTGGTGCCGTGACCATCGTCTCCACCATCGTTACTCCGACACTGACGGGGACCCTCACAACTCCAAGCGTGGCTTCTTCTTCTCTCACGTTGGTTGGCTCATGCATAGGAAGCATCCCTACGTTGTAGAACTTGGCAGAAAGATCGACATGAGTGACTTGCAGGGTGATTGGATGGTGATGTTCCAAAAGAAGTATGTTACCATTCTAAATAATGTTTTTAACACACGATTTTGTTTGTATTAAGTCTTCTTTGACTGTGATATTCAAATCACCAAATATTTGTAGGCTGGGTTACAAATCTATAAAATCTTTTAAACGTTTCTAGCTTTCTGGGATTGTCACTTCATCAAGAGACCTCTATTATTCATGACTCGGAAACAATAATTATGAAAGCTTACTCCATATTTTTTTCTCTTTTCAGATATTACTATCACCTATATTTCGTCTTGGCCTTCTTGATACCTGTGTGGGTACCAGTACATTTCTTCGGTGAACCTCTATTATATTCCATCCTAGTTTGTTATTTCGCCCGTTACGTGTTACAATTGAATGGAACTTGGCTAGTTAACAGCGCTGCTCATCTTTATGGAACTAGGCCTTATGACGCGTAAGTAAATATATATAATATTCTGTATGTTAGTCATAATACCTCATCAAATTATTCGAATTTTGTGATATATAATGTATCAACGGAATTAATCATCATCACGGAGTCAAGATTTCTCGACAAATGCAGTTCTAATTATAAATGCCAATATTATTTAACAGTAGGTACCTATTATATTAAGTGACATTTGATTTTCCTAAAAACTTAATATTTATACTTATGTTTTCAGAAAACTACAGCCAGTAGAGTCATGGTTTGTCTCAATGATAAGTCTGGGCGAGGGATGGCACAACTACCACCACGCGTTCCCCTGGGACTATAAGGCAGCTGAGCTGACTATGCACTTCAACCAATCCGCCAGCATCATACGATTCTTCGAAAGGGTTGGATTGGCTTATGATCTCAAAACCGCTTCACCTGAACTGGTAAGTTTTTGTTGATTTAAATGAAGAAATGAAGAATGTGTCTGGAAGCCAAAATAACAATAAATCCTCCTTTCATATAATTTCATTATATTTGAGATAAAAAATACAAAAACGAAATGCAAAGCTATTTAGATAACAATCAAACATATGTCGGACGCCTTCCTAAATAAAATTAGGACAATATATTTATTTATTTATTTATTAACTCCAGCATTCCTATTTGTAAAAAGTAATTAGGATGATAAATAACTTAAAATAATAATGTTCCAACTATAATAACTCTATCCATGTCCACAAAAAGGTATCAAACAGGATCATGAGAACTGGAGACGGCAGTCACTACAAGATGGGCACTGAAGAAGCACGCGCGGCGGTAACAGCGTGGGGTCCACTACACCCACTCAACCCGACCTACAACACCACCCTCAAGGCACCAGACGCCATACTCAAACCAGAAGGATTACCACTCTATCACGAAAAGGATACTCTCAATCTCACTGTCATACAGAAAAACTCCAGACGTGGTTGATTATTATCAAAAGTGTCAAATGTCAGCCTTTGTTAAAGTATTCGTAACTTGTATTTCATAGTCAATGTCTTAGCTAATAATGATTTATGGCGCATCGCGTTGCACCACAGATGGGGCCCAATAGGGCTCATACTGATACGGAGCCGCGGAGGACTTAACGGGTTGTCGGGGCTTCGGCTCAAAGAGCAGAAGTAGGAACGGGGTGGTTTTTAGTCAGTAGGAGTCTGACACTCCCTCTCGCCTCACCCAAGACGGCAGAAGTCATTCGTTGATTAAACCCCAAAAATTAAGCTATTAAACTGTCAAATACCAAGCGGTCACCGGTGACCGCAACCTATTGTTCTATAATTGTGTCTACAAAACTGGTACTCGACGAGTTAATGATTATTTTTGTGACTTTAGATTTTTATCAAGTATTTTATGTTAAGTTAGGTTTAAGGACTGATTAAATAAATGATTTCATTTTTACAAAATTATGCGTGTGTTCTCATTTTTTGTCCTCTGAAAATTTTAAATTATTTTTACAAGGTATAGTACCTACCTATGTCTTTTTGTGTGACAACGAAAAAGTTGATTTTATTTCGATGGTTTTGAGGAACTTGTCACTTTGTTCATTCAAGTAATATTCACCATCAAATCAAGGTTTTATTTTTTCTTTCATGAAATTATCAATAGCATAGATCTTAGATAATTGCATGAAGCATATTCAATAAATAAAATAACTAATACTTTGCCCGGGAATCGAACCCGAGACCCCTTACCCGGCAGTCGCACTGCGACCACTCAGCCAACAAGGCAGTCACATTGTTTTTTTTAATAGACGCAATAATCATTATGACTAGGTCATACCAGTTTATCCTAGAGTGTGCGTATTTATATCAGGATCAACTAGTTTGTCCTAGCCTAAACTGGTTTGTCCTATCGGGCTTAGGACAAATTAGTTTGAAGTAGGCTATACTAGTTAATCCTAACGCTTATAGGAAGAACTAGTTTAGCCTAGGCAAAACTAGTTTGTCCTGAAATCGGGTTTGGCCGGTAACATATATATTTAGATACACAATAAACCATAAGTGTTGCTATATAGCAATTTCATTCATATAATTTTATATATGCATTTAATGTTAAACCTCATTACTTTGTGAGCAATAAATGTAACAAGCTAACAAATTGCCACTTATGCAAATTACTTGGAATTGGTCCATCAATCCAATTTCGCGATTTGTAACACATATTAGCACTTAGGTACTCGCTGGTTAGTATTGGAAACATCTTGCAGATTGTGTATTATTTTAATTAATTTGTTAGCACGCTTCGACCGGTGCCGGTAACAAACTATGCATGTAAAATACGTATAAATAACGATAAAAGAATTTGTTTATTTCATAATAAATTAGAAAATATATCTAAGAATAATATCAAATCAGAAATAAATAGAAGTTCAAATTCACTCAGTACAAAAACACCCAGTTGTAACAATACTTCGGATCCAGTCGACATATTTCGTAACCCGGGTGTAGACGCCCGGGTAGCCTGGACGACCACATCCTATGCCCCAGGAGACCACACCTGTAAGCCAAATAATTATGGGAATGATGTAGAATACAAAACAACAATTACCATTAATTGGTATAATTTTCTAATTATTATTTCTTTATTTGCCATGTTGGCCGAGTGGTCGCAAATGCGACTGCCGGGCAAGGGGTCTCGGGTTCGATTCCTGGGTCGGGCAAAGAATTACTTGGTTATTTGAAAAAATTCCCAGTAGTAGCACGGAGTCTGGAATTGTACCCGGTATATGGCAATAGGCTCACTCCCTATTACATGGGACTCATAACATCTATCTAGGACTCACTATCACACATGTAGAAAAGTGTGTGTTACATTGTCCAGTGGCAATAAGTGCCGTAATGTGCACCTCTGCCTACACCTTCGGGGATAAAAGGCGTAATATTATGTTATGTTATTTTTTTAATTGACTTTGGATCTTTATGTCTCCTAATAGTCTTAATAATATACTTACTCTACAAATAAAGTAAGCTAAACTTTAATTTTATGTATCTAAATTTTAACTAATTGCACACGAGCACATAGTTTAGCTAAACCGCGCTTGCGCGACGTAAAACCTTTATGGAATATACTTAGCAAATATTTCAACCGTGTCTTACTCTTACCTAGTTGTTCATGACGTTTGTCATTCCTCTCAGCCGAAAGAGGACCACCACTGTCTCCCTGTAGCAGAAAGAACACCATATATTTTGTCTTATCTACTTAGTATTGAGATTTTCAAAATGAAACGTGCTCACATGTTCATTTTACATATTTAAAAAACTATTAAAACCTATACTCAGTACCCATACCTATACTGTATGTCCCAATTAAATATTTAGTACTAATTATAGTTAATTCAGTACTTAGTAGTGAATAGGAACATATATGCAACAAGCATGATCAAGGATCATTTTTCCTATTGAAACTACTTCGTTTATCTACCAATAATAAATGAAACGTATATCCCTGACTGATGACTGTTGAGGAAGTGAAATCGTAGCAATTAACGTTCCATTATAGTCTCTGCCTACCACCATGGGAGATAGGAATGAGGTATGTATGTATGTATGTATGTATGTATGTATGTATGTATGTATGTATGTATGTATGTATGTATGTATGTATGTATGTATGTATGTATGTATGTATGTATGTATGTATGTATGTATGTATGTATGTATGTATGTATGTATGTATGTATGTACCTGACAAGTGTCCTGCTTCCCTACTTCTGGGTACCCAGCACACAGCATGCCATCACCAATCATTTGTGAAGTGTAGTTGGCATTCTTGCAAGCTTCGTTGCTTAGTATCGGGAGATCCACTTCTTGAAGGTAGCAGGAGTGGTTCTTACCCTCGGCTACGGTACCCCAACCAGCGGCCATTGCTTTAACGCCTACATATGTTTTGTCTGAAAGTCATTTGTACTGTTAGGACTCTGTATTATTATCCTCCTTTTTCCGATAAGAGCAAAAAAAATTAGCTTATGAGTGTTCTGAAAGTTTCCAATCTGCAATTCACAAGTCATCGATCCATCAAATCTATTAAAATGCTGTTAAATCATGTCCAAGACTATCTTTTATGTTAATTTTGTATATAGGAATATACCTAATTGATTCTTCACAGAAATATCATACCGTAAAGATCTATCAGAGTACACAATTCTTAAGATTTTGCGAAATAACCGTTAGCAATTCACAAGTTTTATTTAGAAGACAAAGGCCAATAAAATCCTTAGTAATTCAATACCGTTCAATTTATGAATAACTGTCATTTGGAACAGCACCGCATAAAGTAAGACTTTGTCACAAAAGGTGTACCTACAGCTTGAAATGTTTCAAAAAAAGTAGGGAGATGTAGCACATTGAAACCCCACAAATAAACTAAGTCTTAAATCATAACTTCATCGAATTTTTGAAACTAGGACTGATTGAAGTTATATTTTACACGTCAACAGACCGTGATAGTCCTCTGTTGGATTTTTGGCTTTAGTCGTAAGTGAGATTGTTACCCTTGCTAGGTGAATAATAATCAAGCAATCAAGTATTTATTTCATTCATAATGTACACATACAGGTGATTAGGAAATACAATAGTAACAATTACAGAGCCTGTCGGGCACAGCGAATTAGTTTTGAAAGTTTCAGGTTTACAGAAACCGCTGCTCCTGGTCTCTGTCAAATTTTTAGCCCTTTAGTTGGCGTCAAGAGAAGATGTGGTGACAAATAGGTATAAGCAGATATACAGATATTTTATTCTGTTATCATTGCACGGCTATTATTAAAATAATAATAAACGATCATTATACTACCATCACTCCGTGGCAAACAGACAGGTTTCACAGTATCTGTGACCTGCACTGGTTCGTTTAGCTTGAGGACGGCGATGTCATCCCGAAATGTAGCGAAGCTGAAGTTATGAGAGACCATTTGGACGACATATCGGGTCACTGGGCGATGTGTAGTGTTACAACGGTTGTGTTCACCTAGAGTCACTTTGATCATGAACCACATGAATCTGAAATATTGGAAACAGAGTAATTTTGCTTGATATGTAACGTTTATAATAGTCAGACATGTTTGAAATTTATTCAAATATACGACTTCGCCACACCACACGCTGCTAATAAACATGAATCTCGATGTGACTAGAAACTAGTAATGAGGAAATCAAATAAATCGCGCGCGTAACCTATTTTAACTGATGACTGACGTGATTTGCCAGAACGTAGTTCGACGCGATATAGCGGCAGTTCAGGTAGGTTCTCTGGTACTATCAATGAACAAACGCCGTAGATTGAAATCATTGAAAATTTTAATTTTGACATTGGTTATTATGTAAAAACGTTTCAGTTTTAGATAGTTTGATTTTGAGAAGATATATAAAATACGTAACAAAACAGGAGAAATAACTTGTCAAAACTATTTCAATAATATTATCGGCAAAAATAATTGTGTTAATTTTGATTGTATATCCTACATACGTCTTAACACAATGTGCAGCAGTAAGCACGTATCTATCGTTGATGAGGGAAGCACCGCAGTAGAACTTGTTGTGAAGTGACAGTCGGGCCACCCAGGGGAACTCGTTCACAGCTGTCTCCACCCCACCGACTATTCGCGAAGCTTCATTTCTCTCTCCACAGCCTGGTAATCAGAATAAGTAGTACAATCTTGTTAATATTGTGTAATAGTGTGTTGTGTGTATGTTTGTTACTCACGTCAAAACGGCTGATGGGACCGGGATGGAATTTGGAACAGGGATAGATGGTCTGGAATGACATTTTGGCTACTTTTTATCCCACGGGAACGTCGTCGAAGCCGTGAGCAGAAGCTTGAAGAAAGAAGACGAAGCAGAAGTTGAAAGAGTATTGTGGGACTTCTACTTTTTTAGAGAATGCTGAGTGATAAACTTTGCTAGAGTCCGTATTTCCTGAAGGAATTCCAAGTGAAGAGTTTGATTATGGATCGACGTGCTCGTAGACCGCAACATCGCTTACCACCAGGCGTGATAGAGGTCAAACGTCTGCCCATCAAATATAAAAAAGAAATCCGAACAGCTGGACCTCCTAGTTAGAGGTAGAAACGAATTGTACTGGACTACGGACCACGACCGATAGAGACGTGCTGATGACTGTCTGCTGAGTCACAATCCTCAGTAATAAGAAAGTGACAGGAAATGTGGGACAGCTTAAAACCTAAAATTTTGTAAGGTTATTTAGGTCTCAATAAAAATGTGAAGGTAACGAGTAACCGTGTCATCTTTTTTGTGTCACGCATAATAGGTCGGTCACGATAAAATATGCTAACAACATTAATGAATTATAAATCTTATCGTACATTAATTAAATGTAGACTTTATTTTAATTGAATAAAAGTTGAAATAATAAGTTTCTCAAGCATGTCCAACGGTATTATTTGCTTTACCATTGACTCGAAACCAAAAAGAGAATCCTTATTTCTTAAAGGAGTTTCTTTAGAAGTCGGTCTAGGCTTCTGTGTAAAAACACTACCAGTTTAAAAACTTGTCACTATCGTCGTTAGTCCTTAGACTATGTCGGAATACTCAAACGCTACTCAATTTTAAGTCGCGCTTAAATATAGTTCTGTCTCCACAAATTCTTTGTAAAATGACAGAGATGAAAACTTAAGTAATGTTTCAGTATTCCGGCATTAGAGCCGTGTCAGCATGCTAATTTAGCGGCTGTTTTTGTTGCGAAATACTTATTGATAAGATTTAATATACTGTAGGTACCTAAAGTTAGATTGAAAAAAAATTCTGAAGCCGAAGAAAAATTCTGAATTCTGAAACCGTGCCGGAGCCGTGCTTGTTAGGTATGCGATGACCGTAGTCTACTTATGTACGTACAGTATTAAAATAAATAAATAATAGGTACTTACGACAATTGCATTTCCGTGCATACTCGGTAGGTTCAGGCGCAGTTTCGGTCACCGGTTTAGTTATAGGTTCGGTCACCGATTCGATATCATTCTCTGCCCCCACCTTGAAATATTTTTATTTAATGGACCATTTCTATGGTTATTAACCCGAATTTGAAACTTTATTAACCTTACTTAAATCGTTATAGGTAAAGTAGGTAAGTACCTATCGATTTACATGTCAGACTTATAGTGTTATCTATTTATAATGACTAATCGTGGTCGTGAGACACTAAATTAACTAAAAATCGCGGGTTACTCACGTGAATATACTGAGAAAAGTTCTACTAGTTTCAAACCACACAGCCATTGCGAAGGCTGCGCGACATCGCTACAACCGTAAACGCTGCTCATGAGGAAGAACCCCTCTGTGGTTCGAAACTAGTAGAGCTTTACTCAATATTTTCACGTGAATAACCCGCGATATTTAGTTATCTGTTTAATTACACTTCGATAAAATAATTTAACAACTTATAATAATATGTAGATAAATTCAATGTTTCTTATCGTTACTGGTAGGTTCTGAAGAATTTATTAATGTACAGTTTAATATTGCAGTTTATTTTATGTTGTTCAAATCTCAGATATGAACATCGAAAAGAAAAGTTACATTTTCTTTAAATAAATAATACTTTAATACAGTATCTAAATACACGTTACTCACCACAACATTTGTGTACACTCCAATTATAATCACGAACACAATCTTCCACATAGCGCAAAAAATCATTTTCGACCAAAATTAACCGTCTTCGCTACAAACTTCTAAGATTTCTAAGACGATTTTCGCAATATCGAACTAGACGTGCATTTCCCACAACGGGATGCTGTATACAGGAATGAGGACGATGTACTCCATCGAACCAGTGCCATAAACTTGAACTTGTATTCAGTGTATACCAAGACATCTAGAGGTACGTCATACTGGTACAGAGATATAGACTAAAACCGTTTCTGGGTCATTTCACTAACCATTGCACTATTACTTTGATACAACTGACAAAGTAACCGATGTTCAGGAGCAATGTATTCTCAAACTTGCGATATTTATATTAAACTTGACTGCAGAATTCTTGTTCCAATATTATATAAATTCAAACCAAAAGTATCAATACGGTTAAGTATTATACGGAATATGAAGATCCCGTTACTTGCGCATACGCATTGTATTAAAACATGATGTCATCCCGACATAAGTCTATAATCTACACTTCGGATAAAAAGTAACAAAAAATCAATAAGTCAATAAAGAACCGTTGCTATAGCAACAAACATATAATTAACTATTCAAATTAGCTATTAAACAACGGAAATATGATGAATAGCATACAATTTGTTTATGACTATAACTGTGTTGTCAAAACTTTACTGAAATAAATAAAACAAACCTGCACGGTAATAAAACGTAGTTTATTGTATTTTGCTGTCATCGTGGACAGAAACAAATATCGAACTTTGAAAAGAGAACATTATTAAAAAAATAAAATATAATATCATAAATATACAGTTTTTATATGGCTACAAAACCTAATTTCACTATATGGCATTATAAAAAAGGCTTGTTTGTTGACACACTGGTAAGATTGGAGATTCTTGGATACTTTCCTTAATAAAAAAATAAATTATTTCTACAGTTCAATACAATGAAATATAAAAAATAAAATTGCACTTTCATTAATTAATTTTATGAAATAATAATTTTAGTTTGTATTGTAACTTTCGTGAGACATATTAAATAAATTATTATGTTTTCGGCTTAGGTACTCACGTAGTAATTTTACGAGGAACTCGACTAGTTTCAAGCCATGCTAGAGGCTTATATTCATGAGCAGCATTGCTACTGAACAGCGCGCGCTATAGCGCGACAGTCGCCGCGTAAGCCGAAAACATAATAATTTATTTAACTTAATATTAGTATTTTTCCAGCGAAATTTTAAGAAATTAGTACGCTGTTTGACGCTTAAAAACGTGACGTCACAATACACAATCTCGTACATAAACTATCTGTTTTGACGGTTCGAAAAAAGTTTTTGATTTTGACTAGTTGACAAGTACCCAATTGGACTGCACACTCAGTAACGGCCGAAATTAATAACTAAACTTACTGGATCGACTTAAAGTTTTGACAGAAACTCAGTCTCAATCCAATCAAAAAATTTTGTATATAACATAACATCACGCCTTTTATCCTCGAATGGTTAGGCAGAGGTACACATTATACCACTGTACAATGTAACACCCACTGTTGACTATTTATGTTATGAGTCCCATGTAATAGGGGGTGAGCCTATTGCCATATACCGGGCACAGTTCCAGACTCCGTGCTACTACTGATTTTTTTTATAAAACCCAATATTACTTTTCCCGACCCGGGAATCGAACCCGAGACCCCTTGCCCGGCAGTCACAATTGCGAGCAGTCGGCCAACGAGGCAGTCAGAAAGTTTGTATATCAGCTAAATATATCCCGCAAAAACTTCATAGACAATTCTTATGACCTAATTTCCTAAAGTACCTAAATATAAATAAGTGTCTTCAATATTTACAATAACACCCTTCTTGCGTATTGTCTCTGATCCAGTCTAAGTACTTCGTGACCCTCGTGTATACTCCTGGATAACCTTTCCTGGCACATCCATATCCCCATGATACTACACCTGTAAATAAAAATTAAGGGATCTGTAACGTTTTTGAAAAAAACACTTCAATTAGGTATTTTAGAATGTGTCATAATAAAGTGCTAATAGATAAAAGATCATGTTAGGCAACGTTTTTGAGGAGAAATCAGAGAGAAAGAAAAAACAACTTATGTATACTATATCTTATATAGAAACAAACAACTAATTTACCTATTAAATCGTACATGTGATCTTCATTCTCTGTAATCAACGGTCCTCCACTGTCACCCTAAAAATAAAATTAAATGCCGATGTTAAAATGCAGAAACAATGTTCTGAAGATCATTTTTATACATCTTAGACTATAATTATACACTGACAGTCTCCAAAACAAACTTTAAGAGATAGTAAATTCTTGAATACCCATTTGAGTCAAGAAGGAGTGATTTTAAGCGTGATCGCTAAGAAAAACGGTCGAATTTTGCCCACATGCCACAATAGGCTCGTTTTCTATTGTGTAGTCATGATATGGCTGGTAAAAGCCGATGTTTGGTAATGCGCACTTGGCCTACGAGAGATAAATACTACATGTATAGTATAACTAGCTACTTCCGCGCGGTTTCAAACGCTCTGCTCAGCTCCTATTGGTCGTAGCGTGATGTTTTATAGCCCATAGCCATCCTCGATAAATCCAACACAAAAAGAATTAATCAAGTCAGACTTGTAGTTACAGAGATTAGCGCGTTCAAACAAACAAACAAAAAAACAAACTCTTCCGCTTTATATAATAGTATAAGATTATACATATGTTCAATAAATAGAACTCGTAATGTTGTTTTCTAAGAATCTTACTCACAGTGCAAGCATCCTTATGCGCGGTCTCAGGGAATCCAGCGCACATCATGACCTCCTTGATCTTGGTGGCATTGTAATTAGTGTTGCGACAGGCCTCATTGCTTAACACCGGCAGCTCAGCCTCCCGCACCGTGCACGACCACTTGCCAGTCTCGTTCATTGCTCCCCATCCCGCTACTATTGCTGTCTTACTCGTGTATGAATTGTCTGGAAGGTATAGCAAGTATTGTGACTATTTTCAAGACACATACCAAAGAGAAATTAAAATCTAGGTAGGTTTTATTTCATACATATGTACCATAAAAGCAAAGAGTTGATGAAAGAGAAAAAAAGAAAGAAAAAACTTTATTTCACGCTAAAAAACAATTGACATGTACAAATGTTCTATTAGTAGGTACTGATGAATTAATGTTCGTGTCCCAAGTCTGCCGTGAAATGGGACCAGTTCAGTATATGCAAAATAGGGCCTTGAGCAATTATTCTTCTGGTCCCTTAAGTAACTCGCGGACGAACAAGCCACGAATTAGACATCAGCAATGATGATACACATCACACTCAGACAATATACGAACCAACCAAACATATTTTGTATGTATTACGTATGTCAGTACCAAAATTCACAAAAGAGACTTTTATAACGGATATTCAGAATTTTATTTCAAAAACTAATTTATTTATGCCCTTATTGGTCATTTGGTTATAGCATGTTGTAAAACGGACACCAGAATGAAGGGATCAGAATAATAAATGTCTTTGTCAAGAAGTTATAAAGAAAGAATATGGAAATTTGCACTGTAGCAAAATTAAGCTGTATACCTAATTTATGTGAACTGCAGTCTTTAAAATTATTTGCATTAAATGAGATTCAAAATCTCCTGCTTCGTGAAAATTCTGCACGAAATCCTTGGAATTAATTAGATTAGTCTGTCAGATGGAGCTGTGATTCATATCTCCGTTTTTGGTGTGAACAAAATTCTTTTAATTAGTTAGTATTCAGTTAATACCAGTTGCATATATGTACCGATGTTGCGGATCTGTGTTGAACTTTCGTATCTTGTTTAAAATCAGCCACGCTAAAAATCCCAAAATATTTGCATGATCTAACAAAATAATTGACAAAGTTTGCAGAAAGACATTATGATTTTACTTGATTAAGAAAGAAATTTGACATTTTGTTCAAAGTCCTTACTATCAGTCGTGGGCAGGCACACAGGCCTGACGGCATAGGAGTACTCGACAGGCTTGTTCAGCATCAGCAGTGCGATGTCATTGCTAAGGTCTGACAGGGTGAAGTTGTGAGCGATGATCTTCACCAGGTAGCGAGTCATTAAGGCCTGCTGGCTCTTGTCACAACGGTCGTGTTCACCGAACTTAACGCGGAACAAGAACCACATGAATCTAGGAAATAGAAATTGAAATTAGTACATAATATGCAAGTCTTTGTAGATTCGCTTGCAAATAAAAAAGAAAAACTGTCAAGAAAATATGATGAAACCTCATTTAACATGTTAAATGGTCACTGGTGACCCGCTTTAGCATAGAAATTTTTACCTTCAATAAACTTTTCTATTGGCAGTCAAAGGCTCAATGACATTTTGTTAATATTTCTATCTAATAAGTTATTAAGTAACTTAACACGGATTGGTTTTACAGTATTTTGTTTATTGACATTATAAGTAAGCTATCAAGAATTAGTGTTTTAGTATTTTAGTAATTGATATTTATGCAATTATTTAAATTTCTTTACATCTTGAAAATCGATTACATCCTAATCTTCTTACCCTTTCACACAATGTGCAGCAGAAATAACGAATCTGTCATTGATGAGCGATGCAGCACAACCGAAGGCCTTCTCATAGATGAGACGACCGAGCCACGGGAAGGAGTTCACATTAGATTCCATACCACCAACAACTCGAGGCTCCTCATTACGTTCTCCACAACCTGGTACAAGAAAATTGTCATGAGATCAAAATGAGTGAACAGAAATTTACAAAATTGTATGATAGTAATGGATAATTTGATGAACAAATAAGAGAATAGTGGTTAAACATGAACAATAATGAGCATGCTGTATTAAACGCTGAATTATTAACCGCTGTATTATACAAACTCTGTTTAGTAAATACAGACCTCTTTTGACATAGAGAGCTAGTCACATTTCACTAATCAGGTATCTTTTATTACTACTTTTGTACCTGTAGAACCACTTTTAGTATCAAGCACTGGAAGGAGGCCCAATTATATACAGTTATGTATAACCTATGTCTAATATGTATTATTATTTTTCTTTTCTTTCGACTATGAATAGTATGTAGTATTTTTAGGACACACCTGCTTCTCGTTTCATTAACGTCCATTGAACTTATATACCTGAAGTACTCTTAAACGTGTTACAACTTATAATAATTTAATTTACTCTTCTTACACTTCACTTCATGCTCAAAAGAAAACTTCAGACACTCGAAATTGGTTTTAAGTGTTTATTACGAATCCTTAGATGTCAAAAGTACTTAGAATATGATAGAAAAAACTATTCACCTGCATCAACATGCATTTATTACATGCACATATTTTTTTAAAGACTTGTGCTAAATTGTGCTTACAAAATATTACTATTATCTGATACTACTGATAATTATATGATGATTTAGTCTTTATTTTATTCAATAACAGGGGGCTTACTCTTGAATCCAATTCCGATCGATAGACATTGGTATTGTAATATGTCGCACTCTTGAGTTGCAACACTAACGCCCATTGCATCCGTATCGCGTGGATATTGAATGGACTAAATGGTATTGAGTTTCGCATTATATTCCGTACTCTCATTGCTATTTTAACAGCTACGATAGGGGTTGTATAGTTTTGACATTGAATAATTATAGAGATTTTATTAGATTGAAATTGAATTGACATTGAGATTTACTTCAAGAGTAAGCACCCTGATCTGGGATTCGCATTGCCAGACTATACTCCTCAGATCTTGCATACTGTTTATTGAAAAGCTCAGACAACGATTATTTATTCATTCACTTTGGGCAACTTGAAAAGTCTCATTAGTAATAAAGATGAACTTATATCCTAAAATATACCTAAATCTTTATGCTTTGTAGTTGTATATTTTCCTCTTAGAATTTAAGAACATACCTAAGAGGAAATACTTAGTCGTAACCACCAATAGGCATATATGCCGCTGTAAACCTAAAACAAGTAGTCTTTATTTACTTTATAATAAGGACTAAACTGACAGAACATGAGGACAAAAGTATAGTCTAAATACTTGAAACAAACTTACCGCAGTCTTCACAGGGTAAAATCTCCCTTTTGACATGATGAGATGGTCCACGAAAAGATCCTTGTGAAATCACGAGATCATCCTGCGACAATTACTTAATTAGTAAAACAATATGCCTATAGACTGCCTAGTTGGCCAAGTGGTCGCAAGTGCGACTACCGAGCAAGGGGTCTCGGGTTCGATTCCCGGGTCGGGCAAAGTATTACTGGGTTTTTAAAAATTCTCAGTAGTAGCACGGAGTCTGGAATTGTGCCCGGTATACGGCAATAGGCTCACCCTATTACATGGGACTCATAACATAAATAGTGAAAAGTGGGTGTTACATTGTACAGGGGCACAATGTTCACTTCTGCCTATCCCTTCGGGGATAAAAGGCGTGATGTTATATTATGTAAAACAAAACAAGTATAATTATCAAAGTACTGAAAAACATATTGTGCTGACCACCAGTTGATACGGGTAAGGGCATAAAGAAGGAGATTTGTATCTACTAGGGATTATAAGTCAATATAGATCGGGCTTTAGCCACCGTCTCTCCTGATGGTAAGCGATGATGCAGCTAACTGTGCAGCATCTCTTCACTCGTGACTTTTGTATATAAAAAATTTGGTCACAGATAGTTTATCTCCTTCTTCTGCACATTTTATCTTCATTGTTACGTGGATCTTGATAAAAGACTTTACCTAATTGACCTTTTTATAAATTAATGAAATATTATTCAACGACGCGACGACCGGACGACCGACGACCATCTTTTATCTTTTTCTATTTTTTTTTTATTTTGGAATATTATTTTTTTTTTATTTTTGACAATTTAATATTAACTATTACATAATTAAATATATACTATACAAGATACAAATTAATAAATTAATTTTTCTATTTGATTATGAAATACAAGCATGGCTTTCAATTTTATTGTAAATTCAATAACAACATAACGAAAGTTATTCTGTACCTATATTTATTTTTACTGTGTATCTATCTTCATTTTAAATGAGTGTGTCACCTCGACTTAGCATTTTGTTAACAAATTAATGCAAACATTGATCTACATAACTAATTAAGTTTTACCGTTTAATCTAATGCCTCATTTGATTGACATTAGTCGACTGTAGCCACGTGTTCCGAACCTGCCACAATAATTGAATTATTTATATTTACTTATATGAATCACTTTATAACTACTTAGCATGCGTACCCACATACGACAGAAGGAACATTATGTAAATCAAGTCGCCGATACGATACCTATTTCAAAAAAAACTCATATGCGTAGGGGCAACACCGTTTGAAATTTAAATTTAAATATTGTCAACTACTGTTATCCAACCTACCTTAGTTAGACTGAGAGGTGAACTGCTACTAAACACACATAGGAAACAAAATAGGTAACACAACCACATTGTTATAATTTAATTAAATTTAAACCAACACAACACTTTAACTTGAGTCCGCAACTTAAATATGTTACTCTCTCTAGAAAGTTGCATGTGCTTGGAGTTCAATGTTTTTGATACACTAAGTCATGTCTTCGATCCCGACGCACTTTATGGGTACAGAGACTTTAAAATGTTGCTACTACAAGACCAAAATAAAATGGACAAAACGAATTTCTAAACTCGTGCCAATGTTTTGGACAGCTGTCCGTTACTTCCCGCTAGCCATGTTGGAGTAGCGAGTCTTCCGTAAAATTGTTATAATACATTGGAGTTTTTGTTCGATATTCTAATGATGAGATGCGTCATTTTAGCGTTCCGAGGGCTGTGCGAATGAGCGTTTTATTTGGCAATGACCTCCGCGGTCATTGACACCATACAGCAGCCGACTGTAAGTATGTGATCATTTTGAGCTTTATAAGCTT
The DNA here is from genome assembly GCA_038387885.1 of Spodoptera picta. Classification (NCBI taxonomy): domain Eukaryota; kingdom Metazoa; phylum Arthropoda; class Insecta; order Lepidoptera; family Noctuidae; genus Spodoptera; species Spodoptera picta. The sequence continues at coordinate 391,771 of JAZHFQ010000227.1, read as the reverse complement.
TACTTTAAGGGCGTAATTACCTGCATATTTTTGATGCGATTACGTTGCATTACAAACCAATAAATATCTGGTTGCGTTCTGTTCGTATCAATAATATTGCATACAATTATGTGAACCATAAAGAGAGCCGAGTCTTAATTACGGCGACGAATATTAAATGACCCTTAGTTTAAGTTATGGTCCGTAATTATTTGTTAAGAAGGAAATTTTGCATATTTTATCGTGTCATTGACCCCCGCCCTACCCGTGTCACTGGAGTGTTAAAGGCTCTGACAAACTCATATTTTTATTAACATAAGGTTTTCATAATAACAATGGCGTAGACATTTCCAAATCAGTTAGAATTTTTGAAGGCGTCAGGGAATTTTACCCTCGGAAAGAAAGTGCTGTAATCTGCAGTAGTGTTTTATCTTGAGGGATCATTATTCCTACACACACACACACACATACACTCACAAATGAAGTCAGCGATCAATGTTACTGCATATAATGTAATATCACTGCGTAAATGCACTACATAGATAATATTTGGACGGAACCCTGAACATAAGAATCCAAAACGCACTTTGTAGTATTTTTACAAATTTACGTGCGAAATTTCGTGTGGCTACTACATTTATCAAACACCCACACTACTGTTTTAGGCAAACACACAGATCTGAATAACAGTAGTTTAATATTTGTATAGATACGGTAGGATAACTATGTTCTCCTGACCTGGAGTGGAACTCCTGACCTAATAGGTTAAGATCAAAGTGAAAGTCTCCGTGCTTAGTGATGCATTGGAGGCTAAATAAATATTTAAAAGTTAGTAGAGTCTATAGTTGTTTGGTTAAGAGCCAAAATAAGGAAATTTACTTAAGCCCCAACAAGGCTTTTAATTTTTTCTGCATCTATTATGATTGACATATTAACAACATTGGATTCGGATGCTCAACGTGAGGAGCAGGATTATAGTATCCTTGTTAAATTTTCGGACTTGTACGTATTCATTTTAGATCGCATCATCGCTAACCACCAGGCTAGCTAATGGTCAAACGTCGGCCCATCAAATATAAATCCTTATCCTTACTAATATTACAAATTGGAAAGTGAGTTTGTTTTTTTGTTCCGCTTTCACGCCGTAACTACTAAACCGATTGGTAAACGTAAAGTTAGAAGTCCGGATTAAATAATAGGGTACTTTTTATCCCGGAAAAATGATATTCCCGAGGGAAAACAAAAGTATTGGTATAGATGGCGCTGTGTGTCACATCTATAGGCTACTTTTTATCCTTTTGTGACGCGAGCGAAGCCGCGGGTAAAAGCTAGTAAAAAATAAATGTGATGGTATCTCATTGTTACAGAATTTAAATTTTTAGTTTTCATTCCATAATATTTAGTTTTTTTTTCAAAAAGTATAAAGGCTAAATGCCTATTCTTGCTTCGGTTCGGTTGTAACTAAAGAATCAGTCTTCTAATGGCATTTTTATCATTAAACTCCTTTCTTTATATTCTCCAATTCAAGTATCGAAACTCCTGATGGCTTAGTCTGGCTTATGTATACGAATCCAATGTTGTTAATATGTAGTATACCGATAAACCAATGAGGTAACATTCAAATCAGGAAACTGATCATTATCAGTTTCCTCAAAGGAAAACTCAGCAATGATTATTGCCGTCTCAGAAGTGTTAGGCGTTATAAGGTAAAATGACATTTTTGTACAGTATACGCTGGACCTGTTTTTGATGACGAGGGGAAAGTTTTAAGAAGGACTAACTTTTTGGAGAGCAAAACCAAGGAGTACAATTTTACCTCATTAAAGCCACTCCGAAACCTACCAACCATTCGCAACTTACCAACGGCAAGTGTGACTTTTTCCGAGTTATATGTTATTTCTAAGATTATTTAGACAACACTGACTGACCAACGGTGATGGAAAACATCGTGAGGAAACCTGGGCTTATAATTTCTAATTATAAGTTTGTAATCGCCAACCCGCATTGAGCTAGCGAGGCGATTAATGCTCAAACCCTCTCCATGTGAGAAGAGGCTTTGCTCAGCAGTGGGTATTTATAGGCTGTTGATGATGATGATGAAAGCCACTCTGGTGGCACTTTGCAACGCCCATATACGACACAATAACATGACAGATCACGCTGTACATCACATTTTTATTTTTATTTGCAACAATCTTTGGGTTGACTCCAAATAACTAAGCATAAAAGTGAACGGAAGAAGCTCAAACCCTTTTTTTCATTAGTTATATTATGATGCCCATGTAATAGGCGCTCAGCTTACCGCTATATACCAGGCACAATTCTAAATTTCATGTAATTACTGAGAAAATTTCGAAAAACCGAAAAGTCATCAACGTCAGCTGCCAATGATATTCCACAGCTGAATTACGAGCCCCTTATATACGGGTTATTTTTCCAATAACAGCAAATTGATTAATTTCCATATAATTTCACTTTCCGTTCTTTTAAATATAAAATAATATTCTGTTGGAGATCATGGTTCAAAGGTTCAGGTTTATCAGAAAATACTGGAGCTTGGAAGTTATACATTTATTCGATTCTGACCTCAGTCTTCACTAGACTGCCTATCACCAAAAAAGACCAAGCGACACTTGGTTTGACCCAGAAATGGAACTCGAACTCTTGCTAAGCATTCACACCGCTTTACTAACTACAGGGATAGAAGCACAAGTAATAATAATAATTCGAGGTACTTTATTGGTTCAAAATTCGTACAAAATTAAACTTACAATTGGTTATTAAATAAGTGAAGTAAGTAAGAACTTAATGTTTTTTTTCACCTACTACTCTTTGTTCAGATGGACAAACTTATCTACACCACTTTAAACCTAGGATTCATATTTGTATACATTTTTATTTGTATTTTCTTGAAATATGGTACCTATCTACTTAATAAGTTATAATAAATATTATTTTTTGGAAGTACACTAACACTTTTTTCAATAAATACAAGTCTAAATAATGTAATTTCCTCCAAATATTTGGTCATAAATTACTTAAAATACACTACAGTACAATTATATGACTAATGTTATATGTTTAATACCGCGCCATCTATCCTCAGAAAATCACAACTTAGTTTAATCAAAACTAATATAGATGGCAGTATCACTATTCTAAATCGCAGTACTTAATAAATGCATTATATTTTATACATTAGAGTATTGGGAACTATTGCTTTACGTTCTAATCGGAGCAGTAACATCCATCCTGCGTGTTTTCACGTATCCAGTCGAGGTAATTAGTGACACGAGTGTATACACCTGGATAACCAACTCTTGCGCAGCCGTTGCCCCACGAGACGACACCTGGAATATATGAATGACATCATTTTATTAGAAATGATAGTCCTGTGTTAATAACAAAATAAACAAAACATTAACATCGCTTGTGATTTTTAAATGTCAAAGACTTGTGGATAACATGTATTTTTGTCACGATTGATATTCATCGCTAGTACAAAAATTAGATTTCAGAAATATTCTGAGAAATATTCTATTTAAACAATCGTTGACAGTAAATGTACGCTTCCTCAAGATACACAGTTAGATAGTGTCGCTGGAGGTATTTACACAGCCTATTTCTTCACACCCAAATTACATCATGGCATTGTCTCTACAGCTAGGCTGACCCAACGGAACTAAACATTTAGTGGGTATACATTAGAATATATCTGTATTCATTACCGATCAGTTCGTAGCGTTTGTCGTACTTTCTCTCAGCGATTAGTGGCCCACCGCTGTCACCCTGAAAGATAAAGATATAGTTACATAATATATCAAAATTAACAACTTTGAGCTATTATACTTTTAAATGGAATAATAATATTAATAAATCAAGAATAGTGATACTTAAAACGTCGCTGATTACAATTTTTTTGGAGACAATATATAAAGAAGTAAAATTATTCACGAGGAAAACGTTACAATTAAAAAATTCCAAGTCAAGTACTTATTTTCGGTAATTTCCATAGAAACTTTCTACTGATGAAGCAAATTAGTCATAGTTCAAGTGAGTGAACAAAGAACATTTTTTGCTATGCATTTGAGTAGAAAGCATCGATTTGAAAGTTGTCGGAAATAGTCGTATTAGCAAAACAAATGAAGACATTCATGATACTGTCCATAGAAACAATTTTAAAATAAGAATAAACTTTTTGTACAATTTATACTTTTGTATGCGTTGTGAGCATTCGAAACTTGAATTGTTTATTAAAAAGCCTAAGCGTACTGAAAAATGATATAAGAATTATGGAATAATGAGTTATCACCTCACCAAAGGTATTAGGTTGACCTATTCGTAGTGCAGTTTTCTCACCTGACAAGAATCCTTCTGCCCGGTTTTCGGATATCCAGCGCACAACATGTTATCAGTGATCATGGACGCGGTGTACTTGGTGTTACGACAATCCTGGTTGCTGATGACAGGCACTTCCACCTCCTGAAGCGTACAGGACACCTTGCCCTCCTCCGTGAGGGTACCCCAACCTGATGCCACGGCCTTTACTCCAACGTACAAGTTCTCTGTTGAAAGTTATCACACAAATGACACACTTCCTTGAAAATTGAGGAAACCCTGAACCCTGAAAGTCTTTAAAAGTTTAATTAAAAAAATAATAATCATCATCAACCATGGTTCAATAAAAGCCTCTCCCTTAAAAGGAGTTAGGTAGGATTGCTGTAATCTCCATGCAGGTATATCCCATAGATACTTTGTGAACCTGCCAAACCGCTATTTGGGAACTTTAATTAATTCACTTACAGTGAGGAAAAGATTGCTGCTCATCGCTCAATGGCTGACGTAACCTCGTACCAAAGTACATGTTACATAACATAACATAACATCACGCCTTTTTATCCCCGAAGGGGTAGGCAGAGGTGCACATTACGGCACTTAATGCCACTATACAATGTAACACCCACTTTTCACTATTTATGTTACGAGTCCCATGTAATAGGGGGTGAGCCTATTGCCATATACCGGGCACATTTCCAGACTCCGTGCTACTACTGAGATTTTTAAAAACCCAGTAATACTTTGCCCGACCCGGGAATCGAACCCGAGACCCCTTGCCCGGCAGTCGCACTTGCGACCACTCGGCCAACGAGGCAACGGCCAAAGTACACGTTAATGTTCTAAATAACTTACTGTCATTAGTTGGCAAGCAGATAGGCTTGATGGTTTCTGAGATGGGGACTCTCTCGTTCAATCGTAGCAAGGCTATATCGTTGTCAAAGTTGGTGAGAGTGAACTTGTTGGCGATGGCGCGGAGCACGAAGCGGGTCTCAGGACGAGTTGTGGCGTTGCAACGATTGTGTTCACCAAAGGTCACTTTGATCATGAACCACATGAATCTGGAACATTAAGAGGACAGATTAAAATAAAGCCCTCAGTGTAGCATGCTGGATAAGAGTCAAGATGAGAAATTTTTATTTATTTTACAGGCCAATCCCAATGATCCGTAGTGGGTCTCCTAAACACAAGAATTTTATTTGTGACTTTACAAGGTGTTTTGGAAATGGTCGGTTGGGATTTAGAATCGTGAAATAATATTGTTGCTCTTTGTTACATTGCACGATAAAATGTATATTCAAATAAGAAGAACTAGATATGAATATAAATTGTTGAGATGCAAATCCTAAAAGTCTGAATTATAATACAGCTCACTCAGTTCGAATCAAAAATGCGCAGTAGATTGCTATTTGCACCACGTGGGTCATTACACTCTTATTATGATTCCAGTTATAGATAAATGTGACCTAGAATTTAAAACAAGTTTTGTCGAAATTCTAAAAAATAGATCAACTTTAGATAGCCATCGGCTCAAAAACAAATTAATAAATCAGCCACAAATTGGAATCTTAAGCTTTAATATCCAAAACACGGATGACACATTGTAACTGGATGTTAAATATTTATGGATGATTCACTAAGTGCAATTTATGTATGTATCAATATGCCGATCTTTTTTTCAACACACCGTTGACCACAAAATGTTGAGTGGGGAAAGGCCAGTTTTGGACAGAATAAAAAACATCTAAATGTTTACTAAATCTAAATGATAAAGCCTATTGCCACATACCAATCTATTCTGAATTTTGATTGGGTAAAAAAATCTAAGTGTACTTCATTATGGTAACTTCGTATTTCGTAGGTGTGCAGTGTACACATCAACGAAGCCCTCAAGACTATTTTACTTACGTAATTTGTAAGTACCTAAACAATATCAACACTATTCACTTCGACGCACTCAAAATCCTCTTCAATCGCTCCTTAACTTTCCAATCGGTTGGAAATCTTTACTTCTTGTATAATAAAACAGTAACTTCTATTACCGTGTCGGAATTAATTCAGTCGACAGTCAGTGAACATTTATTATGTAATTTGTTGCTTATTTCCGATTGTTCTTCGCGACTACTCGAGCCAAGTTTGTGTCGACATTGAGCGAAAGTGACACTTGTGTTTTGGCGGGCCACGGTCATGAATACTATTAATGTCCCTCATTTACGCTTTCACTTACGTACATTAGTTCCCGCTACTGTCAAACAATACATTCACGAGATGAAACGTGCAATGGGACACCTTTTGAACTCCTCGGTACTACGCACTTACAGTCATCTTCTTGGAAATATGTTCCGTACCTGAGATTAAGCTGTCGACCTAAACAAAAAGTCATCACAAAGTGCCTAAAACGGTCATTTATCGAGGATAATGAACTTTAAGTTTGGAGCCTGCTTCTGGGCCGGTTTCAAGGTGAACGTACTTATCGATACTGATTGGTATTCACAACTTTGTACCATGAACTTATTTTGGAGTTGTTTGCCAATTCTTAGGTTATCGGACCCGTAGACCGATGACTAATACCTGCAGATTGATACGATTTGGTCATAAAACCAAAATAATGGGAGCAATCAAAGTCTGTGACTAATTTTATTGATATTGACCACATAAAAATAACGATCGGAAAAATGTAAACCAGATAGCTATAATCCGCCGTGTAGGTATGTCTAATGTCGTTGTTTCTGATAGCATTGATCGTCGTTATTTAGCTATTAACCTAGTTTTGTTCAGGTGTGTAGCCGTTTAAATAATTATTTGTTGGTTTAAACCAAATATTTTTACGTCACTCTTCTAATTAGCCTTAATTACAGGACGTTACAGATAACATTAAAAACACAAAATACAGAAGGCAAACTGAGGTAAAATATTTGATAATTTTCTACGAATCTATGAAGTATGAGATAGGTGCAGGTTGTGTTCCGAGTAAATACCCTGACAAGTGCTTTATTGAACAAACACTTGACGGAAACGTGTTCACGCCTCTGTAGGTACCATGTAAAGACACGCAGCAGATAAAAAATTATTTACATTTAAATAAACAGTTAAGGTCTATAATAAAGGAGATTTATAGAAAAATTCACAATATCACAGACAATCTGAATAAAAATTCCATTTAGATAGATTTCCTTTTTTAGATATGAATATTTTAAGAGTTTACGGATTTAGTGCCTATGTGCTAAAATTTATTGAAACGTAAATACAGTTAGTTTTAAACAAAAGATGAACTGACATTCTGAAAAGTAAACAAATATGTAAAAGTTAGATTTTTTGTGTATGAGAAAACACTTGACGTTTAATATACATAAAGTTATACTAATTTCCAAAAGAAGGAGTGTGAGCTGAGCTGCATTTTTATTTTGTTTGTTTTGTATTTAATTTTGTTGATCGAGAATCTGATCTGCTATAGGAAGCGCTCCTGAGGACTACTTGACTTGCTACCTTACAAGCTTAAACATTAAAAAAAGTGCAGGATTTTTTTAAAGTACCAGCAAGTGGACATTCATCCTACAAATATATTGACCAAATATCTACGCAAGTGCTCTTACACTGCTGACATTATGAGTATCACTCTATAAACAAAATATTGTAAAATCTTCATTTCAGGAATTAGATATGATCATAACCATAAAATTATACCAGTCACAAAATGTTCACTGTTGAACATGGTCTTCCCCCAATGACTTCCAGAATCCAGGTCAGCTGGTTGGAATGTCCTTAATAGTAGTTTTAAGTGTGGGAGAGTCATGCTTCGGCACGAATGGGCCAGCTCGACCGGAGTAATACCACGGCCTCACAGAAAACCGACGTGAAGCAACGCTTGCGTTGTGTTTCGTCGTGTGAGTGAGGTTACCGGAGGCCCAATTACCCGCCCCTTCCCCAATCTACCCAATCCCTGAATTCTGAAAAATAGATTTATTAAACAATATTTTCTCACCCTTTAACACAATGAGCAGCAGTTAAGACGTATCTGTCATTGATGAGCATGCCTCCACAGTAGAACCGCTTGAAGTAAGACAGGCGAGCCATCCAGGGGAACTCGTTGATACCAGCTTCATCACCACCCACGATACGAGAGACTTCGTTCCTTTCACCACATTCTGAAAGCGTTTGGATATCAAGGTACAAATAGGAAGAAAGTACCTAAGTACATCATTTTGGGAGATATTTTGTTACTGCCGCCCAAATGGGAGCAAACTTGATTTCACATACCATGTACAAAAGAGGTTTAAAAATGGGGTAATGGCAGACATCGAGATTATTTACTGAAAACTAAACACGACTATCACCCTAAATACACTAAAGTATACACGTCCGTTTTTTTTATGGGATAAGCCGGAAAACGAGCCGACGTATCACCTGGTGGTAAGTAATCGGCATCGCCCACGACATTTGGAACACCAGAGGCTTTATGTGCGTTACCTTCCATTTGGGGATTACAAATTTGAGGATTATTGAGGATTCAGGGATTGGAGAGATTAAGGAAGGGTAGGGGGGGGGGGGTAATTGGGCCTCCGGTAAGTCACACGACAAAACAGAACGCAAGCGGTGCTTCACGTCGGTTTTCTGTGAGGCCGTGGAATCACTACGGTCCGACCTATTCGTGTCGAAGCATGGATCTCCCACACCTCGATATTTATAATACATAGAAGTACCTACATAAATAACTACCTAATTTGAAGTTACTATTAATTTGACATAACATACAGTAGTCATAATATTCCTAAATCACTACCAAGCCGTTGATTTTCTAATCCTATGATAAATGACTTTAAGTACTTGTTAAACACAAGGGGAAGGCAACACAGGAAGGTAGGTAAGGTCATCAATTAATCAAACTGAATGTGTACGATTTATTGGTATGAAGCTTTTTGTAATCTTATTAACTACTTATACTGACAAACACTTTCATTAATAGATAACTTGACATAAAGTCCAGGCTTAACAAAATACTCTTATTATTCTTTAAAAAAAGAGTTGAAAACAAATTAGCGTGTAAAGTATTTGTATCGGGTATTTATCTGTCCTTTTATAGTGTTTCATATTTAAATGCTATCACACAATTATGGGAAAGCCATGCTTCGGCACGAATGGGCCGGCTCGACCGGAGTGATGCCACGGCCTCACAGAAGACCGGCGTGAAACAACGCTTGCGCTGTGTTTCGTCGCGTGAGTGAGGTTACCGGAGGCCCAATTACTCCTCCCCCTTTCCCAATCCCTGAGTCTCCAACAATCCTCAAATTCCTAATCCCAAAAGGCCAGTAACGCCTCTGGTGTTCCAGGTGTCCATGGGCGGCGCCGATTGCTTACCACCAGGTGATCCGTCGGCTCGTTTACCGGCTTATTCCAATAAAAAAGTTGTAGTTACTGTTTTATGATTGTAAAACTATAATAGGAATAAGCACCATGCACGCATCCTTAGCAAAAAAAAAGAAAATTCGATCACGATTGCAGCTGGAAAATACTGTTTATCTACAGTTAATTCAGCTACAAGTAGATATTAAAACCTTTCGTTATCTATCATCATCATAACATCGGCATCAATTCGATGACTAAACATACCTCATCTAACGACTTCCTTGACCCCTTTAGTTAGTAAAACATATGAGACAGTCAAGCGTTTAACTCAGTAAATGCATACTAACTGCAAGAGCACGTGGTCCTCGGCTGGTTGGCTTCTATCAGCGGCGGCCGGTTGCCCCAAAACCCGCCGAAGATGTTCTTTGTGTACTCCCCTCTTGCATCCTTAACCAAGTCTCCCTGTGATAAATGACAATAAGATAAATAAATACAGGAGCAAGACGTTAAATATGCTGCAACAAAGGAGTCAAATATTTATTGTAGCACCCACTTTGCACCAATTAGGTTTTGACTGCCTTTTAATGTAGATAATATGTATCATCACGGTTTTTATCCTCGAAGTGGTATGCAGAGGTGTACCTACATTACGGCACTTAATGCCACTGTACATCGTAACACCCGCTTTCCACTATGCCATGCAGATAATAGGGGGAGATATATAGGGGGTCCAATATTTTGATATTGACTTGTAAAGATTAAAGTTTACTGATATATATACCACAATACTGTAGATGTGGTACATACCTAGGTATCAGAAATGCTTAGAAAAGGCATAACTCATAACGTCTTTTTGTGTCTACTTACCAATCAAAATAAAAGAAAGGGTAATGAAATCCTAAAGCCCTTAGAAGAAAATCTAAATGTATATGTGTTAGTACACATATAAATTAATTGTTTACCTAACCAACTAAATATAAACAAGTGTTAAAAATTATAGCCAAGTAGAGAAGTTCTTTTTCCGAGAGACCAGGCAAGTCGGTTTAACTCGAGCCTGCCACTTGTCATGGACAGACAATCCCTTGTGTTTATTTAAGTACTTACATATATAATGAACCAAACGATGTTTTTCTTACTCGACATCGGAAATATTTGAATAAGAATCACAAAACATTGTTTGTGTTAAGACGTAACCGACCAACGAAAAACTTTCAGTTCCGCAACAATTTCGCTTTTTTACCGCATATTTTCCCTTTGTGTTTGATGCATTTAAAAAATATAAGAATATCGAAGAACAGCTACTAAATATACTAATAGCTACTAACCAAGTTTCATAATTATGTTCTTTTTTCAGATTTTCAGAAAGTTTTGACAATATCAGAACAACCTTTTGAAATTATTTTAACAAATAAGCGATAGTCATTGCTGATGCACTAAAGTTCTTTTCTATTTTACTGCGACCATTATCAAAAACCAGCGCAACATGCGTTCTAATATGACATATTTAATTTACAGTTGTATATAAACAAATCGCAACAGGTTTACCAATTATATATTGATGTCACGTCTACAGTGCCAAAACCTTGCTCTTCTAGTCAACAGATAAAATAAAAACGAAGATAGCACGTGAATTCTTTTTTTATTAATTTAAAAAAAAAATTATGACCAAGGTCCAAAAGCAAACGAAAGTAAAAAAAAATGCTACCAACCTCTGAGCAAGTGAAAGTCAAAGCCACAAGCACTAAAATAAATAAACACTTCCACATTGTGTTACAGGTTTTAAAAAATAAACATAAAAAAGTAAAGAAGTAAAAAATTCCAAATTCGAATTCAGATTTTGGCGCTCGGCTGGCGCATGGTATTTGGTAGATGAACTTGTCGCGCGCGCTCACTACGGACACACACTGAGATGCGATTCGTCCTCACCCGTGGTCAAACATCGGACGTGTTTTGGATACGTCAATTCGTACCCCACTAGTCCAATAGCTATATGTACCTATTCTTATTTCACTCGCCAGGAAACAAATCAGGTGCAATGTCAAAGCGGCAATATAAAATTACCGCGGTTTGATCTGTTTTGTTCCTTGGATACTTGATTAAGTTATGTGGGAAAGGTGCACATGCACAGGTGTAGTTTGTACTAATATGATTTTTTAAGAGTTATGCTCTAGTCTAGGCTATCGGGTCGAGCACCTCCTAATTGCTTCGTCACGAATCTGTCGGATTAACATCATTACATGCACTCGGATACATGGAAATTCTAATTACATGTTCCGTTTAAATCTCTCTGATTGACACAATATTTAACGAGCATTTTAAAACTAAATCGACATTCAAATTCAAATACATTGTCATTTATAAATGACAGGGATCTAGCTCTAAGTGAGCAGTATTTCAATAAAATAATTCGCTTTAAGCTCTTAAATCAGACCACACAATTAAATGAAGAAATCACACAAAGAGATCTTTTAGGACCTTTATTCTTTTATTTAATTTAAAAATCCGATTCATTTTCTTTATACGTGACTTACCTATTTATTCAATAGAAGACACGTTGCTTTGGCCAGTAAACAAAAATGCTGATCAGAAACAGCTTAGTAGGTGAGTAAATCAATCAAGTAAATAAACTTGTCTAGTCTGATTGAAAAGTAGCATTTAATGAACATATAATATTCTACTTTTGAAACCGCCTAGATGGCTGACAAATTACCAATTCAGACTAGTAACGGTACCAATATTTATTACTGGAACGACTTTTTGCATTAAAACGATTTAGGCAAGAGAGACAATTTAATTTGATTGGCGCCATGTTAAAATACCTATGTAGGTGGCTATAAATAATAACTCGTTCACGACTTAAAATAAAACCTATAAAAATAAGGCTGTTGGAAGTTATTTATTTTTCATGATTCAAATATTTTTGTTTTCCTGTATGTTCTGGAATGAATCTGTGGTGTTAATTAGGTCAGTGATCTGCTTATCTTAATTTTATTTTAGCTAAGAAGCCTCCATTCGTGAACAAAAGCCTTCCTATGGGACACATTTCAGTGATCATGATTACATAATGATAATCCTCAGATTTGGTATTTGAAGAATGCTGCGTCGGCCTCTTGATGAATTTGTAGTTGTAGTCCAATCTATTTTTTATTGTTTTTCATTGATCAGCGCCACCTATATGCATCTGCAATATCAACGTTGCTTGCTGTCTTTCGAAAAGGCAGGCTGTCTTCTTATCGATCGTCAGTTTCATTTCTTTATTTTAAACGAGAAGTTGCAAATATCAGCTATCTAGAATATGAGTCATATACTAGACTATAAAGCAGTTAGGAGGTGTTAAATATCCGAGTCAAACAAAATATCTAGGTGTTAAAGTTGTCGAATACTCTGTAATAGCATGGAGTTTAGGATTGCCGAATGTATAGACTTGCAAAGAATATGAGGCTCATAGTATAACTGACGGAAAATGGGTGTCATACATAATTTAATATGTGATCTCCGAGAAAAATATACTCGTTATCAATAATCACAAAAAGGTTTTAATGTGAGATAAACAGATGGAGTGCGGAATCGTTTCGGCGGCAACCGGTCGGTCGGTGGCGGCGAAAGTGTCACTTTCCATCCACGTCACAATGGCTCGCTGGCTTTTTACACATTCACTAACACTTTGTACATCTAACGAGCTTTAATTATGTCAATGAATGATGTTTTAGTTCATTTTATCTGTAAATGTGGATGCCGACTATATATATAGAACTAAGGGAAGAGCCGAGTCGAGAATAAATAGGACATACGTTAGACACTTGATATTATGTGAGACATAAGCTGTAAATCCATTCCCTGTTTAGGTAGCTGTATGCGTTTGGTTTATGGACAAACAAACAATGAAAATATGTAAAAAGTTTATAGTAATATATTGTTCAATGTTAACAATCTGAAGGGTTAAACCCAAATTGTATTTATGTTCTGTGAAATTGAAACTCTGCTTACGCACATCATAATAATGTTTCATTGGACATAAATCCCAAAATAAATATCACGAGTTTGTAATAAAATCTTGGACCCAGCACTCAAAGGTTGATAAAAATAAAGTCATAAAATATCCTTTTTCAAACTGTTTAATGTATAAGAGCACCTCTAGATATAACAATTAAAGAATTCAAATCTTTGAACATAACAAAGCAAACACACGAACAAAGTTAATAAAATTAATAAAGATACTAAAGATTATGAAATAATTTGTATTTTAAATGTAAATAAATTAATATAAAAATTATCTTATAAAACAAAGATTTATTAAATGAATCTAGATTAATAAATAACTACGGTTATTATGATAACAATTTTCTCGTGATAGGGATCACAGTTGTAGCCTAAAGAGCATCGATACTTAAGAGCTAACTTAATTCTAGGACATGTTCCGTCTTACACCCAAATGACGTGATGTTTGTTAATTTTTTTATTATTATTATTATGTTTTAGGGACTATCGTTGAGGGACATGTCAGCCCTTTGTTTTTTTTATATTGAAGTTATAACTTATACTTGTTTCTGATCAACAACAGCGTGATAATTTACATTGTACGCCTCGGAAATTTAAACCAAACCGATAAAAATGATACAATTGATATTTTATTGACAAAGAAGACATTTGTGAGCAAAAGAACGAAAGCTAAAAGCTTTTAAACTAATTTGTTCGCAAAACCATTCACCTTAGCTGATAATTGGCACCTCGCCATAAGGGAATGTAAGAGGTAACAGGTAACACTGTCGATACATACCTAAGTATTTCTTTTAAGAATAACATCCATCAATTTTATCCTTTCACTGCGCATTCAAATTTGCATCACGAAGTCACGATTCGACATTCATTTGGGTATAAAAAGCACATGCGAAAGTCCAAAGCTAAATTATTGATAAGTGCAAAAAAAGAAAAATTTGATAAAAAAAAATGTTAGTTGGTGCAAATCCGAACATTGAAACGTCACTCAATTTAGAATGATGATATCATGCTGCATGGCCATTTGAAAGTGTTAGAATTTATGTTAAGCACGTTTTTAGATTGAGTACTATTTGAGTATTTCGGCCAGTATGCATTCTAATTTTCACCAAAAACGAGAGAAATTGTCATAAACTCAACAAAGTGAAGTTACGACGAAAACTGTAGAAAATTATTTGTGTAGTCTTCGTCGTCAACGTCTTTCCCAAAGTGGGCGATAACGCCCCCTTGTGGGCGCTGTGGGTCTTTTGGGTGATTCGTAATTCATAATAAATCTGTCCTATTTTATTGAATATAGAAAAAATGAAAATCATATCAATCGGTCGCTCCGTTTCGTAATGAAAGTAGACACAAACAAACAAATAAAAAGGCAACAGACACACTTTCGCATTTTAATCACTTTCGCATCAGTCGGCTGGTCTTTTGAATACTTGTTCGGATTTGTTGGGTACGATTGAGCGTCGAACCCGCAACAGTTCTTGATTGAATGAAGGATTGATTATTTTAGTTATATTTTTAATAAAAGATACTCTGTTTTAATACTATAAAATTGCGTTTCAATAATCATTCTTATTGGCAGGTGGAGCCTGTAAGAGTTAATTTGAGACCTAAGTGCCGTTGTATGTTACCTACTGCGCACAGGTTTCAAGTTGCAGGTTATAGTAAAAGTTTCGTTTAGAATAAATTCTCCGTTAACATACATAATACACATATATTGGTCAAAATAATTATTAAGTTATAGTGGTTTTTAAATAGGTGAACAAATGGGGGCGCTAAAAACATATTTATTGTCAAAGTGGGTAGTAGACAAAATAAGTTTGGGAACCACTGGTGTAGAATGACTTTTCCTCGAAGTATATTTTAGTAGATGCCGAGTACTACGATTTAAGATACCTGCATTTATCATACAGATAAAGCTTATTTAAAATGGAATTAAATTTGATTCTCCTATTTGCCAATATATCAATATAGCAGCGAATAAAGCAGCAGTGAAAATACTTAATACTAGAAAGAATAACAAATAAATTACTATTATGTACAAAATAGCATAATGAACACTTATTAGGCATCAAGTAAAACATCTTAAATTCTAATGGTAATCTGCACCACCGGCCTGTCCGAAGTAATTTAACTTACAATTAGATAAACAAGTACATAAAGTAATTTAAAACAAAACTTAATTGTCATGACTTTGTCACTTTAGATAGTATTTCAAAATCACCACGTGTGACGCAATGCTTTGAAATACCTTTCTACTTACTAATGTTAGTTATAGTAATTTAAAGAGTCTAATGTCTAAAAATAAACAAATTTTTAGACATTAGACTCGTTAGAGTAACACAAAAAATACGTAAAGATACAAATTATAAAATAGTTATATGCAACAAAAAACACTGTTTCGTATCAACAGACGCGGTTAGCCATAGCGGTTGCATATTAAATTGGAAAAGTGGTTAACCGCAAGGAGCGGCTGGCCGCGCGGTTGACCGCTAGTGTGTAAGGGGGCTAAATTATTTTTTTATATAATACATAATGTGTGCCAATAACACTGAAGTATAATTAAGAATTAGCTTTAACTGGCCTACATATATCAACTATTAAGGTAATCGACAAATTACGTAATGTTTTACAAGCATGAAAATTAATCGAGAAAATATTTTATTTCGTACTCTCCCTACTTCATTTACTTTGATCAATATAATGAAAATGAATAAATAAAATGTAAGCTGGCGTTAATTCTGACGTATGTAGAGGTAAGTACATACTTAATAAAGAATAATGATTACTGCTAAATTATCTTGTTCTTTAAAAAGGACTATGAAAGTGAAACATTGATATTCGATGATTTATTTAACGGTTGTTAACGGGATGCAAGAGGTATCTAACCATTCGATCTGGAAGTCTTTATGAACGACATATGGCTCATGATGATGATGACTTTTCTTCATAAAAGGTGTTCCAAGGAGTTTTTAATGCACCAGAATTATCGCCAGTTTCTTAAACTTTCTTCATCGACTGCGGTTATGCCATCAGTGCCATCACTACGTTGCAAATCCTAAACTACGAGTATTGTTTCAGATTTTGGCTCGAGATACGTCTACTTGATACATAAGTGAAATGTTTGGTAATCGTTACATTTGAACATATTTTTAAATTGGCACTTAAATCATTATGTATCCGATCTTTTATCCTAGAAAATTAATCTAATTATTATTATTACTAGACTAACTAGACTTACACTGCAATTTCCTTTACCTACGAATTTATGATTAAGATTCCGAATTCTTTGTTCGCAGCTTTTCCCGTTCAATGTACAAAAGTATACCACCTATTTTATATCATCTACTATAGCATAATATTCTAACGTACGCTACTTATCTACAAGATCGTCATTATTATGCATCTATTCTTGATTACTTCTTACAATACTCACCACCTCCAAGTACCCACTACCCACTCAATAAATTAAAAAATAAATCTACGTTTATCTGCATTTATTTACAAAGTAATTTAATGGGATGTCACTCAGAGGTGGGTAAAGAACTTGTTTCGAAATAATATCACCCTGAATTAGTTGCCACATAGACATGTGTCTCTTAAATTAGCTCTAAGCCATGGGAGGTATCTTGTGATCCTTGTGTAGACACCTGGGTAGCCTGGTCTTCCGCAACCCACACCCCAAGACACAATACCTGGAAAAAAGAAGGATAACTATGTATAAGAAAATCGTAACCATCACAGTCTCTTTTAGCACAGAAGCGACATCTAGGTTGCTTGTGACGTCTTAACGCGTTGGTAACCACACCAACTTAAGAGTGTTTAAGTTATCCAAGAGATGTCACTAGTCTAATACTGGTTTGATAAAATGGAATGTGTTGTAGGTAAATAGTGTACTCACCAACGATTTGGTATTTGTCACCCTGTTGCAACAGAAGAGGACCACCACTGTCTCCTTGACAAGAATCAGTAGATGCTCGACCAGCGCATAACTGTAAATGGTAATACATAATGTTGTTATTTAATTTATACCCAGTTTCACTCGTGCCATCATAGTTGGTCATAGATATTGACTTATTCATGGCGAGGCTACGAAGTAATATTTTATTTTCTAATACAATTTACGCTGTAAATTTCACTTGTATAAATTATAATTCATATTTTAGCATCTAGCACCATATCTAACTTAATCTTTACTTAACGAATTGACGGTTTTGTTTATATCTAATGCAAAATCCTCATAATTTTTTCAAACAAAAGTAGTATCTAGGCATCTTGTTTATATCTTACGCAAAATTCACAAAATTTGTTCATAAAAAACTAGTCTCTAAACGTCTGAAATAAGGTCTACAATAGAGTGAGTGGAAAGCGGTCATCGGTGGCCGCTTAGAGGCATAATCGGCCAGAACTATTTAACCACTTAAACCTTAGCAACTAGATACTACTGACCATGTTACTAGTAATTCTCGAAGCTCTGTACTTCATTCCTCGGCACTGGTTGAGTGATAGAATGGGCACTCTCACTTCCTGCACTATAGCAGGCAGCTGCCCTCCCTCAGATGTCCGACCCCAGCCAACTACGACCCCCTCTTTGCCAGATGGGTCTATACCTGAAACATAAGTTCTGTCGTAAGTAGGTAATCGTAATATATAAATATGAACTAAAATTGTTAATATTTAGGTAATAACAATGTTAAAGAGCTTTCTCTCGTTAAAGAGCTCTTAAATTATGAGACTATATTATTTAACAGACAAAATTAGAGTACCTACAGTCAACAGTCATGAGATTTAAAACACCAGTGGCGCCCTCTAGGAAGAGCAAAATCATTTACGTCCTCTATTAGATCTCGTATGTATAAAAATTAAAGAGGCCAATAAACTCACCAGAAGGCGGTAAACAAACAGGTTTGATGATTCTAGAAAAGTTGACAGGTTTGCGCAGCTTGAGGAGAGCGATGTCGTTGTTGTATGAATCTGGATCGAAGCTGCGATGACGTACGATAGCCGTGACGGCACGCATGATGGCCGCACTCTCTGTGGTGATGGTTTGGTCGTGGTCGCCCAGGATAACGCGGATTTTGGACCGCTTTAATCTGGAAAATGGAAATAAAAAGTATTGGTAACTATTTTGAATTAATTATTACGTCAATTCAATAGTATCATGGGGACTCATAACTTATAAAAACAGGTCTGCTACTTTTCAGTTAGTCTAAGAAGTATGTGAATAAGTAAAAATAGACAGAATATAGAAGAAAGAAAGAAATAATAGAATAGAAGAATAGAATTAGAACATACACGTATATTTATTTTTTTTTATGGCATAAGCCGGTAAACGAGCAGACGGATCACCTAATGGTAAGCAATCGGCGTCGCCCATGGACACCTGGAACACCAGAGGCGTTACAAGTGCGTTACCGGCTTTTTGGGGATTAGGAGTTTGAGGATCGTTGGGGATTCAGGGATTGAGGAGATTAGGGAAGGGGAGGGTAGGTAATTGGGCTTCCGGTAACCTCACTCACACGACGAAACACAACGCAAGCGTTGCTTCACGTCGGTTTTCTGTGAGGCCGTGGTATCACTCCGGTCGAGCCGGCCCATTTGTGTCGAAGCATGGCTCTCCCACACTTAATTATCTGTTAAACCTGGATAGTAAAATACCTAGATATATGGTTGTTGTACCTATAACTAACTTTCAGTTTCATCCCACTGTTATTGGCACCGCAGATTATATCACAGTTTCCATTTATATTTTATGAGAGTGACCGTTGAATAGAACATGCATATAAATCACTAAGTATACCTAACTAAATTGTTCGATGCCTAATAAAAAAGATAAACTAACACGATTTTCTGCATTAGTAATTTGTCGTGCATGGAAATTTATTAGTTAGCTAGTTTTTCACATAATTCTGACATTTGTACAAGTGCGATATCCAGATAAAAAATCAATGCAATCGTATTAAAATGATGAATAAATGTTGTCTGCATGTATGAATAACTGTTTTTAAATGAACGCAAATAACAAAATGTTTGTAATTGTCTCGTAAATTAAGTTACTTCATTTGTACAAGAATTATTTATTGCGATAAATCAAACTGTCTGTGTTTAGGTACCTAACTATTTTTACATTAGGTATATAAAATAGTCTCTCAGACTGCTTTGTTGGCCGAGTGGTCGCGAGTGCGACTGCCGGGCAAGGGGTCTCGGGTGCGATTCCCGGTTCAGGCAAAGTATTACTGGGTTTTTAAATATCTCAGTAGTAGCACGGAGTCTGGAAATGTTACCGGTATATGGCAATAGGCTCACCCCCTATTACATGGGACTCGTAACATAAATAGTGAGAAGTGGAAGTTACATTGTAGGTACAGTGGCATTAAGTGCCGTAATGTGCACCACCGCACTCGGGAATAAAAAGGCGTGATGTTATGTTATGTATAAAATAATCAATTCTATTACATGTCATGTGTGTCCATCAATCTGTATGAATTATTGGATGTTCAGGCACGAATAATATGAGTAGATAACATCAACCGGAAAAAATCGATTCTGTTATTAGAATAGCAAATAGGCCTAATATGAATTATCGTAATGCAACATTGCGTGTGGTCGTGTGTGCGCGCATGCGCTTGGGCAACCTTCCACATAGTAACAATATAGCTCCATTATATAACATGGACTAGTTACAAACGTAACTGCCAAGCACGAGGTCTCTATCTTCCTTGCCGACCTTAGTACCTTAATAAAGATGGGTACGTTATTTTAGTAGGTAGATAATATCATAAAGATAAAATAGCAACATGTAACTAACAATTGGTTTAGTTGGTGAAAATTTTCTTCGTCTTATATGCTTATTTTCAACTTCTAATTTAATCCATTGCATTTTTTCATCGTTAATAGTATAGGTATTCCTGTATAATATTGTTAAAACTCTATGATCTCGACTCTTCAACCTAGCAAAATTCAAGAGAAAACAAGCTAATTTTCTTGCAAAATTAACGGTAGGATTTCAACGACTGAGCACTTAATTATAACATAAATCCATCCATCATGATAATCCCCCTGTTATACAAATTGTTCGTGATAATGAATCATATAAACCTACATTAAAAATACATTTACCTCTATAAGCACACGCAATTGTTACACAAAACCAGTACCTAACGAGCATGCCATACTTAATGCACATTATACCTACGTTAAAATATGTAGTTCACGCAATATTCTAACCACTTAACTAATTAATCAATAATAGATACTTAAATATATTGCGAAACACATTCTTTTGCTACGAAAACGATCGTAACTGACGGTAAAATGCTAGTTAGCGATGAAAAACTATATACCATATTACTCCTATGGCATATGACATAAAGACAGGAAACAATTAGGCACTGAATGAAAGGTGCATTACGTAAACGTTGATAGTAAATAAATAATCACATTTGATGCTATCTACACTACAGATGTTAATTTAGGAAAAATTCCTCTTTTCGTTACACCATTTATGAAAAACTAATTCACATACTTAAACATTACTAACAGATTGTAATCTACAAACAAACTGTCATTTTCATTAAATATTGGTTGGAATTCTAAAAGGAAATGCTTGACTAAACGTTTCCTGTAAAAAACCGAAAGTGAAAGAAACACATTGCTTGCTCTGCATTTGTATGCATAAACCTAATATTCAATTTCCTCCAACTCCTTGTGGAGCAGATAAATTTCGTAAGTACAAAACACATTTTGTTCAGGACCCTCAAGAAGGAAGGAAGGGGCCTCGAGAAACTTAAGAGATTCGCAATTATTTCAGTGGTTTCCTTGAAACCAAAGTTGGTCGTGTGAGAAAAGAACCTAAATCCATAACCTAACCATGCATAAATTTATGAATTATATTCACATCGTCCAACCACCTTGAGGCAAAAACAAGCACTAGAAACTGAGGCTCCCGTATAAACTACAATCTATAGAGTAAATCACTTACTTCCTGACACAATGCGCAGCTGTAAGCACATACTCCTTGGTCAGGAGCGAGGCTCCACAATGGAACTGGCCATCATAGACGATCCTCGCCATCCACGGGTAGCGGTTGGCGCCGGCCGGCATCCCGCCGACGATGCGATTCTCCTGGTTCGACCCGCCACACTCTAGAAAGTAAACACAGTTTGTTGAACCTACGTCATTCACTAGTATCACAAGTACTTGCAGATTTCCTGCTCGTTCTCAACGTATGATTGTCGACTGATGGCTTGTTTTGTTTTTCAATAGCAGTGAATTTGTTTTTGTTTACATCGATCGAATTGAACTGATTGCGCTCTTTTTGCAACACATTATTACGAGTGTCTGTTAAATCCAATTTGGTTTCATATTCTAGAATCTACATACTTAAATCTATGATTATTTACAAAAGATACAATAAATATGGTTACTTAAGTATTTAAAATTAGCACCATGGTGCAGATCAGTAAATAAAATGTACATTATGTTACTTGTTATATTAAGACAAGCGACTGGTTAATGATCGTGCAATTAAGTTAATTGCAACAAGCAGTAGTTAACTATAAATTAACGACTTAGTATCTAGTGCCAAACCAGCTGTAAACCTTACTAAAAAGAATATGCTGCTAAGATTTCATGAAGTAGGTAGGACCTCAAATGTCATTTTAGATCAATAATTTGTTTTTCCTTGACAAAATATAATAATTCCCTCCATAGTCATTATATAGAAGTTCCCTTCCAAGTTGGAATTGAGTTAAAATTATTACGATGTAAGTAACATCATAACATCTTAATTGCGTGAGAGCTAATGCTATCAGATGGATCCTACTGGATCTAAAATAACTGTCCAACAAATAAATATTTTAAAGCAATTCCATTCCCGCCTGTACGTTGACAGGAACGGGAAATAGCAGTGTAAGTATAAATAACAAGTTATATAGCTGTTAATAGCAAATTGATCGCGATCCGGCGCGGGCGCAGCGCAGATCGAGTCTATTACACTTTCACTCTGATGAACGGCAGTTCAACGCTCAGACCTACCCACTACTTGTATACAACAGCTGTTTACGTGTAAACACTAACATGAAGGCCTCATGTTTTCTTAATGATCCTTATTTTATCTGTGGTCTGTACTCTGTGCATAGACAAATGGGGACTATTGGACTAATATGCTATGATAAGTAACTGTCAACCCTATGTTTAACGTAGGTACTCAAAGTTAATTTCCAAGTGTTTTTATTGTGTCGCGGAGAACCTAACGGGTAACCGGGGCTCCGGCTCGACGTGCAGGAGAAGGAACGGGGTGGTTTTTAGTCAGTAAGAGTCTGACACTCCCTCCCGCCTCACCCAGGCGGGAGCAGTCATTCGATGATTTTCCCTCCTTAAAAAAAAAAGTGTTTTTATTGTATAGTGTTACTGATATTTATTTCATTTTAGTATCAGACAATTCTTAACATTTTGTTTGTATTTCTACTTAGTGAAAACTGATTAGTGAAAATCCCTTTTTTTTACTAGCCCATTTTTATTTGGTGTGTCGGTTGATTAAACGTCGCAAAATTTCGTTTTCTACTGTTGTACTCAATTGCAATAGAGAAAATGTAAAATAGAAATTCGGCTGGCGACAATTTCTCCGATTAATTTCTCATTACATGGTTGTTTAACGACAATGCAATTATACTTATTCGCAAGTTTAAATTTGTCAAAATAGACAAAAAATATCGGAAGTCAATTTCCTCCGCTAATAAATGCAAAGATTATTTCATGGAAATTATGACCATGCCACTTCTTTCACCCAGTTTTTTTTCACCAAGGTAGGTACTTTATATAGGCACAAACGAAATACTGTTAAACCTCTAAATGCCTTGGGCTCGCTGCCATCGCAGCGGTAAGTCCCCTCTTTGAGGAGTGGCTTGAGAGACGCTACGGCGTCCTCACCTACCGCCTGACGCAGGTCCTCACCGGACATGGAAGTTTCGGGAGGTACCTGTGTCTGATGGGGCGGGAGGAAACGCCCGGGTGTCATCACTGCGAGGACCGCCCTGAGGACACGGTGGAACACACGGTGGGAGAATGCCCTTCGTGGGCTGAGCACCGCCGTGTCCTCAGGGAAGTGATCGGCGATGGCGACCTCTCGCGTCCGGGCCTAGTGCAGGCCATGATGCGGAGCGAGGGGGACTGGGATGCCGTCTCCTCCTTTTGCGAAGCAGTGATGCTAGCTAAGGAGGAGGCGGGACGCGTGAGGCAGCGGAGCGCTGCCTCCTCGCAACCCAGCCATCGCGAAGGACACACCGGGCGTCGGGGATCGCGAGACGATCTCCGGCCACCGTAAGCGCGGGCCTGCGGACGGCGAGCATGGGTGGCTCCCCGTCCGACCAGAAACAGACCCGAGCGTACGGCGCGTCGCGTTCCGCGCGCGCCTCAAAGAGCCATCAGACCACCACAGATGGGGCCCAATACGGCCAATGCCGATTCGGAGTCGCGGAGAACCTAACGGGTAACCGGGGCTCCGGCTCGACGTGCAGGAGAAGGAACGGGGTGGTTTTTAGTCAGTAAGAGTCTGACACTCCCTCCCGCCTCACCCAGGCGGGAGAAGTCATTCGATGATTTTCCCCCCATAAAAAAAAAAAAAAAAAAAAAAAAAAAAAAAAACCTCTAAATGCCTACTAACCTATTGCAGTACCTACATACATAAGTGCGAACAATGCTATTAAATACAATAACAACGTAATAACAAATTAACAAGCAAATAAATATTATATAATTACATATTATTATATAACATAATGTTTGCACGGAAATGTCAATATGAGACCATCATACAGAATACACAATAAATGTTTATCTAACAATTACGGCGAAGGTAAGGTAGGTAGCTGTACTCGCAGGGAATATAATAAATAAAAAGTGTTTAGGCAGGGGTAAGTACTGAATACCCCGGTACTAAAGTCTAGGCAAGTAATAATACTAATAACTAAAATAAACTTAATGATCTAAGTTAGATTACAACTGGAATCAATCAGGGTAGGTACATTAGATATAGACATAGGGATAGACGATATACAAATACAAACTCTAATAATACATTACAGGGACAAAAAAAATACACATGCGAAATAAAAAGAAATACGTTGACGACTACTGACGTACACGGTACGCATGAGGAAGAACCCCTCTGTGGTTCGAAACTAGTAGAGCGTTACTCAGTATTTTCACGCGAGTAAACCGCGATTTTTAGTTAGTTTTGTATGTCTCACGATAATGATTACAAGAATTGATGATATTATAGAACAGAAGTCAGTTACTTCATATGACGAAAAATAATTATCGTTAGTGATCGTCAACGTACAGGTCACTACAGGGATTTACATAAATACAAGTGCTGCTACGGGGTCTACAGGTGATACAAATTGGTGCTGTACCCAGATTGTAACTTACCCATCTTTCTAGGGAGTGGGTTTGCCCTGCCGCACTCTAAAACGTGAACGTGGATGAAGAATAATTAGAATTGCTTTGAAATAAGAGCACAGGCACACGGTCGAACTTAAGAGAAACAATTTAATGAAAGATACATCGTTGCAAGATGATCGTCAAAAAAATGAACCATGTCAATAACAATATCCTCAGCAATTGAAATAACAACAAATTGTAAGTTTGAAAACCCAAATTGTGACACAATTCTCATTCTCAGGTAGTTTAATATAAATATAATCAGCATTTTTAGTCAGGTCGGTACTAAGTATTAGCTTATTGGTTTTTCGAAGAAATACTATGGACATGGCGTTTTTCTCTAATCAATGAGTTCGATCGTCGAGCCCTTACTTTAACCTTAATAGATTTGCTGTGCTAATTACAAGACTAAAATTAGTAATTGCAATTGCTACTATAGACTAGTGCTCGATTACTTCCTGCGGTTTCGACCATGTTTTTGTCATTAACGATGTCACCCAAAGAAAGACTCAACTAAGTGCCGAACATACTTAAATATACATTGTTATTGCATAATAAGGATCGTGCCTTAATTGAGTGCGAATGCTGAAATGTCTCACATGTTTTATCTCAATTAAGATTTTTAACAGTTTCTCTCATAAAAAGCTCGGAGGTTTTTAGTGAAACTTTTTGTAAATTACAACATTTTAATCCCAAAATGGATGTGACATCTGATTACGTTAAATATTGCATCTGACTTAAGTTATATTTATGTTTGCAGGAGATATATGTTTTATGCTAATGGCTTTGATGAATATTTTAACACTTAAGTCTTTGTAACAATAGATTTTATCTTTGCATATGCTTCCGGATCTAGGGTGATATTTCTGTGCATTATGTGAGTTTTCTACATACCACACGAGCAGTTCTTGATCTGGTTGTCCTCCTCATCGTCCTCGACGCTCTGTTCCTCCAAGATGGGCACCTCTAATCCAAATATGGCATCGAACAAGAACCGTGATGTTCTGTTACCTGATGACACCTGGAATTATTGTAAAATACTAATTTAGCTGAAGGAAGTCACAAAATAAGGACAGAATATTTTTTAAGAGTAATTCATTTGAAAAATAGATAAAGGAGAAAGGAAAATCTGAGAAAATGAATGACGTTTGATAAGGGAAATAAATGTTTGGTCAACTACTTGGGTTAAGGAAAGAAAAAGACGAGGATTTTGAACTCAACCAGTGACTTAAACAGATAGCATCTCGTCCACTTACGGTCATTTGAGTTTACAATTTATCGAACTCATTTATCAACAATGGACATGACTACAATTATGTATTCCACTCGAGCCAACACATTCCTATGTAGCATGTTAGATAACATATAAATTATTAGCACTATTAGAAGCCATCATTGCATGTTCACTGCAGTCGGAAGTAGGTAATCATGCTAAATTTCGTAAAGAATCATGTAAATTGTGTGTTGACTTTTATGCACATTACATAATAACGCAACTGGTATTTGATGGTCGGCTCGGAAATGCACTTACATAAGTTTTGTTTACCATTTTAAATGTTGGCGGCGCGGTTTACTTTCGCGGGAGGCGCGCACGCCATGGTTACACAATCTCTGATGTTAATTGGCGGCTAATGTCAATGTTGCTTTCACAATCTTAACAGCCGTGTTCCGGTACGTTATTATCCTTTTTTTATTCTATTTTAATATCAGACGCACTTAAACTTTCGCTGATCTCGGGGCTGACGATGACGGGTTAATTTGCACTACATTAGGAAATCGTTAGTCAAGTTGCTGATTTATTTGAATGTGTTATAGAATGACTGATGTCTCACATTTTGATCAGAAAAAGAAATCAAAGCATAAACGTCTAGATATTTTAAGAGCAAAGTCCAAAACTGTCTTCTTTCGTAACGCTACTTAAACAGAAACGAATTTGTTTTGACAAAGTATGACAAAAGCCTCTCATTGGGAATACCAACTGCTCCATTCAGAATCCGTTCCATACATAAAGTATGTCATTCGCCAAAAAGGGTTGTCAGTCAAACCAGTACGGAATAGCAGACGGCTGTCGCCGAGTGAGGAACGCACAATGCGACTACTTTCCCTTTGGTGACCTACTCGTTATAATCTCGTGACGAAACTGATGCCGTATAGTTTGTCGCCAACGTTAGCTAACAACAATATATTGTGACATAATAGTCACTTATGAGGCTAAGGTTGTCCATAACATGTGCAGGTTGGAACTTATACGGTCATCGGTGCCATTGTGTAGGAAGTTAGGTAATATGTATCGAATATCGAGTGCAGTTGTTATCAAATGGAGCAGAGCTGCTACAGGAATTTCAATGATATTGAAGTGACCAAGTTTAGTAGGTAGATGTTTTGAGGTCACTCTTTTTAGGTCTATCTTTATCTGTGCTCTACTTTAATCCAACAGATATGGATACCGGATTACGTGGGGTTCATCGTTACTGAAGTTTTAAAGTGATTGATAATACACGAGTCCTCTGATAGGGCTGTCTACATCGTACTTCTGTAAAACTTAAAGTAATTAGGAAATAAAGAATAAAATGAAGTGAAGAACCTGAATTAATCTATAAAAATGGTCAAATCAAATCTTATCAAAACCGAGGCTGAAAGAAACCTACTTAAGTTATACGAACTACGGGTATTTTATTAAATAACCAAACAATGTCAAGGCCTAACAGAAATGAGTAAGATCTAGAAATCTCTACATATTCGCCTGTTCCGTGACCCTATTAGTTAGGAATAGGTGTTGTAATTGGCCGTGGCAGCGATTACTGGTCCAGTTGACGTCTGAAGTTCAATGTCGGTAGCCAGGGCCGCTAACAATGGAACTGAGACAATGACACGTTGCCTAATGCCGTTAATACTGCACGCCAAATTAAACAAGCTGCTGATAGCAAACAAGAACTAGATTGTTATTTAATTGTGTTCTCGAACACGTTGTTTACATTTCCCACACTCTTTAGGGCTTGTAGCGTGCTTTCTTGTTACATCAACTTTAGGGACCTGCATTTTTGGTGATTGGTTTAAAAAATATTTAGTGACTTTGCTAAATTAATGTTGCGAGTAAGGGGAGAGTCTATTCTGCATTATACTACACCTATACATAGGTATTAAAATGCCTTTCCTTTTCGCCTAGTCTACAGTTCAAAGCCCTTAGCTATTACGCTTAGAGAGGCTTCAACATAAGGTCGTTGTGCATCTTTAAGGCTCAACGCAACGCTTTGATTACATAGGTTACAACTGCCATGAATGGAGATAATAGCAAAGAACGATACATTAGCGGGTTTCTCCTTTTAGCTACGTTTGTTATGTTGACAAAGGAAGAAGTTAAACAATAATTCGTTCGTGTCATTAGTTTTGAAGTGGATCATTTCAGACATATAAAAGAATCACGTTTTAAAGTTGTATTAGATTGCTATATGCTGCGGTACGATAAGTAATTTCAATGCATTTCTTTTTTTCCGTTAGGTTTACATTCAAATACTAACATAACATTGGGTACAGGTACTGTACGGTGCAGAAAAATCTTATCGAAACCAAAACATGATTCATGACACGATCAAAGTCAACAAAGTAGGTGGTTACGGCTGATTGGCGTCATTTTCACCGCATTCGCTTTTATTGTGTTATACCAGTGAATTCGTAAGGTCAGCAAGTACACTTTCCAAAGTATGATTGCGAGGCGCCTTTCACGAAGTAATTGTTGTGGTGCTCTCGTTTTGTTATCCGCAGTCGTAGTCTACTGCAGTGTATTTCAAAGCAGCAGGATTTATAAGCTAACTGTTTATAATAAGGGAAATGGAAATACATTAACAATTGTATCGGTGTTAGTTACTGCTGTTCGGACAATGGGTGATCTGGGACTAAAGTATCGATTTATGCTGATTACATGGTTTTGGTTAAGGATATATTCGAAGTTATATATTCAGAAAATCATAAACCAACCATATAGGTAAATAAACATTAGGTAACATTTTTTTCTTAAAATAGATTTCTTTCTCAACATTAAAAGTATGACATAATTAAGTCGCATAAGTTATATTACTTCATATCTAATAAACAAAACATCATCATTTTTAATTAACAACCCTGAGAAAAGTCTAAAGAAGCTTCTGACAACAAAGTTGATTTTTAACAAATAAATGCCTACAAGATTCAGTGACATTTCAAAGGTGGTAGCAGCACTTATGCTTTAGGACCGAGTTTTTTTTAAGGGGTAACATCATCGCATCGAGTGGCTGCTGCTACCTGGGTGAGCCGGAAGGGAGTGACAGACTCTTACTGACTAAAAACCACCCCGTTCCTTCTCCTGTACGGCGAGCTGGAGCCCCGGTACCCGTTAGGTTCTCCGCGACAAGGTTCTCTGCGATTTTGGGACCGTGTAGGGTGTAAAATCGCTTCTTGAAATTACTGCACAAGTAACAGACACAGAATACCTGCATAATTAGTCTACCCAATATTCATGAATGCGTTTACTCAAAGGAAAGGTATCTCCTGCGATATGACGAATGTCATTCCTAAAATGGTTGGTATCACATTGCACATCCCGCCTCTTAGCATCCAATGTTTCGACAACACTTCATTAGTCATAAAAAGGTAGGTCAGGCATTTGTTCATAGCAAATTAATACAACCGATGTAGAAATAAACAAAAGCCGAAAGTTTGTTGTTATTACGCATTGGGAATTCACATTTGTACGCAATAAGTATGATATGTCATATAAGTAGTAAAAACCAAACAAATGAGGCATGTTGTTTATAAAAGTTCATATAGGTATATAGAGGTAGTAAATGGAGGATAAATATAAGACTCAGTTTAATATCAGCACTAAAAACTACGTTAGTATTAATCAGACTGAATGAGAATTTGGTAACCAAAACATTTCATATAAATGGCTAGATTAATGAGTACCTACCAGATAAGGCTTGTGTATCATTAGAAAACAAATAATGGACCATCATCTACCTACAATTACCTATTCTCAACTCTAAAAAATATAGCTTAAGTTAAAAAAGGAAACCCAAATTATATATCGAATACATTGTTATATAACAAAGACAGATGTAACGGGCGAAAGTGGTGCATATCCGCGTGATCAGTTCAGTTAATTATCTCCACAGAAATGTAACTAAGTAGGTATTATGTTTTACATAAATTACCCAACTTACATAGGCCTACAAAACGCAAGTTTTACATTGTGTGAGTTCACGTTTGGCGTAATATTTTGATATATTCAAGGATAGCTATTACAGTCTTTAATATTTATAGAATCTTCCGGCAGACATTAACTTGAATACCTATCCAGGTATCAAGGTCTGGGTGTAATCTATATCAAATTCTTT
Organism: Spodoptera picta; assembly: GCA_038387885.1. Lineage (NCBI taxonomy): Eukaryota > Metazoa > Arthropoda > Insecta > Lepidoptera > Noctuidae > Spodoptera > Spodoptera picta. The sequence continues at coordinate 361,307 of JAZHFQ010000227.1, read as the reverse complement.
CGACTTTTGCTAATTGCAATATCAATGTTAGGACCCATCGTTGTTTACAAAATAAAGTCCTTTAAAAAAACCTTACTGAAACCATGTCTCTAGAGGTAGAATTAAAAGATACATTAAGCAAATTCAATTGTTTGGTAACTATAAGTAGGTAAGTGCCTATATTTTAAAACCACGTAAACTCTAAATCTTAAGGTGGAAAATCCTCCTGAGACACCCTCATCTGGGGAAGACGAAGAGGGGACCAGACTCTGAATAAAATTTTAAATTATGAATTTACAATAAGTTGTGCCTGACTGGGGCTGATGCGATTGCGATTACGAGATACTTCTAACCTCTTTGTCGATGAGACAATACACACTGACTTACTTCATGCAATCTTTCTATCTTTAGGCATTATTTGTGTTTACAGAAACATGGAAAATATCTAGGTAAGTACTGTAGCAACACTTCGTCTGACCATAAATTAAATGCAGGTAGAACTCTGGACTAGATACCCACCACCTAACAAAGCACCTATTCACATATCTAATTTTCTCTATGTAATATTATTATTATTATTATTTTATTATTTATTTAATTCAGACAGGCAGTTGAAACAACTGATAAATGCCTGCATCGTATTCTTCTATCAGTGGTTAATTCGATGTTGTGTATCTGTCAAGTCTGTTTTTGAACTGGTTAACATTCTGTGCAGCGATTACATATTCTGGAAGCCTGTTCCATGCTCCGACCACGCGATTACTCAGAAAGTGTCTGTGAGGAATATTTTTCGATAAGCTTTTACACAGCTTAAGGTGGTGGCCTCTAAGATGAACGTTTTCATTACGTGAGAACAGTTGCTCGAAATCAGTAATGTCATAATGTCCACTCAAGATCTTGTATGTCTCAATTAGGTCCCCACGCTGCCTGCGATCCTTCAATGTGGTTAAGTTCAAAACCTTCAAGCGCTCTTCATATGGATGCTGTTTCAGTGCTCGTGGTATTTTGGTAAAACTACGCTGTACTTTTTCCAAGTGTTCGATATCCTTTACGAAGTAGGGGCTCCAGACCTGAAATGCATACTCTAGGATGGGCCTGACGAAAGTTTTGTGGATCTTAAGCACCATCTCCGGAGTCAAGACACCGAACGCTTTCCTGATGAGGTATACAAGACTCTTGGCTTTTTTGGTGATCGAAGTTATGTGCTCTTCCCACTTTAGATCCTCGGTAATCTTTACCCCTAAGTCTGTTTGCACCTTGACCCCTGTCAGTTCAGCGTTACATAGTTTATATGTCAGACGAGGATTATTGGTACCTATATGCAGTACCGTACATTTAGAAGCGTTGAGGTTGATGAGCCACTCCTTGGACCAGTTTGCTATTCTGTTTAAGTCCTCTTGAAGATGGTTATAGTCAACTGTCGGATCCGCAAATATTTTAGTATCATCAGCAAATATGCTGACTTCACATCTCAGGCAACTGGGAAGGTCAAATGTGTATATTATATACAACACTGGGCCCAATACAGACCCTTGGGGCACTCCGCTATGCACTTCTCGATGTTCTGATAATGTCTCACCGACTCTTACTCGTAAAGTTCTTTGCCGCAAAAAGGATTCGATCCAGCTCAGTAGTTTTCCGCGTATTCCCACGAATTCCAATTTCTGCAGCAGCCTACCTGTGGGAACTTTATCAAAGGCTTTTTCATAGTCTAAGTAGATTACGTCTATAGGTTTTTTTTCATTAATATATAATAAGATGAGTAGCTATTCTGTTTATTTATATGAATACTCACTTAAGACTTCTGTTTTATGTCAAATTAAATTAAACTATTCTTCAAACAATCAATCAATCAATCTATAGCTATATATAGATATTTAGGTATTACCTACCTAAATGTCTGCTATAAAAACCTACTTTTTTTGTTTGGTTCAATGCGTTAATCTCCGAAACTACTGGTTCAAATTGAAAAAATGTTTTAGTGCTGGGCATGCCATTATTGAGCAAGTCTTAGGCTATCTGTAAGACATCACGCTACACATATACCTAGTCGAGGAGAACCTAATGGGTTACCGGGGCTCCGGCTCGACGTGCAGGAGAAGGAACGGGGTGGTTTTTAGTCAGTAAGAGTCTGCACTTCCTCCCGCCTCACCCAGGCGGGAGTAGTCATTCGATGATTTTCCCGCCTTAAAAAAAACATACCTAATAAAACTGCGTGCAAGTAGTTTAGCAGTCTTATTACTTAATATAACAGTTTATAAAATGTTATTATGTATGTTGTTGATTGTAGTAAATCATGTCAATTGGTCAACATATCATGCCAGCCATGCAGTTATTATGTATTGTATGATCTTCAAGCAGGCAATGTCATCAATCCTATAACTGTATAATCGTCGCAATCATTTTCATTGTTACAACAATATCATATTATTGTTACACAATAAACATAGTTTCAATTTGATTCAGGTACATACGAGAGGTAGGTATTTTATCCAGTTTTATATACCTGAGTAAGTAGGCATGCCACTCAGTTGTAATTCATTATTTCATTGGTTTTGTGTGTAACTAAGTAGTTGCCAAAATTAATGTAATGTTGTTAGACAACACTTTTAATTATAATAATAAAAAAACCTATAACTAACGAGATATTTTTTGTTGGTTATGCCTACATACAATTTATGGACTTAGGGTACCTACTTAATTACCTAACTAATTAAATCGTAAGAAAATAATATTCAAAATGAGGGAAATATTTACAAAACAAAACGTAACATTCGGTGATTCTAAAATTAAACTATAATTATGTCCGTACCTAGTTGCCCGTGCAACTTGTCTCTTAAATCGCCTACAAGTTACAGATAAGCAGGCAAACAAGAAGTGAAGCAAACGACTGCAACGAAAGTAAAAGTGCATGTTCAAAGTCAATGCACCGAAGCACATGCAACTGTGACCGATACCGCGTGCGCGGGCTGATAGCTGACGTTAATATGATAATCTCGTCGTACTCACATGGTTGTCTAAGGCAGCAGCATCCGGTGAACTTATCTCTCTGGCATCGTACGAATTCAATACAAGAACCACGTAAGTTATAGTCACAATACTCCATTGGCACATTGTAATGGGTATCCTGGGTCGAGAGCTCGTCGTTATTATTGGTCTGCACCACTATTTATTTGCGCGGCATCTCCGCGCTCAGCGCGTTCACTGGCAAATTCGGCGTCAGCGATTCAATGGCATTATTTCGCAAACGGACTGCCCATGAAACGCCGGCCGAGTGTCGGCCGCGGCCGCGCGGAGTCCACCGAGTGCCGCCGTGCAGGGGTCTTCGCCACCACCAACCGTACTTTCTCTCCACACCAAAAACCTATTGCAGAGATCCAGCCCCCACTCGTGCCCTCATCGCGCTGCACTCAAGCTACATCACACGTGCATCTCAGTCTCCTTGAAAACACTCGTTACTAGGTGTAATCATAGGTCCCGTTTAGACACGTGAGTACCTACCTATCCTAACTTCCCTTAATATTTTCTTTATTAGTTAAGTACACCACCCAATCAGTGCATTACGTACCTACTGCTAAAAATTGGTGCAAATGATGTGACGAGATGTTCTCTATACGTCAGAGATACGTCCTTTAGGATACAGTGTAGGTAAATGTCGTTTCCAGTTTGTCTTATGTACCTTTGAAGAATCTACGTACCTGGTCCTTAGTCCTTATAAACGAAAACTACCTAACTTACTGCAGTAGGTAAAATAAGTTTCCGTATAAAGTAGCTATAAAGTCTACAAACTTTAACTTTCTTCAGGTACAAATACAAACATTAGTTGTAGTACATGCGTATAGCAGAGCAAGAAATAAGGTGCAAGTAACAATTTTAATAAAAAAGTTACGTCTGTGGGAATCTACAGCGGATTATGTTGGATTTTCCACACTGATAAAATGAAAGTGAAATCAACGGTCACGCCGTTTCCGCACGGCGAGCGTGCCTTCCACCAACACGTAATCGTGATGTTTATACAACCACTCGAAAACTACAGGACGGGATGTCCGTCGTATAACTTTAATATCTACCTCTAGTTATTCTATTTCACACTTACAGTACCTACATACATACCTTTTGAAATAAGACATTTATGTAACTACCCAAACCACCGAAACTCCTGTAAGCCAGAATAAAATCACCGAAATAAATAAATCCGGCGAGTCAGGGACACGGAACGTGAAGTCGTGGATCCTGCACCGAAATCATTAGAAAAGAAAAAAGTAAATAATACTTACTTTCCTTGGTACCTACATAGATTATAATTATGTTATAGGTACCTACCTAAGCAACATAATATAGCTATCCGACATTCAGACCACCACAGATGGGGCCTAATAGGGCTGATGCCCATACGGAGCCTCGGAGGGCATAACGGTTGCCGGAACTCCGGCTCGAAGTGCGGATGAGCGCATGTAGGAACGTGGTGGTTTTTAGTCAGTAAGTCTGACACGCCTTCTTGCCTCACTCGGGCGGGAGAAGTCATTGGATGATTTTCCCCATCAAAAAAAAAAGTGACATAGGTAATAGTTGGGTAATCACTAATAACCAATTTGTTTTTTTACTGACTTCAAAAAAAAAGTTGGAGGTATGTACTATATTCGAATGATTGTTTTTTTTTATGTAGTTTACCGCTTACTCCGCCGTTTGTGGACCAGTTTTCAAAATTCTTCTTTTCTTTGAAAGGTTACACTTCCGAGGTAATCCCGTTGTCCCCCAAGTCAGGATCCGATGCTAGGATCCTAGGGAAAACGAGGGGAACTTTTGAAGTTATAGGGACAACTACTGCGTTTATTAATAGTTTCAATATCAATAGGTATTTTTAAACCAGTACAATTTGACATAAGTCTGAAAACGATCTGATGATGGAGTCGAAAGACAGTCGAAGGAACTCCCAGTTTATAGTAACTAGTGTTTGGGCTTGATTAGTTTGTATTGATGATAACTTGACATTTAGATGGCGTGGGACTGTCATTAAGGGAACTCTTCAGCGGTTTACAGTACCTAACTAAATTGTGTTTGGCTTTTATAATTTGTATTGATTAGAACTTTGCACTTATATGGATAATAAGTGTTAGAATGGGTAGGTAAGTATATGTTACTTTACACTAAAAATGATAAAATAAAAAAATAACAGCTGCGTTTAAAAACAGACTTCAAAAATCCCAAAAACTAAAAACAAAAAATAAAGACTAAACAGGAAACAATAAACCCACTGACAGGTTAGAAGTCTGTGTCATATGCTCATATCGAAATGATCTAACTTATGGTCAATAATTTTGTTAAGAACTTATGGTGCAGACTTCTACCTAACCTATCAGTGGGTGGATCACCTATCCGTACTAAGAATAGTTATATTTCTTTTTGTTCGTTTTTGGGTTTTTTTGAAGTCGGTTTTTTAAACGAAGTTTTTATATTAACAGCCATGATCGTGCTACTGCAGGGCAAAGGCTCCCCCTACCCTCCATCTCCACTCCTTGTATAAACCTTTATGCGGCAAACCCTTGTCATGGATGTTCAGTTTATCCCGCCATTTCCTTTTGGGCTATAAACTAATTAGGTTACCTAGGAGACTACCAGAACCTGTTTGGCCACTTTAGCTTCAATTAGTGAATCTAGAAAAGCACAAAATACCTAGTTATTTGTACTCAATCAAGATTCGGAGACTAGGTAGGTAGGTACCTACTTACGACCAAGAACGTTGAAAAAAGGTGTAGTCTCTTGAAACAACAACTGTGGCGTGACATGGCCCGTCATTACACTTCATACATTACAATATTGCAAGTACACGCACACAAATACACGACGGACATTTAGGTGCTCCTATAAAAGTGACACCTTTTGATAGGAGCACCAGTCTTAGTAACATTGCTTAGACTTAACGACTATGAAGCTTTACAACTTCAGGTACCTACCTACCTAGGTATTATAGGTATAAAGCTTGCTTTCTATGGTACCCTATAGAATAGAATAAGAGTTCAGTATTATGTAGGTACCTATTAAAGAATAGACCGATTGCATCCAGTCCATACCTACCTACCTATTCGTTAAATTCAATCTAAATTCTAAATTATGGAATTATCTAAACCCCTAGATTAGGTGGAAACATCGGACTGTAGGTAACTGGTAAACACCTAGTGGATATTTGCTTAAACCTTTGCCTAATCTAACACTTTGGGGATTATAATAGCGTGATGATATTAAGCATAAACAATGCCAACATCAGGCAGTCATAGGTCTCAGACTGTCAGGAAAGATGTCTGGTACAGTAAAATGGGGTGAATAGGGATCGAGAGGTGAATAGGGACAGAAGAGGGGTGAATCGATACTATGAAGAATTTCCTAATATCTATTCACCCCTCTTCTGTCGCTATTCACCTCTCGATCCCTATTCACCCCATTTTACGGTACCTAGCTATATGGTACCTAATAGGTGTAGGTACTTGGTCTGTGCTTCACTCTAATGAAGCTGACGCTGACATATATAGGTACCTACTTGATCTGCTTCGCTCTAATGAAGCTGACGCTGACATTCTATTCTTTTTTTTTTAAGGGGGGAAAATCATCCAATGACTGCCTGGGTGAGGCGGAAGGGAGTGTCAGACTCGTTACTGACTAAAAACCACCCCGTTCCTTCTCCTGCACGTCGAGCCGGAGCCCCGGTTACCCGTTAGGTTCTCCGCGACATAGACAGTCTAAAAGTAATTTCAATGCACGAGTAAAATACGAATGAACAAGGTTTTTCGATTGCTCTGAATGGATATCTTGTTTTGTCCACCTACCTGCGTTGTACCTACGTCTACCGGGGCCAAGCTTAGAAGTTTGGTAGGCATAGGCTTGAAGACAAAAGCCCTACCTAACTTCTTTGTCAGATTATGAAAAATCCACTTTTGTTCGTACAATAGGTAGTCTCTAAGGGTGCAGTTCCATTGGTGAATCGCGGCACAGCTCTTCTCCGCTCCGCCTCAATGGAACTGCGCCCTAAACATCGGAAATTCAAATAAGGTCTATAATGGGGTGTAGGTAAGTGGAAAGGCCGGTTACCGCCTGGATCGTGAACAGTCGAGTGATCCTGCCAGTAATGACATGGTACAGAACTGACAAGTGACAACTAGCCACACACAAAGATACAAGTTCAGAAGGAAGGATCGTACCTACTCGAACGTGGTGATCAGAGTTCGCACCTACTTACTTATCGACGACCTAACCCAAAGCACTAGTAAGCTGGAATAGCAGGCCATACATCTATCGAAGAACCAATGACTGTTGTGGTAGGAGTGTTCTGAAGGGACACGTACGCATATCTAGGCAAAGTAAAAGTAGGGCGGCACCCTGCAGCTGACTGAAGGATTCCAACCTATCAAATAAATCGAGACAATCTCAAGGAGACTGGTAGTGGTTTTAAATGCAAAGAGCAGAGCTCAGTGCCGTGATATTACAGAGGCCTAAGGTCCAATAGTGAACGAGAACATGCTATGTTGAAAAAGTACAGATACCTACCTAATTCTAATTAGGTACTGTAATAACTAGAATTAACCAGAAAGCCATTTTATGTTTCGATAATACATAACAAAGATAGGTATAAATAGAGAGTAGTAGAGAAAGGTTCTTTGGAATAAAACACGTATTTATTTTAAAAAAACTTTATTTGCAGGATTTGTTAAAATGCACAACTGTCTAATAAAATTGCAAACAAAACAAAACTTACCTGAGAAGAAAAGAACTTCGCAGATTGTTTAGACCCCGATGCCCCCGAAGTTCATCATGGAAATAAAATTAACAGATTAGAAATAAAAATTAAATTAGGGATACCCTAAACAGAAAGAAGAACGAAACTAAAATAAAAAACAATTCTAAAACAGGCAGCAGACAAAAGTATCACATGTATAAATTGAATCTGATGAAAATATACTTTGCAATTCTTTTGATTGAATTTAAGCCATTTGTAGAATTATTCAGGCATTATTTTTTATACCACACTGGTACAACTTACTGTTGAACTTAGCTAGTTGGAATGGTTAATAAAAAATATACCTAGTAAAGGAGCCCAAGATGCTATAATCTACCTATTAGGGCGTCATTGTGACTAGATTATCAAAAATTTGGGTTTATATAAAGGAAAATCTGTCAGTTTTTACAGTTAGAATAGCCGTAGAGAATAAATTAATGTTAAAATTCTTTTAAAACCCTACCAAATCTTACAATTCACGTTCAAATCGGCAAAATATGAAAATCAATCAAAATAGGTACCCTGAATCAGACGAAACTGAAATTAAATATCTATTGGCTGATTATGTACCACAAGTTCAACCTGATTTGCTTGAGGAATTTAAAAAATCCTTGAGCTCCCCTACTATGTATATAGATTTCTCTTCATATTATGACTGTGTGCTTGTTGAGACGAAAAATAATGTGAATGTGTTGCTGATCAGTGGTTTAAATGTTACCATGTTAAATAAGAAATTACTAAATCATTAAAGTACGTTTATGTAAGTACCTACCTCTCGGCATTCGGTACTAAGGTACATCGTGACTTATACCAATTGTTTAAAATGAATGAACATCATTGCTTGATATTATAAAATAGACAAGTACTGCAATGTATATAATCACTAGTATTATAAATTCATTATATTACGAAAAATAAATTCCTACCTATAGGTATACATAAAATAATACTGAAAACTGACACCTATAAATAACTACATACCTTTCTAAATACCTTACCTAAATGAAGATTTATGTATGTTCTTGCGTATAAAAATCCTTATCTTGTATCGAAATAACGATTACTTGCGAGTCATCTATGCGCGTTCAGTAACTGTTCACTGCAATCTCTATTTCTGTACACCGTTACATACCTATAACGGTAATACCGTCATCGACAAACGGCATAATTTTCTTTTTGAAGCAATTCTTTCTTCAAAACAAATTGAACATCTTTGGTCCAAAAAGATGTTATTCATAACCACTACTATGAACGAAAATAACTAGGGTCGAAATAAATAGGTAGGTACAATGTTTACACACAATAACTATCAAGACAAAATTATTTATTTATTATCTAAATAATAAAATCGGTTTATTAATTTATAATTAAGTAAGTCAGCTTAACTATTCAAAGTAAGACAACTTACTTCATAGTAATTCCCACAAAATGTGAAAGCTGACAAAAAAATAAAAAATAAAAGAGGAATATGTACAGATCTAAAGAAACAACCCTACTATTTTGTATTAAAGTTTATTTTTACATTATATTAGCCTAAAAGTCCATAATTCTAAACCTAATAATCATATAACAGCTATTTGAGAACTTAATACTGAGTAAGGTCAGGAAATTAAAAATAATCATGATTCACTTCATAAACTATGTCAACTAAACTGATCTCATTCACCTAGCGTCTACATGAGGGATTCTTACAGAAATATCCTAAATTGTACTTAAATCGTAAAAAAACGTAAAATAATTCTCATTTTTACATTACTATATCCTTAAAAATATGTCACGATAAGTACCTAGGTACTACAATAAATAGAAGACCATCTTACAATTCAGTACACATATAAAAAGGTTACTAAGTATTCTTCTAATAGATTAAAGAGTCAAGAGCTCCGGCTATAATTCTATAGGTTTTCCTGACGCCTTCTCCTAGGTGGTCTCGCGGGTGGACCATGAGGTGTGTATCTAGTGCTCCGGAGCGTACTGCCTACACTAGCGGTAAACACTGCTTTACTAGTGTACTTAGCACGAAACCTAGAGATTAAAAAAACCTTAATGAGACAAACAGTAAAAACACAACTAACAATAAGAAGCTACCTTCATAGCATTAATCATTGGAACTAACAGCAGTAACTAATCATTACTAAATATCTGCAACTATCATTTCCTAAACTTAATTAATGCTATGTAGTGCTCAGTTATAATCCTAAAGGTAATATTGAGAATTCAGTAAATATTTCATCCAACTTCCTATAGGTGTTACATGAAGAAATTGGTAGTCTGTGAATTCTTGTGATTTTGTGAGTGATTTTTTTTTAATAATCCATGATCAATCTATACTTACGTAGCTTAGAAACGACCTCCTCGGCCCTGGCCTCCTCCGTAGTTGCCACCGCCGCCGCTGCCATAGCCGCCACCCCCGCCACCACCACCCTGGTTCATGTTGTAGGGAGCAGCACGGTTGTTGCCACCATATTGTTGGTTCCTAGTCGGTCCACCACTGTATGTCTGTTGGCTGTAGTTGCCAAAATCTTGGTTGCCCCAACCCCCGCGGCCATTGCCGCCGCCTCCGTAGCCGCCGCCACCACCACCACCTTGGTTGCCACCCCAACCACCTCCTTGGTTGTTATCCCAAGGATTAGAATTGTTCCATCCTCCTTGGTTGCCACCACCATAACCTCCTGAAAATTGAAATACCATGAATTTAATCAGTCATTTAAAAGAATGTGGCACAATCAAGACATTGTATCTTAAAATAAGAACATACCTCCATTGCCCCAGTTATCATTACGACCGCCTGGTCCCTGTCTACCACCACCACGTTGGTCAGCACCATCTTTTGGCAAAGCTTTCTTGACATCCAGTTGTTTACCATTTATTTTGTGTGGACCATTCACTGTTGACAAAATAAATTATAAGTAAAGAAGACATTCAATCACACTTGATAAAATTATAGGATCAATAAATGTACATTGATTTGCGTACCATAATCAACCATAGAAGTAGTTGTTAGGTATAGCTTGAATCAATAGTTAATATCCACAATCAGAGAAGCCAGATTCTGACACTCAAGTTCAGATCTGGGGCAAAATTGTGGAAAATTTTATAAATAGGTGGGTACTATACTTACAGCAGACTTTATCAACAGGATCATAATCATCAAATTCCACAAATCCAAAACCACGTTTCTTTCCCGTACTTTTGTCAGTTACAATGCTGACATTCTGGACATTTCCATAGCTGGAAAAGTACTCCCTAAGTTGTTCATCATCATGATCATCTTTAATACCACCAATAAACAGTTTCTTCACAGTGGCACCGGCCTCAGGGTTTTTGATGTCTTGTCGGGCAACAGCACGCTTGGTTTCCACAACACTGTCAAAAAAGAAATCATTAAAATACAATTTAAATAAATATTGATCTTAAAATATCTATTTAGTTTCTTCTAAAATGATAAGTGTTGACCCCACAGAAAATGCCATGTGTACAAACTTGCACGCGACATTCACCAAGCAGTGTCATGATGTTCTTTGCAGCAAAAAACGATATGAAAGAGAAGTTTCGAGCTTTCATATAGCTGGGCTGCAGTATTTAAATAAAATTCAATGAATATTAAACTTACCGGCCATCAATGCGATGCGGTCTGTTGTTTTGCGCATCATCAACCATGTGCGCTTTGGAATAGGTGATAAAACCAAAGCCGCGCGACCTCTTCGTTTTAGGATCTTTCATAACGACGACATCAACAATTTCACCCCATTTTTCAAAATGAGACTTAAGTGACTCATCAGTGGTTCTATAGTTCAAGCCACCGATGAATATTTTACGGTGCACCTCGGGCTCATCCTGAAAGTAGGACGCGACGTTAACAAAATGGCGGACAGCGTTAGTGCGACGATGATTTGGAACTTTGTGGAAGATAGCCCAGAATATCACGCAACGCTTCATAGAAACGCACACACAATTAAAAATAAACAATATATATCATTTTCAGCAATAAATAACACAGAAATAAAATCAGTACTAAATCGACACGTTGAACCAAAGGCGAAAAATCAATAAAAGATACTTACAAAGCCATCATCTCCACCATTCTGTTGCGGCCTCATGTTGATTGCAACTTTAATACAATTATTAACACAATAAATGAATATAATTCTATTTCACTATAATAAAAGCTATGATTTCGACGCGAACTCAGCCGGCAACGCGAGCACCACCGTTCTCTACCGAAGCCACGCCAAAAAGAAGGAAATGGAAACGACGACAAGCGAGCTTGGCATTTAATGCCAGTATTGCCACATATATAATTGCCATAGTTAGTTAATGGCAAACAGCGCCATTTCGACGTAAATATGAGTCTTTTAAGATTTTGTCTATGATAATAGTATTTATACACTGATTTATACATAATGAATTTTGTAATAATTTTTTTTTTTATTTTCTTCCAACATTGCCGCTTGGGCGAACAGTCTTTCTTAAGATATGGATGGCGTGGAGGCGCGGAACACCGCGACAGCGCGCTGCGCGACAGCGCGGCAGCCCGGCGTCCTTAACCAATTTTTCTTTTTATAAGTTTAATTATTAATCATTATTGTTTAATTAGTTTAATTTTAAAATTTTTGATACATTTTTGAAGGCTTTCGACCTACATGCATTCATGTGATGCAGCCGTTGAGTCTGGAAGTGCTCCTCAATGTGCCCATCAACCTCTAGAGAGGCGGTAAGATGTTCTTTGTGCTCTCAGCCTCGATTTTTTAAAGGAGAACGCGGGTTAACATTATGGAATTATGGAAAAATCCACAAATCTCATAGTGTGTACTTATCCCCTCTAACACTACTCCTCTACAAAATTCTTTTCCGGTTTCAAATCAGCCTTTATGGGAAACTTTATCCAAATTCAAAAATTCAACACCTGTTTTAAAAAGAGTTCCTCGTGGTGCAAGACGGTCCGTGGCTTTTAATTTAGGAAATTGCATTCGTCTTGCAACTCGGGAGAGCTCTTTCTCGGCTTGGGAGCAGTTACTCACCTTCCCCTACAGGATTCTACACGTGAAAAAAAATTTGGCTGTTAAAAAAAACTTTACCTCACAAATTAAAAGTAATTGTAGTATTTTGAACCCCATTTTAGATCCGAAATTTCCTAACTCCTTTAATAATATTAAAAAAACTCGTTTTGACTACGTAGAATCCAAATTAGGTGAAGGTGATATAAGCGGAGCCGCCAGGCTTTTATTCAGTAGTGACGTGGTTGCTCCCTACTCTTCAGAAACTTTTGAAGCTCTGAAGAGTAAACACCCGCCTGCTAGGGCTGACCTCACTTTTCCCGATCCTCCTGAACCTGATATTCATATTTTCACCGCAACTGTCCAGCAAGTAGCCGCAGCCGTTGGCTCCTTCCGCAGTGGCTCTGCTGGTGGACTTGATGGTCTGACTCCACAACATCTTAAGGATTTGACGGGGCCAGACGTCGAGGAAGCCGATGATTCTCTTCTGAAGGAGCTAACGGTTTTGGTTAATTTAATGCTCTCCGGTAATGTGACGGATGCCGTTATCGACATTTTGTACGGGGCCAATCTATGTGCCCTACGCAAAAAAGATGGTGGCATACGTCCCATTGCCGTAGGTTGTAGGCGTTTGGCAGACAAGTTGTGTTGCAGCTATCATAAAGATGCGCTCATGTCGCACTTTCAACCCCTCCAACTAGGCTTCGACTCAAAAGGGGGTTGTGAGGCTGCCGTACACACCTTATCATCTCTCTTGAATACAAACGAAAGTGAGGTCATCCTTAAGGTTGATGTAAAAAATGCATTCAATTCCATCAATAGGGACACTTTGTTGGCTGAAGTTAAAAAAGAATTACCTGAAATTTACAGTTTTATTTGGCAGTGCTATAGACAACCTTCAAAATTATTATATAAAGACAAAGTTTTGGATTCTGCGGTAGGCTGCCAACAAGGTGATCCTCTTGGTCCAGTCATATTATTATTATTATAAATATTTCTAAATGCGAAATTTACCTTCCGGACAAAATTATTGACAGACAACGAATTTTAAACACTTTTTCTACCGTAGCGCCGAATTTAAAAATTGTTGATACAAACTCTCTTCTTCTCCTGGGTTCCCCAATTTTCGAAAACTGTTTCTCTGATTTCATAAACGAGAAAATTAAAAATTTCTGTGACATTTCCGATAGACTTTCCAAAATTAATCTACATTGTGCCTTTACTTTAATTCGCTATTGTTGTTTCGGCCCAAAATTTATGTATTTTCTGCGTGCTTCCCCTCTGTGGAAGCATCCGCATATTCTGGACCAAATTGATCAAATTATCCGTGACACCTTAACTTCACTTTTGAATGCTTCAATGGACGATCGTGTTTGGCTTCAAGCCACACTACCAATTCGTTTTGGTGGTCTAGGCGTCCGCAAAATTTCCAGTGTTAGTTTACCGGCGTTCATCTTTTCTGTCCACAGCACTAGTACTTTAACAAAAAAAATTTTAGCCGGTGTTGACGTTGAACCCGATGTGCCGTGTCTGACCGACGCGATGAACGCCTGGACAGAAAAACTTGTCCCAATACAGCCTTGCCTGTCAACCCTTCCTCCCAGAGACAATGGGACGAGCCGCTCTGCAGGTTGGTGCATAATAATCTAATTAATACCAGCACCAATCCTGCGGAGTTAGCTCGTCTTTTGGCTGTGGGTGAGTGGGAATCAGGTCTCTGGCTTCAGGCATCATCCGTCGAGCTCTTGTCATCGCCGGTGTACCAGCTGTTCTGGAACCAAAGGGTTTGGCACGCGACGATGGTAAGAGACCCGACGGTATGTCCATTATGCCCTGGAAGCTGGGAAAGTCTTTGGTGTGGGACGCAACCTGCGTCGACACCCTTGCACCTTCTCATCTTCCGGTAACGGCGGGTTGTGCTGGTTCGGCTGCTGCCTCTGCAGAAAACCTCAAGCGGCGCAAGTATAACAACCTTGCTGGTAGTTATATCTTTGAGCCGTTTGGGGTTGTGACGTTAGGTCCGTGGGGTCCGAGTGCACTTAAATTGTTCAAAAACATTTCGAAACGCCTGGTCGACACATCTCGTGACCAGAGGGCTGGTCTTTTTCTCGGTCAGAGGTTAAGCATTGCCATACAACATGGCAATGCTGCCAGCCTTCTGGGTACTTTCCCCACTGACGTCGATACGGACGAGTTTTTCGATGCTTTATAAATAGTTAAGAAGGGGTAGGCAGAGGTGTACATTATGCCACTGTACAATGTAACACCCACTTTTCACTATTTATGTTATGAGTCCCATGTAATAGGGGGTGTGCCTATTGCCATATACCGGGCACAATTCCAGACTCCGTGCTATTACTGGGATTTTTTTTGAAAATTCCAGTAATACTTTGCCCGACCCGGGAATCGAACCCGAGACCCCTTGCCCGGCAGTCGCACTTGCGACCACTCGGACAATGAGGTTATTATTATACCTACATAGAGATATGTGTGTTTATGGGATAAATAGTCAATATTAATTATAAATAATGAATAATTAAAATATCCATTTTTACTATTATTTTTATGTATGTTTTACCGGAAATATATGAAAATCCTACGTTGTTCGCGTGCTCCGCTTTCAAACAAAACGTTTATGTTTTTTTTTTATGAAATTATAAGATTTAGAAAGTGTGCGATGGGTCTCGATGCTACGTGCTATGTGAGAAATTGGCAGTTTATCGTATAAATACTTATAACACTTGTATGTGTGTGAGTAAGAGGTCACTATTACGCTGCCAATTTTGACGCTACCAGTTTCTTACAATTTTGTGTAAGCGCGCTAATAATTGTATTATTTTTTGTTTCTATTATTTTTACTAGACTAATGAAAGCAGTGAAGAACACAGATAAGGATATTTACGAAAATTACAAGCAAACTACTACCAGACCTCTAAAATTTTCCAAGACTATCATGCTAAATTTGCGATCATACAAACTGAGACCATTATAAACTGATCAGATTTTTTATTATGGTGACGGTTTCATCGATACCAATGATTGAATTTGGGATATATATTATGTAACTTCTCTACCTTGCCCCAAACAAGTAAAAAAAGTAAATAAATAAACATAAATTATTTTAATCGATTCTGAGTGTTTGTTTCATATGTTTTTGGACTTTATTTTATCGTAATGTTCCAAAGTCCCCCTAGTCCCCAGTCTCTTAACAGAGTGCATCATGCGAAGCCGCGGGCAAAAGCTAGTTAAATGATATTTTTAAAAGAAGAACACTATTTGTCTATGGTAAATGACGTGACGTTTTCTCCTTTTGATTTGACATTTGACAATTTTCTTCATCATCATTCAGTTTTTTTTAATCTATTTGTCAATTTGGTTTTGTTTGGTGCATTTTGATTTTGCGGTATCTTAGAATTCTGCAATTACATAAAATTGCATGATATTTGCGTTTTAAAAGTATTGACTTAATACTTACCTCCATTTTTATTAAGAAAACTGCGGACATACAATAAAAACCGAAGTCATGAAACCTAGCGGCGGCGGTGGTGACGACTACGTAATTTACAACTTTGAAATTTTTTTCAATGTTTTAAAAGTTTAAATATAAATAAATCCTTTATTTTGGTTTTACAATTGATTTAATAATAAGGTTATTCAAAGAAGTATAACGATGAAGGATTCTTTTTTTTGTAAACAGTTTAATTTTTGTGTTCAGCCTGTCAAGGCTTTAGTGTTGATTAGTTATTACATTAACCATTGTACAAGATCTGAAGGGTCTCACACATCTAAAACTAAATTAAAAGCTTGTAATTTCAATTTCAGGAAGAGCCGGAGCACTTACGAAAGTTATTTATTGGTGGCCTTGACTTCCGAACTAACGATGTATCATTGAAAGAGTTCTATGAACAATGGGGCGAAATTGTAGACGTAGTGGTTATGAAGGATCCCCAGACCAAGCGGTCAAGGGGTTTTGGTTTTATTACTTATTCCCGGGCACACATGGTGGATGATGCACAGAAAAATAGACCACATAAAATAGATGGAAGGTAAATATTATTCTCTTCTCTGCCTCACTTACATACTAAGTTAGATTAGAACACCTTTATTTAACTGCTTCCTTTTTTAGAGTGGTTGAACCAAAGAGAGCTGTGCCTAGAGAAGAAATAAAGAGGCCTGATGCTGCTGCAACTGTTAAAAAACTGTTTGTCGGAGGACTGAAACAAGATATTGAGGAAGAAGACTTGAAAGAGTATTTTAGTTCTTACGGAAACATAGTTTCCGTGAGTTTAGTGACTGAAAAGGATACAGGGAAAAAGAGGGGTTTTGGATTTGTGGAGTTTGATGACTATGATCCAGTAGATAGAATATGCTGTGAGTTAATTTCTAATGACAAGACATTAACTTTGTTGTGTTACAATTTGCTTAACTATTAATGATTACTTTATAGTGCATCCCAACCACAAAGTTAAAGGTCACCGTTTGGATGTGAAGAAAGCCTTGTCTAAGTCTGAAATGGCAGCTGGTGGACCTGGTGGTGGTGGTAGCAGTGGAGGTGGTGGTGGTCGAAGGGGAGGGGGACGAGGAGGAGGCGGTGGCGGATGGGGAAACAGGCAGAACCAAGACTGGGGCAACTCAGGTAAGTTTAAAATAGAACTTTTGAATAGATCCTGGAAATTTTTTTACACCTGTCATTCTTAAAAGAAACTTTAAGGTATAATTAACAAGACTTCTATGACCAGATGGAGGTGGCTACAACTCTGGTTATGGTCAAGGAGGATGGGGTAACCAGAATCCTTGGGACTCAAACAATGCTGGAGGCAACTGGGGTAACCAAGGTTATGGCGACCAAGGAGGCTGGAACCAACCTAACAGTAACTTTGGTACAGGATATCAACAGGGTTATGGTGGCGGCCCCATGAGACCAAACTACAACACATCCAGACCACAGCCATATAATAACTCAGGTTTGTATCTACCCCTTTGTAATAATTTGTTTATCAGCTATAGTTCTTCTAATTTTAAAACTCTGGAACTTATAGAAATATAGAATCAATGCTTTTATCTCTTTGTATAATGATAGGTAATTGTTGATATGCCATTAATATTTTGAGAAGCCGATGGTTTCGAAGGTGGCGGCGGTGGATACGGCACTGGTGGAGGCGGCAACGGAGGCGCGGGCAGCGGCGGTCCTGCTTACAACAACATGGGCGGCAATCAAGCCCAGGCCGCTAATCAGCGTCGATTCTAAACAACGACGTCCTCTTGTGAGTAGAATCTTATACAAACTTATTAATATCTCATTACAAATTCATATTACATTTCAATAACAATCCCCTTTTTTCGAATTTGTAAGTTTTGGCATTAATTGTTTAGGGCCTCCTATAAGTCATGCGTGCTTCGCATGACAACTGCGCGCATCTTCGTAATCGTTTCATGCATGCAATTTACCTTCATTCGACGTGCAAAACATGCGTGACTTGTTAAGACCCTTTAGGTGTCCACATATTAATCGTCGCGGATTTCTCCTAAAGTCCAATTATTAACACAGGCTACTGGCGTTTTTAGGAAAGATTTAATTATCATATGTATCGCTCCGAAGTGATGCGGCGATTAGTTCGGGGACACTTTTATTCAAAATTCGTAAGAACTTTTTAAAATAACTAATTTCATAAATTTCTTTATCCCACATAAATGACGTTCATTATCTTTTGTAATGGTACGTCAACCAATCTCATGGTTTAATTTTGAATATGAATGGTGTGTACTTACGAAGATATTTTTTAACATGTAGGTCTCAAGTTGCGCTTAGTTGAAGCTAGGCAGGGAGACGGTAGAGTAGTGACGGGAGGTAGGCCAGGAGGTCAGCTAGCTAGTGAGGGACAAGCGGACTTAGTGAAGCGACTGCATTACATAGTCATTTTACATTTATTTTGCTCCTTCAATAAGGTTTGTTCACAATAAGGTACTGTGTAGGCATTAGATTCATTTTACCTATTAATTGTGAGTCGTTTATCACGCAATCACAGTTTTTACATTTCAATTAACACTTTTTATTACTTTCTGCACAGCTATGTGTTAATCAGATGCCTTTATAATTAATTAAACTCTGTCCTTGTCCAATCCAGATGATACTGTAAAAGCTGTGGCATAAGATTTATATTTGCGTTTTAGTCATTAAGTGAGGAGATTTATATTATTTCTGTTAATAATTTAATGTAGATTATAATTTTATTTTTCAATATTAACGTCCATGTTTAGATAGAGATAGCTATAACATTCCAAAGTAATGAATGATCTATTTACTGAATGCAGAAATATGTTACAGTATGATTTGTAACGAATTAATATAATGACATGGAGTTAGATATAGGAAAAATAAGTAATGGTGGAACTCATAAAGAGAAAACATTTATAAAATATTTGTCAATGCATTATATGGTGTAAACAATAAAAAGGAATTTGACATTGCAAAATGAAGTATATAAATTATAGATATTCTATCTAACAGCTGTATGAAAATTTGTTAACATTATAAATATTATATTAATCTTTTATATGTCTTCAAGATATAATTTATCTTCCTTAAGTTAAGTTGTTATAATGTAGAGTTATGATTGTTTTTATTTGTGTGCATACAATTAAATAAGTACTATTTTCCATGGATTGTTCTACACGTGCGCGAGCCTTCCACCGTGGAATAGGCCATGGTAAGTTGACTCATATACAATAAAAAACACAAAAAATCTAACACCATGTTTTATTTTAACATCCTCATTCCATAAACATATCCTTTAAATATACTACTTAGATAAGATTATGTACACTACAATAATTACTTAATCACCAAGAAATACAATTTTCTACTAATTAGGAACGATATACATAGTTTTTGTTGTTTTATAAATAGTTATCCTCAATCAGACAGTTTTAAATAAGTAGGTGTCTACTTAAATAACGAAAAGAAACAAAACAAGTTTAATTTAGCTTAGCGTAAAATATAATTACCTAATACAAATTATAAATATTTTTGGTATAATTTATTGAAGTTTTTATCGAAGTATTCGAAGGAAAATAACAATATGAATGACCTTAAAGCAGGTCGTTCACATACAATTGCTCGTTAAATCTATTGGGCCGTGGCCAGATACGGTATACAGTTATAAGTAGGTACTAGGTAGTAACTGTTGTTTGACGAATTTTAACTTTAAAGTATCTAAATCTGTTAAAAACATTTTTTTAATCTTTAATCGGCCGTTGAGCCTTGGGGATCGGCTATAAAGTTTTGAAAAAACCGTTATTTGTGCTGACGTACAAGCAAAAGTATGACTGGTAGACATTTTTATTTTATTCGTAAGTGCATTTTTGGTCTACCTAAGAAGTGTTTTGACTTTGAACCGTATATGACTATGCTATCAAACGGTTGTTCCAAAAATACTTCATTTATCGTTTATTGTCGGTGGGTGCTGGACAGGAAGGCAGGGGCAAGTGGGCGGTGTACAGTACGCAGGAGACAGGACACTCGGGAACAACCCAGATGCTGCTGCTAAATGTCTGTGAAAAGTATAAAGTAGTTATTATTATTGTCCATTGTTATCAAAACTAGGAATTAAGTAGGTATGTAGGAAATTATATAATGATACTAATTATGACTTTTGGTTACGCAGGACATTAAAAAGCCACTACAAATGAATCGGTTAATGAATGGTTTCCTAATTTGATGACTCGTGTTATGCTAAACTCCTTTTAATGAGAATTGGGACTGCAATATGTAGATGAACTTGATTGACTAGTAAATAAGCTTTATACAAGGACGTTGAAAAAAGGTTTTATACAAGAACTAAACCGCAAGTCATGTAATAAATTAAATACCTATCACAATTAAGTACCTATCACAAAGCCATGGATGAGCTTGCTACATGACTAATACATACCTACCCACTTAGATGCTTTTTACAAAAGATGCTTCAAAATTTACCGGTTGACACAACAATCGGCATCGGCACGGTTTTAGTCACCTAACAACTGTATTTTGTTGTGTAGGTCATCAATGGTCATTGGGTTGATTCACAGTATTTATACAGCTTTAATTAATTTTCGCATGTAGGTAGGTAGGTACGGTGGTGAGCAGATCAATCTACCTATTCTTTTCTGTCAAATTTCTTTAATTCATCATCCTTTATTACATTGATATAAAGTCGACAATCCAATGAATAAATTTGACAGATTGGAGAAAATTGAAATGTATAGACAGGCACAGATACAGGTACCGTCTAAATTCTCGTCAAATAGTTATGTTATTAATATTGAGGGGTGGATGCCTATGCTATTCTAAACAATAAAATCCTTGTTTAAGCGGGTTTTCATACCATACAGACTGTTTTAATAAAATAGTGAAAGTAAATTAATCGTGGGAATGCGTACAAGTGATAGGTAAGTGCTACCTATATTTTGTATCGATTGGCTATTGATAGACTGCAAGGCTATTTATAGCTGGGGACCTAGTTTCAAGGAACTATAAAAAAGAATAAGTACCTAGGTTGGTACCTACATAAGTAGCTTGCCGTGGAAAATAATAATTTATACCTTCAGTAACAGCTACAGAGAAAAAATATTATCCATTTAGGTACCTAGTACGTACCTACGTAGGTACTCATACATGGGAACATAGAGTTAAAAAATAAATGCTCCTGTGTCCGAGGCTAGATGGCATTTGGTAGATGTAATGTAATGTTAATTGTGTGTGTGTGTATATGTGTGTCCAATGAGGGAGAAGGAGAGGGAGAGGTCGCTTTACTAGAAAGGTAAGTACTTGCCGGTATTGTTGATCTAGTTGTGCTTTCTCAATTCTTTTGTCTTTAGCTCTTCGGTTTTGAAACCAAATCTTCACTTGTGTCTCGCTGAGTGATAATGCAGATGCTAGTTCGCACCTGGAAAATGTAGTTCAAATTAAAAGATTTAGGCATAAGAGTTGTAGAAGTAGGCGACGTCTATGTAGGTAGGTAATGGGTTAATGGTATGTGTAGGCAACGACAATGGAAATCTCAATTGATCTCAAGAATATTCTCCACGTCCTTGTGGTGTTTAATAAAAATAAAATACTGTAATTGTATTGGTAAGCAAGTAGCTTAAAACTTTTTCTCAGGAACCTTCGTGTCAGAGCTTTGTCTGGCTGGAAGAGCTCAAAAACTTTTATCACCATTTGGTTAAGAAAAAAAAAATTCCTTTATTTTTTAAATTATTTTAATGGTGTCAATGTCACATTGTGTGACATTACTTATCATTTTGTAATTAATGTATGAATAAATGGGTATCTAATGGATTACAAGGAAATACCTACAAGATTTTATTAAAAAATCTCTTGTAGTTTTGTCATTGCCAAAATAAAATAACTGGCTTCAAAGGATTTTTATTTTACTCTATGCAACCTATAGGAAAAAAAAGTTTATTTTATTCTAGAGGTAGGTATAGTGGCATTTATCCATTGCGTTACCTACTGCATTATGCCTACCTTGTTCTTCCAATGACTAACAAGGTTTAATTAGCTATGCTGATAAATAAACAATAATCATTATAATAAATAAAAAATAACATTAAAATATTTATTACCATACTATTTTCTTTACCTTCTCGCCCGAGCAACATATTCGCCCCTCGCATATTCCAGTTCCAGCCGAAGAGTCTGATGTGCAGAGAAGGTGGTGCGCTGTCGACGTGGCCGGCTCTCCTTGCGGCGTCTGCGAGCCACTGCGACAAATAATAATAAGATTACTTGGAGAGCTAGATAATCAACCGAATAACCAGTTTCTTACAATGGAATATAATCGATTTTTTTAAGGGGGGGAAATCATCGAATGACTGCTCCCGCCTGGGTGAGGCGGGAGTGAGTATCAGACTCTTACTGACTAAAAACCACCCCGTTCATACTTCTGCCCTTCGAGCCGGAGCCCCGGCAGCCCGTTAAGTTAGCTACTTCAGAAGTGCCTAAGTAGATACCTATTCGGTTCTAAGTAGGTAGCTATCCAAAACCACTAAACCATAGACTTTAAGATTCCCACGCGAGTACTAAGACCTACAAACCCTCTACCTATACTTATACGCTACGTACCTCATAAGGATTCCTTGCAATTCCTGTGTCGGTAACTTCGGTAAGTGTTTGTACCATGAGAAAACGCTTGTAAGAGCTCCGATTCCGCACCATATTGTCCCGGAAGTGTCTCCGAGTGAAACCCCGCGACACGGGTGAATCACGATTATTTAATCGTTTATTAATTTTGCTATACGATATTGGTTACTAAATATTACACAGACACTGATATGATAGGGGTTCCGTGTATATTTAAATTAAAATAAGAAGATAGGTAGGTAATAATATATAAGGGTTTAAGTAATTTTTGTTTAATTATGGTTAGTAAGATTCAGAAAACGACTAAGTATTACGTTATTCTCTACGATTTTGATAAAACATCATAGATAGCAAAAAAATCTATAGAATCTTGTGCAGATGCAGCGACGACGACAAACTTATTGAGATTACTCAAAATTAAAAACGTCGGAGATTAAAATTTTAGGTCCTACACTTACAGAGTAAACAAAATAATGAATCTTCTACTAAATTTAAAGGTTCACAGTACCACGGAACCCTATCGTTTGAACAGACCGTATTACCGTCGGGATTGAAGCGCTATGGTGGGTGGGAGACGACATATGGCAAGGATTGGTATCTGTTACAATAATGTCCGGTCAATTAGTGATTGATTCACGAGACCATGCTCAATGCCTTCCGACTTCCGTCCACAGAATGTGATTTGGAATGGCTTACAAAATAAATTACCTATAATCAAGTTCAGATACCTTTAAGCAATTCTTTAGAGACTTATACCTCAGAAGTAACTGTAGACTTTTGATAGGTATTGTCTTTTAGCCCAGGTCATTACTAATGGGTACCAATGAATTATTATTAATCAATTTGCTTTGTTCGCTATTTATTTGTTATCTCTAAAATTTTATAATGTCGTTAATATTTAGAAACTAGAAGAGGGAGGAAATGCCACTTAGAACTACCCACTTAATAGAGGTAACATATAATATAATAGTTCAAAGGTATAAGTAAGGTATAAGTAGTTCAAATAGTTAGCAACCTACGCGCATTAAGTACTGGCCTGTTCATTTGAAGTAAAAAAAATCTGGGATAAGTGTGGGAGAGCCATGCTTCGAGCCTTCGGCACGAATGGGCCGGCTCGACCGAAGTGATACCACGGCCTCACAGAAAACTGACGTGAAGCCACGCTTGCGTTGTGTTTCGTCATGTGAGTGAGGTTACCGGAGGCCCAATTACCCCCTTCCCCAGTCTCCCCAATCCCCGAATCCCCCACAATCCTCAAAATCCTAATCCTCAAAATGCCGGTAACGCACTTGTTACGCCTCTGGCATTCCAGGTGTCCATGGGCGACGCCGATTTCTTACCATCAGGTGATCCGTCTGCTCGTTTACCGGATTATCCCATAAAAAAATCTGCTAGCGAAAATATCCACAATATCCACATTATTATTTGTGTAAAGAAGAAATAAAAGTTCGCATGTCCCGTCTCGTTAGGCGGGCCGAGGATGCGTGCCAGATTGTTCTCATTTTACTTGTTTCTATTGAACGTACGATTGTGTGAATCTTTATTGTAGTAGGTACCTGCCTGCCTACACAGGTGGAACCTAATGAGGGATATATCAAATACAGTTTTGTGTGGATACTTTTATTGTTGAACATCATTAATTATCTTGTTGGTAGTTGAGTATCTCCTTAACTGTGTAGGTAGTTTATCAACAATAAAGACAAACTTTAAGGTATAGATAGCTAGGTGAAGAAGTAGGACTAGGTTGAGTACGTACCGCCATTCAATATGTGTGAACTATGAACTAATTGACAATCAAGTGGCTAATGAGACCCGTTAATCTTTTATCGTGCATATTTTTGGTAATCTGTGTAACAGGATTTCCTAGTGCAGATCTCCCACCAAGGTTAAATCAAAACCCAATACCTAGCTATAGGATATGCTTGTAATCCCTAAATACCGTTTATACCTTTGAGGAAAAGAAATAAATTTCATTTATTTATTATTTTAACCGCTATTGGATGTTTCAAAGTTCAAACTTGGTCTTATCTGTGTTATGCTTTTATTACAAAGTTTTACTTAGCACAAAGCTCAACTAAGATTTAACTAATGCACTTACATCGATTGACAGATAAATAAAACGAAAGCCAATACAATATCCGCATCAAAATTAAGTGTACCTAAGCAATCGACAATCCAATAACAAGATTGGCTGAGTAAGATAGCGCGCGAAAAGGGTGTCCCTGTGAGTTGTCAGCTGTGGTTCTGTCATGAGCACCGTATGTATGTAATTGGAACACAATAGAGGTATTATCTGACTGAGTGTTGTCACATTAAATCGTCATGCGCTTAATCGAGTCGAAAGTGAATGTTATTAGTGGTTTTAGGGGGACACCGCGATTTGTGTAAACTTTTTCATGATTGGTATCAAGTTAATAATTTAATTGTAACTCTATGTACGGTGAGTAAAGTTGTTTTGATGGAAGTTGCACTTTAAAATGATAATACTGTCGTTAATTAATAAATAGGTAGTATCTTAGGTACCTTGTTGGGTGGTTGCAGTTGCGATTGTTGAACTCTTGGTCCGAGCCTTTGTAAAGCAGTATGCACCTATTTAAGTATAGTACATAAAATAACATTACGCTTTTTATTCTCGAAGGGGTAGGAAGAGGTGCACATTATGCCACTGTACAATGTAACACCCAGCCTATTGCCATATACCGGGCACAACAGCCATTGCCCAGCAGTCGCACTTGCGACCACTCGCCCAAAGAGGCAGTTAAGTATAGTATTACCTACACTAGTTATAGTTAATCGAAAAAGGTACTTATCAGGTACAGCTATTTTCTAAAGATCTCTACCTACCTCTCCCTTCTTCTCGAAGCAAGATGTACAAATCGGAGACGTACCAACCTACCTAGCTACCTATATGCGTAGTTTTAGCTGTGTTCTGAATTTCTGAAAGCAAACACAAACACTTGATTCCAAATAAAAAAACAAAGAAAGACATTGATCGTCATCAAGTAAACTACAAAAACACCATTGTTGTGTCCGATTAAAAAAATGATTGTGTTTAATCAACAATGCTTACAATAGCGGCCGGCCGTGTTAGGGTTGCGCCCCTTAATATTCATTAAGCCAAGATCCCCTAATTACAACTTCATTCGACCATTCACTCGTGGCCATTTAGAGATGAAGAGCCACACCTGACTTGCTCCCGTTTTGTTTTCGATGCCGATATTGATATTAGGAAAAATACAAAAACTACGCTCCAATGCATTTCAATTGAGCACAATACTCGTAGATACAGAAAACTCGTAGTGAAATCGGTTTCTTGTTATGGCTACTGACTTTTTCCCGGTGTTTTGCTCAGCTGTGGCTAGTGATGTGAGAAAGAAATATTCATCGGTATTTTGTATAGGATATTTATTGACTTAATGGTACTTAGTGAATTTTAGATACCAATCTTGCTTGCTTTCAGCTAGATCACAGATTGAGTGAATTTTGTAGATTAAGGATCCACCATCGTCCATCGGATAATAATCAAAATAGTAAATACCACTGTTACTGTGTTTTGAAGTCCATCAACCACTAATCCTGAATTAAAAAAATATTTTAACTATGTAATTACATCCAAAACAATACAATTATTGTAAATCCGTATTTATCCAATAAATCGACTGTCGAATTTGTAACAGGCTGTTGGACACAGCCGCACAGCTTAGCAGTCTTCGATGAAGCTGTGTACTTCGGTCAAATGCGATGTGAAACGAGTGTTATATAAATTGTATCGAAATATAAATCTAAATGTTACATTGTCGGAGGACGATGGATGCACGTGCAAGCTCCCACGAGTTGTACGCTAAACATTTACACAATGGAGATTCGAGTGTCCACGATTGATAAAAAATGTGGTCCGATTTTGAATGAGGGGTTTATACCTACAGAATCGTAAATGATTATTTATTTAGAGATGGTGATTATTTTGCAATGTGTCAATTTACAGTGAATTTACTTGTTATCGGTTGGTAGGTAATTGATCTGGTTGATGTAGGTCTGGATATGGTCAGGAGAAGGAGCCCGGCGTTTGCTGTCCACTTCCATACTTTTCTGCTACCAATGAGTTGCTAATTCCAATTTCTGAGACTACATAGGTATTTATTACACCTAAGTATTTAAGAATTTCGATTGTGAAAAACAACAAAATTATCAATGGAGGTAGTACTGTAGAAAGTCCTAGCCTAGCTAGGTAGATACCTAATCATTTGCCATGATAAAAAACAAAACCTACTGAATACAATTCAATACAAATTCAGGATTCAGAGCACCAATTTACTTGAAACAAAGCGGACCTGAATAAACAAATGAATTATTACATTTGTATAATCAGTTTCATGGACTGTTATTTCGCAATAGTTATTAGAGTTGAACAATGGATTTTATAGAGTAGCGGAACAGTGCCGACAATTTTAACGAGAGAATGAGTTCGAATGGGTGCCGGCACGTCTCTATTGGGAGCCAGCGAGACGTGGTGTGGTAATCGCATCACCGCAGAGTGCCGACAAGCGGGCCTTCACTCCCTCCCCCAACCCCCCACATGACTCTTCACCAACGCTTTTCCAACGACGTGACAAACCATTATGATTCTATTTTCATGGCAATAAGAGTCCCCACAGAGAAAGATTTTCATAGATACTAATAAGTTTACAGGAAGAAATTATAGCTACAGCTATTGTTGCGGACGCGAATGGAGATTTTATTGTAGGTACAAACGTCATTGTAACATAGGTAAAAATGTCCTGTAAAAATGTTTTGATTTTTTTCTGATTGTGTACCTAGAGGTATAACCTAAGTATTTATGGCTTGCGTTACTTACTGTACTCGTTTGTTACGTTCGTTTGCAAATTGTAATGGCTATTTCATGAAATTAGCAATTATTTTTCAAAGCATCTTAGTGGAAAAGGTAATCATGTACTTGATGGCCTAACTTTTTATGGGATAAGCCGGTAAATATGCAGATGGATCACCTGATGGTAAGCAATGGGCGCCACCCATGGACACTTGAACACCAGAGGCGTTTCAAGTGCGTTACCGGCCTTTCGAGAATTGGGAATTTTAGGATTTTGGGGCATTCGGGGAATAGGAAAACTGAGGAGAGGGGGGGGGATAATTGACACATGACGAAACACAACGCAAGCGTTGCTTCACGTGACTTTTTTGGGAAGCCGTGGTATCGCTCCGGTCCATTCGTGCCGAAGCATGGCTCTCCCACACTTAAAAAAAACTAAGAATCAGGTTGTACAGAGGGCTTACGGCGAGTTTCATACGAATCGTAACGAGTACGCGTTCGGCACTCTGAGGCCTTAGTATGAGTTTGTTTTACGTTAAAAGTAATCGAAACGAGACTGCCTTCAGCTCTTCGATTGGTTAGTTCATTGGAGCCGGCCAATCAGAGCGTCGAACACGTACTCGTTTCGATTACTTTAACGTAAAATGAACTCGTATAAGGCCTCAGGTATTATTTACTTTGTACTTAGTTTATCAAGTTAGAAGTTAGTAAGAAGAGATTAGATATCTCCTATGAAGTTTTAATCTAAAATATCACTGAACAGAAATACCTGAAAATAATATTATTAAGTACCTAATTAACCAGTATATCTATTTACTTGGGAAATTCTTATTGAAAAACGTTACACAAGGACTGTCGTCCAAGGCGATAAGAATATAGAGAACTTTGAAAAAATATTTCCATTAAATCCATAAAGAGATGTCCGGCAAAGAGTTGTGTGAAAGGATTAGGGAAGGAGGTTCTACAGCGCAAAAGGCTTATCTATGGACACCCTCCATTATATTCAAATATTTTTCTAGTGATATTTTATTTTTACGAGTAAGCTTGAACGCAAAAAAGATATCTTTGATCTCTGCGTCTTTGAGAGAAGATTATGAACACATTTTGCGCTGTTTATTTTTATTATTGTTTGCTTGAGAAAGATTTGAAATTAGCAAAGAAAATAATATTTGTTATCTGTGTTAATGAATGGACAAAGTTTGCAAATTATTCACCTTTACAGTTCTGGATTTCTAGTAACGTGAAATATAAAAGGAAATTATAAGTGTAGGAGTGAGGCTGGACCAGAGTGATCCCCACGGCCTCACCGAAAACCGACGTGAAGTAACACTTAAGTTGTGTTGCGTTCTGTGTTTGATAGATTAAACTTAGGTTTCTTATATTAAACTTACGTTTAGTCTGTCACGCTGTAGTTTACATTGGCGTTTTCTTTTTTGTACCTACTTGATAACAATGACTGCCTCGTTGGCCGAGTGGTCACAAGTACGACTCCTGGACAAGGGGTCTCAGTTCTGTTGCCGGGTCGGTGTTTTTTTTTAATTCTCAGTAGTAGCACGGAGCCTGGAATTGTGCCCGGTACATGCCAATAGGCTCACCCCCTATTACATGGAACTCATAACATAAATAGTAAAAACTGGGTGTTACAGTAAAGTGGCATTAAGTGCTGTACTATATGTAATGTGTAGTGCTGTAATAGCTCTAAGTAGGTAATAGTTATTCAGCTGACACTAAATTTTGTAACGTTTTAAATTGCTGCGCCCTAACAAGGTAATGTACTGAATTAGTTGTATGTAATACTTCCTATTATATGTACATTGTGCAATATGAATAAATAAATAAATAAATAATGTCCATCTCTGCCTACCCCTTTGGGAATAAAACGCGTAATGTTATGTTAATGACATAGATATATGTCTACTTATACGTACAATTATATACATCCATGTATGTGCACAAGATCGCACGATCTCGAAATAATTTTTCTACCTATGTATAGTCTTGTGAAATAAGACAGATACCTACACATTCATAAATTGTAGTAGCACTATACCTTGGGCTCGCTGCCATCGCAGCGGTAAGTCCCCTCTTTGAGGAGTGGCTTGAGAGACGCTACGGCGTCCTCACCTACCACCTGACGCAGGTCCTCACCGGACATGGAAGTTTCGGGAGGTACCTGTGTCTGATGGGGCGGGAGGAAACGCCCGGGTGTCATCACTGCGAGGGCCGCCCTGAGGACACGGTGGAATACACGGTGGGAGAATGCCCTTCGTGGGCTGAGCACCGCCGTGTCCTCAGGGAAGTGATCGACGATGGCGACCTCTCGCGTCCGGGCCTAGTGCAGGCCATGATGCGGAGCGAGGGGGACTGGGATGCCGTCTCCTCCTTTTGCGAAGCAGTCATGCTAGCTAAGGAGGAGGCGGGACGCGTGAGGCAGCGAAGCGCTGCCTCCTCGCAACTCAGCCATCGCGAAGGACACACCGGGCGTCGGGGATCGCGAGACGATCTCCGGCCACCGTAAGCGCGGGCCTGCGGACGGAGAGCATGGGTGGCTCCCCGTCCGACCAGAAACAGACCCGAGCGTACGGCGCGTCGCGTTCCGCGCGCGCCTCAAAGAGCCATCAGACCACCACAGATGGGGCCCAATACGGCCGATGCCGATTCGGAGTCGCGGAGAACCTAACGGGTAACCGGGGCTCCGGCTCGACGTGCAGGAGAAGGAACGGGGTGGTTTTTAGTCAGTAAGAGTCTGACACTCCCTCCCGCCTCACCCAGGCGGGAGAAGTCATTCGATGATTTTCCCCCCATAAAAAAAAAAAAAAGTAGCACTATACCTATAAATATAGGTATAGTGTTAATTAATAATGGGTGGGATTTAATACTTTAACTGTACCTCTACATTCCCTTTTTTCAATCAAATCGAAATTACCACCGAAAATACTGAATTGCTACTATACTGTTAGACCTTTAAAGCTTAACTGTTTTACTGAATGACTGTCGTTTAACTAAAAGTAAATCTAACAATTCCTAACCTAACCTATTTCGTTTTAATATTATTTATATTTGGAAATTCCGTTGTAATATTGTTACAATTTGTGTGCAAATTTGTTTTTACGGTGAGTAATATGTAGTTAATTTGTAGTACAGTCATTTTTTGGTGAGTGTTGTGGTTATTAGTGGAGAAATTTGGTTTACTTAAATTTCTAAATAAAGGGGCAGTAAAAAATTCCCCATTAATAATTCCACTGTTCTCCATTCAATCAGACACGAGATGCAGGACGCGATGGCTGCATAAAAACGTGCTATCGACACGACATTTAAAACAGTAATCATGTATGTCTCATGATAGTTGTTTTACAAAAAGGGATTACCGATGTTCACATGACGATCACTACTGAGTTTGTTTCGGCATTTTTTCTACATACATACATAACTTCACGCCTGTCTCCCATGGGGGTAGGCAGAGACTAAGGAACGCCAATGACTACGATTCTTACATACCTCTTTCGCTTCATTAACAGTCATCAATCTTTTCATGCATGCTCGTCGGTTAAGGGTACTTTTAATTTGGCCCTTCTCTAATATATCGCCAATCTGGTCACTATATGTTTTCTAGGGCGCCCTCTACCGACGGCCCCATTCATATCCGCTCTGTATACTTCTTTCGTTACTCTACTTTCATCCATCCTTTCTACATGTCCAAACCAGCGTAACATTCCCTTTTCAATCCTTGTCACTACATCATCTTTCAATCCACACCTTTCTCTAATAACACTATTTTTCACTCCATCACTCAATTTTAGTCCACACATACTTCTTAGGGCTCTCATTTCCACCGCATTAATCCTGCTTTCATGCTTCTTCTGCCACACCCATGATTCACTACCATACATAAGCGTTGGTGTCAATACACACTGCATTACAGCAAGTCGAGCTTTGCTGGATATTATTTTACTCGACATGACAGAGTGTAAAGCACCATTAACACTATTTCCCCGAAGGACACACCGGGCGTCGGGGATCGCGAGACGATCTCCGGCCACCGTAAGCGCGGGCCTGCGGACGGTGAGCATGGGTGGCTCCCCGTCCGACCAGAAACAGACCCGAGCGTACGGCGCGTCGCGTTCCGCGCGCGCCTCAAAGAGCCATCAGACCACCACAGATGGGGCCCAATACGGCCGATGCCGATTCGGAGTCGCGGAGAACCTAACGGGTAACCGGGGCTCCGGCTCGACGTGCAGGAGAAGGAACGGGGTGGTTTTTAGTCAGTAAGAGTCTGACACTCCCTCCCGCCTCACCCACGCGGGAGAAGTCATTCGATGATTTTCCCCCCTTAAAAAAAAAAAAAAAAAAACACTATTTCCCGCTTTCACTCTCCTTTCAATATCCCCGTCACACTTTCCATCTCTCGTAAATAGTGATCCCAGATATACAAATTCATTCACTTGTTCCAATTTTTCATCACCTATCATTACCTGACATTCTGTTATCACCTCATTTCTTTCTATCACCAACACTTTCGTCTTGTTCACATTTACTTTCATACCTTTCCTTTCAAATGCATCATTCATAGCAGTGATCATTTGTTGTAATTCTTGGGCCGACGAGGCAACGAGCACCTGGTCGTCTGCATACAACAATGTTTTTATCACTGTGTCATTAATCCTTAATCCAGACTCTCCTACTTTCAGATCGTTCAAACAGCTGTCCATAAATAGGTTGAACAGCCAAGGAGATGCTACACAGCCCTGCCTAACACCTCGATTAATGTTTTTTCTCAGAGTAGGTAATCAATTAGGAAATGTCGGCCTCATCGTTCGCTTGATAAAATTGACGTGTATGCTGCCTTGTAGCCTATTTGCAGAAATAAATTCACTTGTTCCATAAATTTGCTAGAATATTGGATCAAACGTAGAGTATTAATAAATAAAAATATTTTTATGTAGTATCCTTCGTAGTAACTTCGTAGCTAGCCGTAGCAAGTGCTACGAAATTTAATGGTAATCATATTCGCCGAAGCCTAACGAATTGCTAGGACTCCGGCTCGAAGGGTAGGAGTAGAAACGGTGTGGTTTTTAGTCAGTAAGAGTCTAGCACTCCTTCTCGCCTAAACCAAGGCGAGAGAAGTCACTTAATGATTTTCCATATTTTTATTAACCCACCATCAGGGAGCCTGGAGACTGGTGATCACAGTTAGGTTATACGCTTGTGTCTCGGTGACTTGTAGTAGTTCTTTGGACATAACTGGATATTGGGTAATGATGACATCGTGATAGTCACATTTCAGAGCTCTACAAAAAGCATTACATGTAGTATAGCCGTAGCAACAGCTACAGCTTGCTACGTAAATTCTTAACTTGTAGCATATTCTTAGGAATTGCTACATATAGCTAAAATAACGCAATACTTGTAGCATTTCTGTAGCAACAGAAATAGACTACTACGAAAACGCTTTAATCGTTTGTAGCAACTTTAGCGTTTGTAGCAACTGCTACAGACCGCTACCATATCGTGTTATGTGTTGTGCTTTCGTAGCAACTACTACAGATTGCTATGAGAACACTTCCTTGTAGTATTATCGTAGCAATTGCTACATATACCTGAAATAACGCATTACTTGTAGCACATTCGCAGCAGATGTTAGCTACGAAAAAGCACTATGTACTTGTCACCATCGTGCTACAACTGTTAAATGGTAAAGGCTCACTATAAACTCTAAAATATACTAAATATTTTTCGATTGCAGTAGAGTCACATCGGAGAATCCTGCTTCAACACGAATGTGCCACCTCAACCGGTGTTGCAGCACCACGGCCTTGCAGAAAACTGGCATGAAACAAAGTTGGCATGCTGTTTCGTCATATGAATGACGTTACATACAAGTCCGTAGGTCCAAGTCAAATATTTGACTGCATGTTTGGCGCGGTGTCTGGGCAACCGGCTGCTGCGCAATGTGTCGCGGGTTCGATTCCCGCACGGAACAACTTTTTGTGTGATCCACAGATTGTTGTTCCGGGTCTGGGTGTCATGTGTATGTGAACTTAATTGTTGTGAAAGTTGTTTGTTTGTAAACGCACCCACGACACAGGAGAAAATACTAGCGTGGGGCAACGTTTAAAAAAAATACTACGGCATAGCACTTTTTATTCCTTTGCAGACTTGCAGGTGCTGATTTCTTACCATAACGTAAGCGCTACTCGTATGGTCACATGAGTCTATAAACAGCCATATTCTGCCGTAGTGAAAGAAATGCTCTAATATCTAACGCCCAGTCCCAGTACCCGTTACAGGACACGTTCGTCGACTGCAGTAACGTGTATGAAATATGACAATTTATGGAAACCAAAAGGCCAAAAAGCAGGTTTAGTTATGCTCTTCACAGTGGTGATTTTGAGTTTACGAGCACGCTACAATTTCCGAAACTTATCTGCTGCTAGTATTTAAATATCTGCTAATTATTTTAATTAAACATACCTACCTTCTTAGGTAGGTTCTGAACTAGAATTTTTAAGTGTTTTCATCTGTTGAAAATATGTATGCACTACCTACATAATTGTAATATCCCCTTTTTGTAAGTACCTATTAGAGGTATTTTTATTTCAGTTGCATAAGGTTGGTCCAAAAATGATTCTTTAAAGATCATTTTCTGTTGGTTATTATGGTCATCGTTAGCGTTTGGATTGGATAAATATTAATGTATTTTAAAAATAAACCAAACTGTGTACCTATAGTTTATCTACTAGAGATTAGTATCCAAATGAGCATTAAAAATACAATGAATCATCACGATTCAACTTTACATGTACTTACTTAATATAACTTTACGAACGTATTAAGTAAAGCTACCCGTGATCTGTAGAAGCTAGAGAATAGACGTGAAAAACTGTAGGAAAACTTTCAACTTTTTTAAGGATCAAGTAGGGTAGACTTATATAATTAGGTACATATTAAAATAACTTACGAAACGCAGCAAGACCAGCTCCAAAAGCTAGTTGTTGGTGCGGCAGCAGCATGGGGCGCGGACACAGCGGCAGCGGCGGCGGCGGCGGCCACAGCTGGGGCTCCCTGGCCTGCAGCTCCACTGACCCCTCACTCTCGCCTATTTCCACGTCCGAAGACGAGTCGCTCTCGAATCCCTGCACGTTATCCACCACACTCGGTCGCTTAGGTTCCTCGAGATGCCCGTAAATCCTAGCAAAGAATTTCCGCGGCGAAGATGGTCGCGGTGTTTGTAACGTTTCCGCGGTTTTCGCGTCGGTCTGACCATTATCCTCAAGTTCCTCGTTCATCACGATAATTAATGGACACACGTGTGATCTGATTCCGGGATAGTGATCAATTGACAGCGTCAGGTGCATAACATCCCCGAGGAGAGCCCCGCCTCCTGTTCGTTCCCTTTTCATCCCGCGCGGGAACAATGAGGGGAACGGGTGAGACCAATGAGCGCCCTCCATTTTTACAAACCCGACCCACTAGGCGGGACTATAACTTCGTAAAAGTTTACATTTTCCTAACTTAGATAAAGAAATAAGATGTTAGTGTTTATATTTAAGTTTTTTTTAATACCAAGAACTGTTGCTGTTGGTAGGTATATTTAGATAATATGCAAGCTTTATCTTTTTCAAGAATTAATGACAAATCTTTTCCTACTTTAAAAATTTGTAAGAATCC
The DNA here is from genome assembly GCA_038387885.1 of Spodoptera picta. Lineage (NCBI taxonomy): Eukaryota > Metazoa > Arthropoda > Insecta > Lepidoptera > Noctuidae > Spodoptera > Spodoptera picta. The sequence continues at coordinate 325,944 of JAZHFQ010000227.1, read as the reverse complement.
GAGACAACGCCATGGGCGTTGCTACAAACAGTTTCAGTAGTTACTTACTTATACTTAATTAAATTGTAAGTAGTTAGGTATAATTAAATTAAACTTGGTCCTTACACAACTTTAAGATTTTGAAGTCTGTTTGGCATTTTGTTTGTGACATAGGTTTCATATAACATAATTTTTCCTGGCTTTTCTCCTGTATCGTGGGTTGATTCAACGTCAGTCGTAGTTGCGAAAACAGAACCCGTGACATTATTTCTCGGACAGTTTTCCTCTGTCTATACACCTTTGGAATAAGTAAATATGATTTGTTATATTTATTGTTGGGTGAGTGAGTATAAACTAAACGCTAGAAAAGTAATAGCAAACGTCGCATTCGTCGCAATATAAGTACGTAGTACGTACCATAATGTCGATAATACGATTGCATACTTTTTGTAATCTAACCTCGGGTTGTTGAGACAGTCATAAAAAAAACAAAATGTCATAAATGGGTGCGAACGATAAAAAATTCGGGCTCATCCATTTTAATGTTTAAATATTTAGTGAATTGCAGTATAATGCAACGTAATGCAGCGGTTTTAACCATTTTGTGCATATTTTTATGTCTTACGTTCAATTACACCTTCCCGTTGCACAGAGAGGGTTCCAATGTGTTCATAGATGTTTACGGCAATCGTAAGTATCTTTGAGTATATTTAACATCCTCTTTTCTTCCCCGAAGGAGCGAGCAATGGCACATATTTAATGTAACACCCTCTTTTCACTACTTACGTTATCAGTCTCATGCATAAGGTGTGAGTTACGAGTCTACTGAGGACAGTAGACTCGTAACCCGGTGTAGGAACACCGGACAATATGTTAGACCTACATAGATTAAGCTGTTATACTCTTTATGTAAATACTTCTCAGTAACGCATTCCACACAAAAGTCTTAAAATATGTTTTTAGAGTCCAAAATTTGCACAAGAAGTGACCACCACGACAATATGCTCGACAGAACAAAAAAGATGGGAAACAAACTAGACAATGCATTCAAAAGATTTAAAGACTCGACACAAGATTTTTCAAGAAACATTCAAGCCCGCTTGGCCAACGTGAAAAACTCTTTAAGTGAAGAAGATCTGCGACATTATGAACAACTTGTGATTATGAAAAAATACCCCTATTTAGATCTTAAAGAAATAGAGTTCAAATTTAATAGTCCACCTGAGAAAACTGCCAGGCAAAGCGTTAAATATGATGCCGGAAGAAACTACGTTGGTGACCCCAGTTTCTGTGAACCTTTAGATGAATCACCAAGTGTAGAAATAATAAATAGAGGACTCACTGGATTTGCAATACCAGCCAAAATAGTAAAGAGTACTAAATTATTGGAGACTAAATTAAAACTTAACAATGTGAAGGCTGCTGAAGACAGTGCAAATAATAATGTGAAGTTAACTGTGTCTGCAAATTCTGCAACACAGTCCGATACGAAGGCCAATATCCATGATGATACTGTATTTTATGAAGCGTAAAATTTAAAAATAAACACAATAAATTTGCTTAGGTACTAATTAGGTATTGCACTTATTATTTAGATTTTTTTTATATTCTTTGTTTTATTTTTTGTACCAGTACACACTGTAGTCACATAAAGTCTCGTTACAAGTACTTTACTAGGCTTTATGAACATTAGGTACATTACATACCATAACATTATATTATATTAAACTGCATACATACAGGGCACAGTGGCTAAGTGACCGACTCCTACGCAACACGTTGCAGAGAAGAATTGAAAACATTTTCAATGTCTTTGGTTGCAGGTTTCATTCTCAAGCAATTTATTGCTCATAATAATTGTTCTAAAGGACAAACCTAATCTAATAAACCAGACTAGTCATCAATAAGTATACAGGTCGGAATATAAGTACCGAAGAGTTAAAAGTGTTGTAGTTCGAATGTTTTTAAATGGGTTGAAGAAGAAAAACTACTTCATTTATTTTATTGTAAGATACAGGCGCATAATTGACAAAAATAAAACAGATTTCACCTTAAACTGTTCGGCTTAATTTCTTTTTAATTTTTTCTTCATTATCAGTATAAAAAGCCTGCAGCAGTAGCCAAATGCCACTTAGCGCTTGTCTACATGTAGACTATAAAACCAAATTATATGGAATTATATTATTTTAGTTCATAGTTATTTATATTTTAAGTTGTATATATTTTCATTTAGTTATAGTTAATATTAATTGTATATATTATTTTAAACAATTACATTACATAAAATATTGTAAGTAGTTTTTACACTGTATTTTAATTAATTTTCTAGTTTCTTAATAGATATGAGAATAAATTATAATTAAAATCACATCTAAAATATATAAGAAGCAGATTATATTAATACATGAAGCATCAAAATAATGCGAAAATTCAATTGTAAATTATATGGAATTGATGTATATTTTGACACTTGTCAGTGTCATCCCCATACATTTTGAGGCGTTTGGCTAGAGGCCCTGGGGCTCTAGCCAAAGGCCACTTTAGCGCTTGTCTACAGAGAGAGTAGAAATCAAAATGTATGTTAATTATTTTGTGTTAAGTAGTACTATGTGATATATAAAAAATAAGACTATTACCGAACGCAGAAATAAATGTCAAATAGGTTGTCAGTGTCATCCTAAATGTCATTTCAATGTCATGTCATATCAATCGGCGACTTGACGTTTTCTTGATTTTGATTACATTACATCTTTCAAAAGTTCAGTGTCGGTTCCCTCTTGTTGAACCAATTCATATTTTCAATTTGTTGTGTCGTCACATCATAACAATTATGTGGTTTATTGAGATCGCTGCAATGAGTGGGTATTGATAACGTGTCGTGTACAACTAAGCTGTAGTCATCGTACTATTACACACGTACTGGTTCTTATTACTTCTTATCGTGTCTTATACTGTAAGTGTTTCTATTTTTAATTTTTTATTGGTAAGTTTGTCGTGCTAAAGGATTGGTATTTAATTAAGCCATGTTACATTTGTTATTTTTAATAGGTATGCAAAGTACAGTCGATAAAGTATAGCTTTTAAATAATAATTTTAATCTTAATTAAATTTCTCTTTTGCACTGCTTGTGAAGTGTTTCTGTATACTTACGAATTGCCTATTCTGCTTCAATTAGTACAAAAAAATCTGTGTCATATTATTTCTCGGGTGAATCGTAAATTATCAGATTAGTGCTGTAGTATTATACATTTTCATTTTTATTATCAAAATTTTATTATAGAATAATTTATTAAAAAAAACAAATGTTAAATTAAAAACTTATGGAGTTCTAAATTTTATGTTTTCCTTGTTTATTACAGAACCATGGAATTACAGTGCAAGGTACAAAATTATGAGTGGGGGAAGTTAGGACTGGAGAGTACAGTGGCAAGATTGCTGTCTAGAGCCCACCCAGACATTGTTATTGATCAGTCAAAGCCTTATGCAGAATTATGGATGGGAACTCACCCAAATGGACCATCAGTCATCATTGGTAGAGATGTCTTACTCTCTGATTATATCAAAGACAATGTAGATGCCATTGGACCTGATGTGAGAAAAAAGTTCGGAGTATCTGTACCTTTTTTGTTTAAAATACTGTCCATAAGAAAAGCCCTTTCTGTACAGGCCCACCCTAAGAAGGTAATTAGTACAATTTTATTTAATTTCTAGATTGTCTAGATCTTGTAAACTGAACTAATAAATGTCACACACATTAGATAAATAATTACATGGGCACATTGTTGAACACCATAAAACATTTAATTAAACAATGATCAAGCAACATTTTAAAAATATTGCTTTATCTACTTTTAGACTGTGGCCTTCATTATAAACTAATTCATAAATATATTATTTCTTTTTCTTCAGACAAATGTCTAAGAATAGTCCCATTAATCAGCATTAATGGGACTATTCCTATACAGCTACTGGACACATGTGATTTGCCAGCATGAGCATAATTATTTTCCTGCAAGAGTTAGCAGCAAGACAATTTTGATAGAAATACTATGAAACATGTTTAACTTTTACATTGCAGGATCATGCTGAAGAACTCCATAAGAACTTCCCGGATATGTACAAGGATCCAAACCACAAGCCAGAACTTGCCATAGCACTGACACCATTTGAGGCCCTCTGTGGCTTTAGACCACTCAATGAAATCCAGTACTTCCTTAAAAGTAAGCATTTTATTAAATTATTGTCATTATTTATTACTAAGGATTCATTAATGTTGAATACGTCAAAACATTTTATAATTTCATAGCTTTTATAAAGACACTTAAATGGGATATAACAGGAATACCAAGTTTCTGTTGTTTCTGTCTAAAGAAATAGCCAGTCCTTTAGTCATGAGAGGTTTGTTTTGTAATTTTTCCTCATACCATTTCTGTGAATAAGTTTAAGGTAAACGTGATTAATTCACAAGTGATGTTTTACATAACAAAAGTAAAAACCATAGCATTTATTTAGTGAATTTAATTGAAACCCACATAAAACTTGAGTAGACAGTGTCTGCTCATAGGAGGACATTTTATTCTTATGCTAAAGAATTTACTTAATTAATTTGTACTTCTTTATCAAGTTCATTTACTCTAATGCATACATCATACAAAAATATTATATTTACATTACAGAATTACCAGAACTTGCCAACATGCTATCGAAGGAAAGTGTGGACAATCTGCTAGGACATCAGGAACAAGGAGACTGTCAGGCATTTCTGAAACCAGTGTTCCATTCTTTGATGACCAGTGACAAAACTGTTGTAGCTAACACCTTGAACAATTTGCTGGATAGATTGAGCAAGGAAGGTGAGCATGTATAACGAATTATATCATGTTTATAGACGTAATAAAAATAATTAGATAATATGGCTCTATGGCCTCATGTATCTATTTTGAAGACAATGCTCAACTAGTTTCAAACTCGATGGGGACTTAAATTTTTGTGTACTTGTATCGCATAGTTGTGTACTTAGCACATTTTTTGTTAAACTTGACTGTTATCTTTATCATTTTCTTATATCCTGGTTGTATTTGCAAATATGAATTTCGTATAAACATGGCTCCCAGAACCGAAATGACTTGGCAGATAAGTATGTAAGTTTCCTAACTGCCAAATATCCTGTTAATTTTAATGACAACATCTAAGATGGTTATCATTTAATTATTTAAAACTTTAAATAGATTACAACTGCCTGATTAGGTAGAATCCGATTTATAATAAACATGTTTTAATAATTAAAACATATTTGCAGCCGAAATTGAACAATGAGTTCTTTGTAGACAGGCATTTGTTTAAACATTCAGTATCTATGTATAAAAGAGATTAGTCCATATTATGAAAATAAACATACTAAACGAAACCCTTTCAAAATCACACAGATGAAAGAACACAGACCAATCTTCTCTACACATTAGTGCAACGGCTACACACTGACTTCCCTGGTGACGTGGGTTGTTTCTCACCATACTTCATGAACTATATGGTGTTGAGACCTGGACAAGCCATCTTCCTCAAGCCTAACTTGCCACACGCCTATTTGAGTGGAGGTATGTTATAAACTTACTAACTCAATCTCCCCCATCCCCAAATCTCCAATCCTCAAAATCCCTAGCAACGCACTTCATACTCATCTGGTGTCGCGGGTGTCCATTGATGGCGCCGAGTGCTTACCATCAGGTGATACGCATGCATAACATAACATCACGCCTTTTATCCCCGAAGGGGTACCTAGGCAGAGGTGCACATTATGCCACTGTACAATGTAACACCCACTTTTCACTATTTATGTTATGAGTCCCAAGTAATAGGGGGTGAGCCTATTGCCATATACCGGGCACAATTCCAGACTCCGTGATACTACTGAAATTTTTTTTAAAACCCAGTAATACTTTGCCCGACTCGGGAATCGAACCCGAGACCCTTTGCCCGGCAGTCGCACTTGTGACCACTCGGCCAACGAGGCAGTCTCAGAGTCATTTACAGAGGTTGTACCTCATTTAAATAACAATACTTTATTATTTCTAGTTCTAAGTAAAAACAATTGCTAACACTATTATTCTCATTGTTTCTTATCTACTATGTTGGCCCGTATTTGTTCACCATGTGTACTTGAAAACTTGAATATCATTATACTCTACAAATACGATTTACTCTATTCTATACTTTAAGTACATTGTATGAATGTGCAATTTGTTTAAATACCAGCTTATACATGGATTAATAAGATATGATTTAGACCAGATGATTTGCTTCCCCTTATCTTACTGTTTAGATTAGTTTAGCGCACGTTCCATGTAGTAGGTATTAATAAAATAAAAATAATTGTTTTTACACTCGTTTTTCTCCAGATAAATAGTGTGACTTGCAATTAACTTTTTTCAGCAGTGTGACTTGCATTTAATAACATATTAATTGCAATATACGTATGTAATAAGGTTCCAGTTATTAATTTTAAAAGTTACAAAGCTTTACTTCGAAGATTAATTTCAATTTTCGATAATTCTCAACAGTAGCACGGAGTCCGAAATGGAATCAATACCATATGGAACAAATAACATAACGACCGAAAAGTTAGTATTACCGTCACGTCAGACAGACAGATAGCGAATAGCGACTCTGTTTTATACTATGTAGTGTGTAACAGCAAGCAGTCCGGAATTCTGCCCAGGCAAGATAAAGTAATAGCCGTGAGGCTATTACTTTACCTTTCGTACATAGGACTCATAACATAACTAGCGAAGAGAGTGCGAGAGATTATGCATTTGTTTACGCCTATGTTACGCTACGGTGTAATAGACAGCCCAACTGTGTAAATGAGGACCCTTTGTGCATAGCGACAACTTTCCGTACATGAGGCGCAAACTCAGCATTAATACTCGATCTAATTTCAACCCGTCTAAAGAGCGTCATTCTTGGTACAACATCGACTAATTATCACCTTTCCTAATGTAATTTTAATTAATTAAAGTTATATCTTAAGAAACAACTTGATTTCCTTTGCATCCTCCGGCTACAGCCTACGTAATTAATTCCTACGCTTTTAGGAATGAAAAAAAGCGTAATCTCATTTTACCCTTTCTTCCAGATTGCATCGAGTGCATGGCTTGTTCAGACAACGTGGTGCGTGCAGGGCTGACTCCCAAACACATCGACGTGCCAACCCTCGTCGATATGTTAGACTATAGTAGCTATGCACAGGAACAATTGCTGTTTAACCCTCAGCTTGAAGACGGAAACTCTTGCATATGGAGACCGCCTGTACCTGATTTTGCCGTCGTCAAAATAAGGGTATGTAAGATTATGTTGTTAGAGATTGAACTTTCTGTCAATTAGCATAAGGCTTATTTTGGTTGAAATGCCTTACTCCAAAAGGCTGGCAATGATAACTCCTTAGGTGTTGCTGATATCTATGGGCGGCGCTGATGGCTTACTATCAAGTGATCCGTATACTCAATCGCTCGAGTAACCGGGGCTCCGGCTCGACGTGCAGGAGAAGGAACGGGGTGGTTTTTAGTCAGTAAGAGTCTGACACTCCCTCCCGCCTCACCCAGGCGGGAGCAGTCATTCGATGATTCAATAAAGATATAATAAAAAGATATACCTATAACTGAAATATCAGCTACAACAATACAATAATAATACACAATTGCAGGTGGAAAGTGGTGACTGCTATAACACTCAGAACCGATCGAGTCCAAGCTTGATCATCGTCATTTCAGGTGAGGGCGAGGTGTGTGACACTGAGCCGATACCAGCCAAGCCTGGAGTCGTTATCTTCCTGAAAGCCAGTCGCCAACTAACTCTCACTCCAGTGGAAGACAGCCACCTTGAAGTCTACCAGGCAATCTGCAATGTCTGATAGTTTTAAGTATAATGTGGATATTATTATGTAATATGTGATTCCTGAGGCTATTTTTACTCATATTCAGTTTAAATTTTGAAGACTGTGCAAGCAATAAATAGGGATGGTGTAACTTCTTTTTTATTAAACTGAGAAGATTTTTGACAAGAAAAGGGTGACATTTTATTAAAAAATATGCTTTTTTTATAACAATTTGTGTTGAAGTATTTAATTCAGGTTCATCTGAGTTATTCATGATGAAGGTATCCATCCGGAAGGAACATGGGTTGTCCTTAAAACAGCAGTGAATGTCAGAAGTTGTCACCTGGTCACATCGCCGCTTTATCAACTTGATTGTTTTTCCGCAAGACCAGAGTTCAATTTGTATTTTTTATTTAGTCGACTAAACACTGTAATTGTGTAAATGAAGGCTAAAACTTAAAATAAGTAATAATTTTCATCACAAAGAGTAATATTTCTATGACATAATATTAAATAATCTTTATACGTTTTCGAATAAAATATTTTATATCTTAGTTACATAGGCTATGACATGTTACGAATTATTTGAACATTTTACAGGAAACTATTATAATCAATTATTTAATAAATAATTTAAGGCGTGATCAGATTGGATTACAATATTAATTTCTATTCTAAAAGTATTATTATTAGATAATTTGCGTTTTTAAATGTATTTAATGAAAATATTGATCATATCATTATTATTGTATCACTCTATTTCGCACCTCCGCTCAAATAGTGTCATAAGTCAAAAAACCTAACTTTCGAGTAAAACGCGTTTGAAATTATTGCTAACTTTATTTTTCACTTTTCGGCTCATAACTCAAAAACTGTCAAAGTTACTGCAATATGATTTTAAGTAAGTTACAATGATTTTTGACGCTCAACAAAATGGTGTAGTAGGTTTTTGGAATATATTAAAAAAAAAAATTAAAAATTTTGAGTTGTGACACTTTAAAGATGAAAAAAACGAATACTTTACGAAATAATGTTTATTTAAAGCGTTCCAAAAAAAAATACTTATTACGAAATACAATGAAAATATAATCTTGTGACTCTCACTAACTCAACAATTTCATATACATAACATAAACATACTTTTTTAATCACAGGTAAATTAGAACTCAAACATAAAACTTGTTTTTCTTACTTAAAACACAATCAACAAAAAATATAATATTGTTAGAAATAATCAACATACAAAAATTAAATAGAAAATTAGTAAAATAATAATAAATCTCACAAAACTAAACGTACTTCACAAATTGTTGAAAAAATCAGCATAAAAACTTGGAATATGATTATTTTGTAGCAAAGTCATCAAATCAGTCTTTTTATTCTCTTTAATTGGTATTTTAGTAGTGTACGCTAGCTTTGTATCAGGAATGGTTATTCTCTTATTTCGTGAGAGTAAATTACCTTCTGACCATTCGGTATCCGTGTAAGATGTTTTGTATTTTAAAATATTTGGTCTGTCTTTGGCAATAGTCATCATTTTTACGTCTGAGATCTTTATCTTATTATTTAAAGTAATACCCATGTCACTAATTAAGCTTTTTAGTGAAATAAAATCATTGTGTGACAGCTCATTTACTCTCAATGGCTCCCCAGTTTTCTTAGCTTCCTTAATTATCTGTACATATTGACTAGGAACGTATATTGGACCTGACTTCAACGATCGCTTTATTTGTTTTTCAATCACGGAATGTACAGAGTCGCCTTCGTTCTGCGTGTGGCCGGCTATTAAGAACTTATGAGTAATCGAATTTAGTTTATTGTATTTCATTACCGCATACATGTACAGCCCGACAATATATTTATTTTTATTCTGCCCACAGCAATTGTCAGAATAAAAAATTAAATCAATGAGATCATTACCAGTACGAATATGCAATTCTTTTTCTATAAATTTAAGCAAGCAGCTACCGATTTCGTCTGCACCTCGATTGCCTTCACCCTCATGCCAAAAATAGCATTCAGTAATACTTTGATTAACAGTGGATTCACTATCATTATTGTTACTTCTTGGTGGTTTCTTATTTTTTCGTCCTATGTTTTCTGCTTTCAATTTGCTTATCGTGAAATTCATGTTGTTCAGTTTACTCTTATAGTAAAAAACAGAAACATCACCACGCGGTAACTGCAGAACAGCCTGTAAGTCGTATACTGCCACGGTAAGGTTTTGGTTTATCTTAAGAGCTTCCTTGTCTTTCTTCTTTTCTTCTCTACTTAAATTCTTTTCTACTAAGTGTTCATCATATTTTTTCTTAAGTTTTTCTTTACCTTCTTGGTTTGAATTTTCATAAGCCACACATAACTCACATCTATCTTTCTTTGGTATAAAGAAACTTAAATTAAATTCACCATTAAAAATGCGACTATACATTACATAGTTTCCATAATTTTGTCCAGCCTTTTTACACTGATCTACGTAGTCCCTATGTAAGTCAGAAATAGATTTTCCTCCATCAATGTATTCGCGGGTAGTTTGTGCCCTCAAATAATGGCTTTCAATTCTTGGTATTCCTTTTATATGAGCCCTTATATCATTTTTAATAGTTTCGTCTACAGTATAATGTTTCTTATGTTTTCCTCTTTGATCTTCTTTCAAAATACCCCCAATAGATTTTTCAGTTACAGTTCTGATTGTTCTGTCGTTAATATCCAAAGTATTTTTAAACATAGTTTTGCAGACCCTCTTCAATGAATCTTCAACATTGAAATAGAAAGCATAATTGTTTTTCGCGGTTTTTGAGCTTTGACATATCGGTACTTCACTTCTATAGGTCTTATATGTTTATGTATAAATTGTCTTTGTTTCTCTAAATCTTGCAAAGCCCAGTAAGAATCAAACAATTGAAGCCTTATTTCGTCAGTAAGAAAAGAACTGCATTTCAGCCTGCAACATTCGCCACAGCCTTCTTTAATATCTTTTTTAGGAATATATCGTCCTGATTTTGTTTGATAAGGCAATCCTGAGTTCCTTAGAACTTTAGTCACATTTTGCTTCCATTGTCGTTCAACACGACGCTTTTTACTTGAAGTTGGCATTTCTTCCGACACCTCATTTTCTTCCTGCAAATCTAAATTTGATACTTGTGACGTTGATGGGCGGTCTTCGTGAATATCTTCACTTGGTTTTGCTTTAGGTGACAAAATTGACGATCTACATGAGCATGATGAACTGGATAAACTTGAGTCGGACGATGAAGAACTTGAAGTACTTGGTGATGATGATGATCGACGTTGAGGAACGACCATATTTTTCTTACTCTTTTTACGAACCGTATCATAATTTGGATCTTTAACTGAATCATCTGTGTCTTCCTCCCCAGATAAGTTATCTTGCATACGTTCTTAATTTTCAACAGGATTTTCGAAAGTTTCATTCAAATTAACATTTTCTTTGTTTAAGCTGTCATGTATTGCTTCTAAATAATTTTTTTGAGCACCCTCTGGTATAAAAATGGATTCATTTTTTTCTTGATCATGTTGTCCATTCGGCTCCAGGCACAGAGACAAAATTTTGCTTGATCTGGACATAGTATATCTTTGTAGATACAATCACCTAAGGACAATAAAAATAATAATTTTAGTTCAAAAAGTATATTATAATGTCTTCAATTCATACAAGATACATAAACAATATTAAAATATGTCCTAACAGTACCTAAAACAATAACACATTTTGACACAGGTCAGTTTAAATTCATAAAATGAATAACTGTATCAAGTAAACCACCATAATTAGACACAAAACACTGTAAATTCCAAAATATAAATACTTTTTGTCTAGTCCTAATCACATATAATGTAATATGTCGAAACAGTACACTTCATCAAAATAAAAATAAAAGATGTAAAGTAACATTTATCACATATAATGTCATAACTTAATAAAGATCACTTTATTGCGAATAGTATAGTGACTTTTGACTTACCTTGATCAAATAAACTGTCTTAAGTCGAAATACTTCACTTTTATTGAGTAAGCCCACAAATTATTTCTAATAGCTTCAACACATGTACCGACACAAATCGACAAACAACGCTCTATGCAATATTTCGACAGACGACCACCTCGCGCAAGCAGTGACGTGACACTGTTTATGTTTGGTAAGACGATTCTTTCACTTTAGGATATAATGTCATAAGCGCCATCTATGGATAAATAGTTGAACTATATGCATGACATTATTTGAGATAAGATTTCGAAGTTTTCTGATTCCAATAGTGCAATAAAATTGAATTTAATTTTTTTTGAGTTGTGACACTATTTGAGCGGAGGTGCGATTTGTTCCTATATGATTTGTATTTTATTAATAAATTGTTATTTGATGGTAAATATTTTTATTGCTTTGTAAAATGGTTTACTATCCTACACGCAAATACCTACAAGTGCAACCTCATGGAGATTAGAGATTCCTTTCGATCGGAAAGGACAACAATCTAACCCGATCGGAGAGAGTAATACCATGGAGCCTGGTAGCGTACCCAGTACATGGCAGTAGACTCACCCTCTACTACATCTTACATGGGACGCATAACATAATTGGTGAAAATATTTTAATATGGTCGCTTCTGTCTACGCTGTCGGGGATTAACAGCTTGAATGCACCAATATGAGACACAATAGAAAATACATTGTGTCTCGCGTGGAACTACGTTTAGACGCACGACGGGTTAAAAGGTGTATCTTAAACTATTAACCCCTTATCTGCCAGTATATGAGACATAATAGAAAACACATTGCGTCTCGCGTATATGTACGTCCTCGGCATACCAGAGGTTAAGGGCCAATTTTTCAATGCTCAGATAAATTTTAACTAAGGAATGACTTTCAATATTTAACAATTCTTCCAAAAACTGTCTACTGTCTCTTTATAGAATAAAATTGACAGTTCTTACTTAGACAGTTTTTACTGATGATTGAAAAATCGGCCCTTAGTAAAATTGAAGAGTTTGTTTGTTTGAATGCGCTAATATCCGGAACGACTGGTTCAATTTCAAAAAATCTTTTTGTATTGGGTAGTACATCTATCGAGGAAAACTATAAGCTATAAAACATCACGCTACGATCAATAGGAGCCGAGCAGAGCGGGTTGGCAGAGTGGTCGCAAGTGCGACTCTCGAGTTCGATTCCCGAGTCAGGCAAAGTATCAATAGGTTTTTTTTATAAATCTCAGTAGTAGCACGAAGTCTGGAAATGTGCACGGTATATGGCAATAGGCTCACCCCCTGTTGCATGGGATTCATAACGTAAATAGTGAAAAGTGGGTGGTAATTCTGTGTGTACCATGTTATTTCGAGCTCAGAAAATTGTTACCACTATGTAACAATAACAATAGACAATTTTCGTCATTTAATTTGAGTGTATTTGAAACTGAATGGAGAATGCTCGCGGTTGGTAATGCGAAGAAATAATGAACTCATTTCACGGTGGTCTACCTCTGTTGTCGGTGGTCAGTCGTTAGCCAATGTGAAGCTCGATGATGTTAGATTGATAAATCGTTGCAAATTGTTTTAGGTAATATTTAGTACCTACTTCGTTATATCTATTTTTACTTACTAAATAGGCATGTATCTAAGTCATAAATGATATAGTGAGAGAAGGCTACAAAAGAAAAGGACAGGTGCAAAGTAACCGCGTATCAGTTCATCACATAAACTGTGCCAATCTGTAATTCACTTTAAGTACTAGTCATTATAGTGCATTTCAATTATTTCTATTCCAATAAATAACACGTTAAACGCCATGGGTATAACCGGTGATCAACGCGCAGGAATTGCCTTCATCAGTTTTCTATGTGCAGTCAAAGCTTTAAATATAAGTTAGTAATAGACATAAGTAAAGTAACTATCGTTGTTTCGATTTATCGATAGTTCAACACCGTTCACATAGGTATGTACCTAATACCTAATATGGTAAGTAGGTACCTAAAATTAGCTACTTATACATAGGTGCCTACATATTTTGTAACATAAGCATTTGTGCATTGAAACATTTAATCTAATCTAGATCTAACTGCTAGTCTGGAGTGTTTCCTACAGATACAACCGTCACAAACACGTGTCGTTCAAATATTTCTTGCGTCGAAGTTGCTCTGAGTTTTTATTTCGAATTACCTACCTACTTATAATATATTTAGATATCAAGAGCGCTCTCTAATAAACATGTTTTTTTTAACTGAAATCTCTATATCGCCAGACAAGATTATAACTGTTATGTCTATAATGTATATAATGATGACTGTTATGTCTTAAGGTTTACTTAGTTCAGATCATAGTTAAAATGATAAAACTATTATCAGAGTATTGCTATTCGAAATAGAGTAGGCGTTCGTTTAATTACGTGAAGGATCTATTGAATTGTCTTTTATCAATTGCAACAGGCATACGAAAGTTACCTGCTCACATTTGTCTACATGGTCGCTAAATGTCACATAACCAATATACTTAAATAAGCACAATATAGTATATTGTAGGTACCTATGTCTTACGCTTAAAGCCTAGGATACACTAGGGGACAAATTAATGTCCTGCGACACGCGTCGCCGGCAACGTTGGGTGAAGTAGCGCGATGTTGCCGGACTTTGGTCGACATCTCTGGCAAAATCCACGTCACTGTTGACTTGCTTGACATGTCGCCGATATATGTCTTGAGACACAATATTTCGGCGAATTTTTTTCTTCTTCTATTATAATATCTTCTGATTCACTTCGTTGCGGGAACCAAGACAGTTATTCATGTCCTTGGGACGCGCCGGACTTCAGTGTTCCGGTGTTTTCATGGTTGTATCTACTGTAGATCCTGGCTTACAGGAGTTGCAGCGGTTTGGGAGATAGTGGCGGGCTTGTTCCAAAAAAAAGTCTTGAGACATTTGTCCCTTAGTGTATCCTTGGCTTAAATTGGTTCCCCTGTATCTACCTACCTATCTAAGTACAGATGTATGCGAAGCCTAAAGGATCTTGCATCAACTTCGATATCTCTACACATGGTAAATGAATGCGATTAACAGATAGCGAACGTATATGGCATAGTTGGTAAATTGATAATAAAGTATTTGATAGATGTTTTAATTTAGCGCTGGATACACACGTGCCTTTAGTATTAGAAAGGAGAATGGACGAAATGTGCAGTATACTGACTACATAGGTGTTTGTGTGTGTTCATGTCTCTAGGCAGGTGCTTACGCTTGCAACATTTGAAACGCTTGTTTAGTGTATGTACCTGTCTATTAGGTACCTGTACCTGTATACCTGATTGTCTCGCCACGTTAGTGTGAGTAGAGAAAATGTCATTTGCGAGTTTTCCATTCTGAATCTTTCTTGTAAGTTCGAGCTGTTTGCTCCTTAACACTTTGAACGCCATGGGGGACAAGAAGCCACGATAGCGGAGGATTTACCCTCAACAGTTTTCTGTCCGCAGTCAAAGGCTTAATGGGCGCTCATTACCGTTCTCCTGGCCCTGTTTTAATTAGTTTTGGGATCGACGATCGGCACTGATTCTTTACCTTTGGCTGTCCTCCACAAGCAACAACCAACTAAAGGGAAGTGACGCCTTATTTTTAATTATTGTAGTCATTAATTTACAAAATGCATATTTGTATAATTGTGTGTAAATTGAAAGCACAACTTATCTATTCGTATTCAGATCTGCAATAAATCACAGACTGACCTACCTCTGCCATGAGGCATGACCTACTCATGCCCAAATGAGGATTCTGTGAACTTAAAAGAAATAATTCAATAAGCGATACAAGCACCTTATCTATCTATTGAAACAAATGTTTAATACCTACTTGTTGTTGTAACTTAACACTATTGGCACTTTTACAAACAGAATATTGTTTTACATTCGGTCACACACGACTTAGCCTACATTTAAAAATAACGTGTTATCCATATTAATGTTTCTGTGGTTTTATCAAATCCACTAAGACACCAAACTTTTAAGGACATAATTATGTACCTACCTATTATATGTATATATAATTATATATGTATATAGGTCTACATATATCAATATCATCAATACGGTACCTACAATAGACAATAGATATGAGTGAAATTTGGTCTCCTTTACAGTACCTTAACTTAAGCCTTTGACTGTCAATAAAAACTGTTGAAAGTAAACCCTCCGCGAATGTCGGTCACCGGTGATCAACGCGCAATTACTTAATTACATATTTTATTTATCTTTTTCTATTCGCAGAAATTCGGTTCGGTTCATACGTTTCGAGCAAGTAGGCCGTTTCCTTGCCGGCCTATAAATTAATAGGACAATTTCACAAGATCTTTCTTCATTTTAATTCGCATAGATTGTCTTGCCCATAACGCAATCGTACTTAGATTAAACTAATCTTGATTGTAATTTGTAATTTCATGTTTAACTTTTAGATAAGAGTAAGTATGAGACTCTTTGTTTAAATGCAAATTAGAGGGTTTTTTCGTATAAGTAAACTTTTCCCCCAGAGGTCTTCTTCATGTCGAAATGTACGAACTTGTCGTTGAAAAAGAATCTCAAGAAGAATAATATCAAAGCCGAGTGCTTAAGTTTATATAGGGATTTATTTTATGTAAGTCTATATTATCTTTTTTATGTATTTCTGTTTAGTCCTAAATACGCTTGCTTCTTGCATCGACCATAGTTTTTATCTCTGCATCACCCAAAGGTCTGGCTCTGGAAGAGAATGCCGGCATTAAGCCCACCTTGTACATAAGTGTGTGCATGAAGTCTATTAAAATTTAAAAAAAAAATGAAGTGATGTGAAGCATCTTTTGTTGTTGGACGGACGTACGTGATCTATTTTTTTTTTATATGGGCAGACCAGAGGAAACGAAATGTCTGATAATGCCACATTGTGTGTATTTGATTATTATGGAGGTTTTGTAGTTACACTCAACAACTTCGATTGAAAGATTGAATCTGATTGATCATTGAAAATGCACTCGCCATTGAAGAAAACAAATGGCACAACAAGTTGAGCCTCAAGTAAAGTAAATGTTTACTTGTTATGATGAAGTAATCAATCTATTTGAACTTGCGTCACAAACGCACCTGTGTCTGTGGAATCAATGAGAATGGTCTGGTTGACCCCCGCTGTATACTATTCGTAGGAGTTCTGGCCAAGGTTTAAAAAGTTTTAAAATATCCGTTGCTCGAGAGAGAGGTCTAATTTCTATAACATTATGGATTTCAAAAGTGGAACAGGATGCATTTAATCTTAATCTACTGCTCTAGTGACCTCGAATAATGTCATTCTTAGGCATTGGAATTTTTAAAATGATTTTGATCATATCTGCTGGTGCAGTGACTGCAGTGTAAGTACTTACATAACTGACCTTTCTGGCAGTCGTTGCCAAAAATGGTAGCGGTTTTGGTCATAATGAGAGAAAAACTGCGGCTTTTCTTCGAATCGTGATCATCAATAATTCGATGGAATCCTTGACCTTATTATTGTAACTTCTTGGAGGTTTCCTTTTTTTATGTAGCGATGACAATCTATCTATTCTATATTCTATATATTCTATATTCTTATACCTCTATATATTCTATACATTATAGTAAAATCGTAGAAAAGTCAAAACTGTACATTAAATAATTTTTTTAATAATACTTGGGTGTGATATATAGTCGATACCGATGCCAAAAATATGGTTTTTAGAATTTTTGTCTGTTTCTCTTTATGTATGTCAGGGATGATCTCAAAAAGTACTGCGTGGATTTACTTAAAATTATGATGATCATGTAAGTATGATTATTACTAACAGATCGGGTTAACATATAGGCTACATATTATTACGCTATCACCTACGGGGTGAGCAAGCATAGTCAATCATTATTCTATGCGATAGAAGTCGCGGGCACAGCTAGTAAGTAAATAATTAGTAAATATACATATCTACAAGTAAAGCTACTGATCGACTGAGTATAGAAACTCCTCCGCTCCACTCTTTCAGGGACAAAGTGGCGATCAACCATTTACTATTTTGTGAAGCCTGGGGGCAAACGAAACAACGAACAAGTGCAGCACCTATAATTAAACTTATTCTGCTAACTGGAAACATCAAACCTCTTTTATATCCAATGAAATATCTGATCCTATCTTATTTATATTTAGGTAGATAGTTCTATGAATACTATTTGTAATAGCGATAAGATTTATAGACATTGCCAAATTAGGTTTAATTCATTACGGCCATTGTGTTGCCTTCTATTGGTTTATTCCGTTTATAATGATTTGTAGTTCAACGGGGTCAGATTGTGTTTGGCGATGCCATTGATCAAGTTTTACAAGTATAAGTAGCGTATTTTTTTCTTAAAATAAAAAAAATATAATTCTTAATGTCTAAAGCCAAACATGTTACGTTCACTTTCCGGTCATTTCAAAAATTTTGCAGCACAAGGAAATAAGTAATCAAACGATTCGAGGAACTTTAAGCTTAAAACTGCAAATATGAAAGATATCTACTTCTAAAACTAAATCCTAATTTAAGTCACAAATATAAGAGTTACAATGTTAACCACCTTATACTGGTTAACTCTATAAGTTAACTACTGGAACGTTAAGTTAAGCGTGGCATGCGCAGTTATTTAGCGTTGACACTATTTATGTGAAGTACATACGAGAGAGGTGGGCGAGGCGCGCGCCTGCGCTTACGCACGGGATACCCGCAAGATATATTAGAAGGTTTATACATATTCTCTGCGTTCGAAAGAACCGTCGTCTTCATGCTTATAGGTTTTAGATACAATAGGTATAGTTTTCAATCCTTGGGTGGTAAACTCAAACTCAAAAGCATTTATTTCAATTAAACCATAATTTGGTACTTTTGAAACGTCAACAAATATGAAATATATAATAGTCTGTCAGTCTGTCCGTCAGTGAAGCTAGGCGCGTAAGGTTTTAATATAAGGTCGATATACAATGTCAAGACCTTTGTCATTATATTCTCTTCTCATATTCCCCTACAGCCAAAGACGTTGAAAAAAAGACGGATACAATCTCTTGAAACAACGACTGTGGCACCTGGCTACTATAGACTTACACGCAGGACATATACACATTGACACGAAGACCATTTGTCATTTCCTTAAGTTTGGTAACGTTATAACCTAACACACGCACACATAAATAACCCACTAACATTTGGGTGCTTCAATCATGTCTAAGTGACATTATGACCGCCCTTTGTTAACGTCCTTGTTTACAGCTCCATGTGGGCTCTTTACTACCTTCATTACCATACTCCATGCATTTGAATATTCTCATTTCTAAAGTTACAATTATCTTGAACAGTTGAACTGCACCTTCTGTCTCCACAAGTTGTATATCGTGCGCACACGCATCCGGCCAGCCTCACTCACATGTCGTAAGATTTAATGGAGTTTAATACTTGTACGTATAATTATCTAATTGATTATCTGTTTTCAAACCGCAGGCAATCAGTGTCTCTAACTTTGATAATCGCAATCAGTTAATGAACATGTTTAACTGTATACAAAACATATTATTGTGCAATTTTGTATTAAAGTATCGATTTAAGCGCTAGTCCCCGGAGAAGAAAAGATAGTTAAGTTTTGTAATGGTACAATGTCGACTTATACTTAACGGCTGCTTCGTTGCTTTGTATAGTGATGGCAAATGGCAAAGAATGAATGAAAAGCTCCGTGTCCTTATCGGTACAGAACCTTTACAGAGCTCTTTCATTTCTTAAACATTGTCGTGTGACTGCCTCGTTAGCTGAGTGGTCGCAAGTGCATCTGTCGACCAAATTATTACTGGTCTTTATGAAAAAATCTCAGTAGTAGCACGGAGTCTGGAATTGTGTCCGGTATATAGCAATAGGCTCACCCTCTTTTATATGGGACTCAACATAAATAGTGAAAAGTGGGTGTAACATAGTGCAGTGGCATTAAGTGCCATAATGTGCATCTCTACCTACTCCTTTGGGGATAAAAAAGCGTGATGTTATGTTATGGGAATTACTGTAGACGACAAATTGCAATGGGGTCCTCACATTATATCATTAGCGGGACGATTGAGCTCTGCAGCTTATGCTGTCTGGAAGATACGACAGTTAACTGACATTGACACGGCAAGACTGGTGTATTTCAGTTACTTTCATAGCATTATGTCGTATGGCATTTTGCTGTGGGGACACGCTGCTGACATTGAATCTATTTTTATCTTACAAAAGCGCGCCGTCAGAGCTATCTACAATCTAGGTCGTCGCGAATCTCTCAGAGAAAGGTTTAAGGAGATCAACATTATGACCGTTCCATGTCAATTTATCTATGAAAACATCATGTATGTTAGGAAAAACCTACAGTTATTTGGTAAAGTGTCTGACAGACACCACTATCAAACTAGACATGGGAATAGATTAAGTCAGCCAATTTCGAGATTAGCGAAAGTAAGTAAATCGTTCATGGGATTCTGTGTTAAATGTTATAATAAGATACCAGGCGATGTACAACAACTAAATGAATCCAAATTTAAATTATGTATAAAGAAAACTTTATGTAGACAAGCATATTACAAACTTAATGAATATATAGAGGATAAAAATGCTTGGATGCAGGCTAGTCCGGCTCCACAGGATAACTAAAAACACTGTTGTTTTAATGAAATCGTAAATAATACAGCTATATTGCTAAATTGTATATTTTTTTTAAATTATATAACCAATGTAAATGTGAGAGCCCTGTAATTAACTTAATATTAAATTAGATTAATAGAAGTCATTTGTGTCAGCTTGGAGTTGTCATGCTCACTCAAAGGTCTCATTGGCGGTGGCGCGTGCAGTGGATCGCTCGATTCCCTACAATATGGTTGAGTTGGGCGGTGCTGGTGTACGTGTCATGTTCGTGAACGGGCGCCGTCAACTGGGACTGGTCAGCTCCAGACTGTATTATTGTTCTTAAGGTTATTTTCTTTCTTGATCACTTTGACTGGATTTTGGTGTTACATTGTTCTCGCACAATCCAAACAGCAAAACTATGTAACTAGTAAATTGTATTGTGAACCTGATTGAAAAAGAGTAACCTCTGGAGTTTCTTGCTCGTTCTTCTCCATAGGAATCTACACCTTGGAATGAGCAAATAGCTTCACTTATAATATTAATTTTATTTTGACGTTCAAAAGTGCCATTCTGGCCTAATTGAAATAAATGATTTTGACTTTGACTTTGACTTTGACTTTGACTTTGACTTTATGTGAATCCCGTTACTAACTAAAATATTAACATCAAAAGTCACATTTTCCCCACATGGACTAAAAAATTCAATAAGTCCACTTCATAATTAAGTTCTGTGAAGTGATCCATTCGTTTTACAATAGGTACTTGTCACAGTTCTGAACCTGTGCGTCCATAAGTAAGGTGTTGGCATGGCATAAAGGTGGGGTATCAATCAATATTATAGTGTCCACGTCTAAGCCTGGGGCAGTATAACAATCCACGACTTAACTTATGTTATCATTCATTATGATCGCTGCATTTGCGTCACACATGCGTGTCGGCGACTCTTATCCGACATCAGTTTATTATTGCACAGTATTCGCAAACAATATTATAATGCGGCGGTCTCATTTGAATTTAGTTTATCTGATGTATTGGTTCAACTGGTTATCGTTACTTGGAATTGTTTGCAACCCGCTTGCCAAACGATATTAGGTATAGAATCATTCGTAGAGGTCCATAGTCCATGCGTAGTGAGGTGTCGTACGGGTTGTTCGCGATAATGATAGATTAGTCATAAGTTTGCGATTTTATTGTGGAAAGGAGTATCGAGGTATTTGTAGGAACAAGTTATGAAGGGGGAGTCTTTACAGGTCTTAATCAATTCAACGGTATGAGACAGTGTGGGAGAGTCATGTTTCGGCACGAGTGGGCCGGCTGGACCAAAGTGAAACCGGAATGACACCACGGCCTCACAGAAAACCGACGTGAACCAACGCTTGCGTTGTGTTTCGTCGTGTGAGTGAGGTTACCGGAGGTCTAATTATCCTCCCCTTCCCCAATGTCCCGAATCCCTGAATCTTTTACAATCCTTAAATGCCTAATCCCTAAAAGGCCGGTAACGCACTTGTAACGCCTCTGGTGTTCCGGGCGACGCCGATTGCTTACCATCAGGTGATCCGTCTGCTCGTTTAATAATAATAATAATAATAAGTCATTTATTTCTGAGTGTATGGTATATATAAGGTCTTAATTTTATAATGAATCACATGCACTACCGTTGCCGGTGTAGAAATATTAAAAGAGAAACAATATTACGGAATTTCAACGTCAGCACAATTTGTTACAACTTTATGAATGAATTGACAATTAAATTATATTAAATGAACGATATGTCAAAATTATTCCATTTTTAACGATTAGAATACAATGTCCATACTTAAACTAATAAATTAAATACAATATTAAAAATCAAGCAACTATAAGTCAATAAGCTTACATAGGTCAAAATTTGTAATTGAGAAATTCACTAACTGAGTAGAAGCAATTATTCAAAAGCCAAGTAAACAACCATTTCCTGAATTTATTACTGGGCAAAACTCTAATGCCCGGGGGTAACTTGTTAAAAATTCTAATTGCCATGCAATACGAATTCTCACTATACAAATGTAGTCTCTGGCTAGGTGCAAGTAATTTATTCATACTTCTGCTTTTCACTCTTTCTGAAATGTGCTCATACAATGGAAACATGTGTGAATACCTTTTTATAAATAGGCAAAGTTCGAGAATGTACATACAAGGAAGTGGGAGAATTTTAAGTGATTTAAATAATGGCTTACAATGCTCTAAGTATTCAGCTCCATACACTGCCCTGACACATTTTTTTTGCGCAATAAGTGCTTTGTTCATTTCGACTGAATTTCCCCATATTACAAGGCCGTAACGTAGGACTGTTGCCGCGTATCCATGATAAGCATTGAGGGATGTTTCTTTGCCAGCTATTCTTCTCAGTTTACGGAGAGCAAATACGAATTTATCGAGCCTAGTGCAGACGTTTTTTACATGCTCTTTCCAGTTTAAATTTTTGTCTATAACTATTCCCAAGAATACGGTTGATGGTACTGGTTTTAATATTACATTTTTGTAGTATATATCAGGTGGTTTTATCAAAGAATTGTATGTTTGAAATTGTAGTAACTTTGTTTTTTCTATGTTGACACGCAAATTATTATATTCCAGCCATTTCATTGCTTTTAGTATTTCATTGTTAGTGTCGATTCCTAGGTTATGATTATTTAAAGATTTAATTGTGAGAGTAGTGTCATCAGCGAACAGTGTACAGTTATGTTTTAGGCCCTTACAAAGGTCATTTATATAAATTATGAATAATAGAGGCCCCAAAACACTTCCCTGGGGAACACCACAACAATTTTTTTTAACTTTGAACTGTATGTTATTTTTGTGTTCTTGTCAATTTTTGAAACTACTGTTCTTTGTTGGCAACACGATAAATAACTTTTTAACCATTCATGCGCGTTGCCTCTAATACCATATTTTTCAATCTTGTAAAGCAAGCGATCATGTGGGACAAAATCAAAAGCTTTGCTCATATCCAGAAACACTGACAATACCGGCATTCTATCATTGAGGGCTTCCGATACCAACTTGACTAAAGCAAAACAAGCAAGTGACGTGGAACTGTTTTTCCTAAAACCGAATTGGTTCTCCGTAAGTATGTTATTTTTATTAAAAAATGATATTAGTTTCCCGTATATTGCCTTTTCCAAAATCTTTGACAGGATTAGGATCAATGTAATAGGTCTATAATTAGACATATCCGTGCGGTTACCTTTTTTGTATAGCGGTTTGATTATAGACTGTTTTAGCCTGGCAGGAAATATTCCTGTTTCAAATGACAAATTAATTATGTAACTTAAAGGTTCGGCTATACATTTGCTACTTAGTTTTATCATTTTGGTAGTTATTTCGTCATATCCAGTAGCGTTGGTATTGTTTAAAGATTTAATAATTTTTACAATGTCTTGCTCATCTACCGGAGTTAAAAAGATACTGTTATTATTAGTGGCTATGTCAATGTTACTCGTGTCATTCCTGTTGCTAAAGTTAGAATCATTGGTCATTTCTATAAAAAAGTTATTAAATTGATTGCATATGTCATTCGGATCAATAATTACATTATCATTTATTATTAACTCATTAATGTCCTTTTTATAATTATATTCATTGTTTATATTATTTTTTATAATAGTCCATGTCGCTTTGCATTTATTTTTTGAATTGTGTAAATGCTTTTTGTTATTTATTAATTGTGAATGCGATATACACGTTTTTAATATCTTAGAATAGGTCCGGTACCTCTTTTTGTTAAATTTTTTGCTCAAGGCCTCATGTTGGTAATTATAATATAAAGTTCTCTTTTTAATGCACGAGATTTTTATACCCTTACTAATCCATTTATTTTTTATTGTTTTATTATAAATCTTTACTTTTATTTCAGGGAAACATAGTTTATAAAAAAGAATATATAGGTCATGAAATATGTTAAATGCATTGTTGCAATCTGTTTCTTCGTAAATTTCATTAAAACTTAAAGCCGAGATACAATCCAGAAATTTTTTAATATTGACTGCATTGTAATCTCTTTTGACTTCATAAAAAAAAATTGTGATTTTAGGTTTATTATTAGCTGTTGGAAGAACAAACGTCAATGACTGTCCAGTATCATGATCTGATAGGGCTAGGTTATGTATTCTACTTTTTATGTCTAGAGTCGAAATATTACTGGCTATTTGGTCTATGCAACTTTTTTTTCTCGTAGGCATTTTAATATGTGCTAACAAGTTAAAGTTATTCAAAATCGATCCTAATTCTCTTGTTTGTGTAGTGTCCTTAAGCATATCAATATTCCAGTCTCCGCATATTATGATACGATTATTACTTTTATTAGTTAATCTGTGTAACAATCTTTCCATTTTTTTAAGAAATGTACCTATGTCGGAATTCGGTATTCTATAAACGCATATTAGTTTTAAGTTATAACTCGGTATTTGTATGCCACAGCATTCGAAAGTATAATCGTTTGCTATCTCATTTATTATTTGTATAGGGTTGCAAACTAAATCCTCCTTCACTAATATGCATGTACCACCACGTTTTTTATTGGCCCTTGAATAATGAGCAACTAACTTATAATTCGTGAGTCTAAGATTACATTCATGGCCACCCTGTAGAAATGTTTCGCTAAGACAAATGAAATCCACAACACCGATCTCTTTCGTCAACTCAGATATTGTAGCCTCAAAAAAATCTAACTTATTGAGTATTCCAGCTATATTCTGATGCAACAGTGTAAATTGTTGTTTATCCTTATTGGCATTGTTGCTAAAGGGTGGGACGAAAACATTTTTTTTGTACATGCGGTGTGACATTCGTGTGTGATATTGATGAGTCATTGTCATGATCATATTTCAGTGGATAATTTTTTAAGTCAACCAAAATACGACTGAAAATACTTCCAAATATACATTTAATACCCAATTTGTTAAGCTTGCCTGTTTTATATGAGAACATTTCAAAGGAGAGATCACGATTCGTATCAAAAAGATATGCATAATTATAATTACGTATGTCCATGCAAAGCAAATTATTAAATAGTTCTACTCTATAATTATAAATAGGGGCACCCATTACGTATGTTGGAGAGCATATAATTATATTTGTATGAGTTATATGTTCCAAGGATTCTCTAATTAATCTAACAAGTTTGATGGGGTCATTTTTATCTTTAAAGTCTTTT
Organism: Spodoptera picta; assembly: GCA_038387885.1. Taxonomy (NCBI): domain Eukaryota; kingdom Metazoa; phylum Arthropoda; class Insecta; order Lepidoptera; family Noctuidae; genus Spodoptera; species Spodoptera picta. The sequence goes on along the minus strand of JAZHFQ010000227.1, from coordinate 300,271 downwards.
TCGCCAATCATTACCAAACAATAGTCGTCCAAGTTAAAATTTTGAATTTTCTTCATGATGTTTGTGAGTATTTCTTTTATTTTACTATTAGGTGATACATAATGGCAATATTCAAATTGTTCGCAGAAAGTTTATCAGATATATCCCATGAAAAACGTAATTTTTTCAGTTCTGAGTTACCGAGGTACGTGATATTATTAAACACGTGAATTTAAATGAAAACGTGATTGATATTTTGGTGAATAATTCCTGCATCAGTTTGTAGTTAGTGTATTACTCGTTGTGTTAGTGACTGCCTCGTTGGCCGAGTGGTCGCAAGTGCGACTGCCGTTATGTTATGTTATGTTACTTAGTGTATTTTACACAAATATTTTTTTTACAAATGCTTTATGTGTTTGGATAAAGAAGAAAAAATAATTGTATGTTTTTCCATAAATAAAGACTGATTCAGTATGAATTTTGCCGCCAAGTCATATCAAACTGCAGTTAAGATGAATGGCATGTGATTAATAGCCCCTTCACGTACACAATGTGTAGAGGTAGTTAGTATATCTATTGCATACATTTGAATGTCGTGACGAATGTACAATGTGTTTGAAGTACCTGTTAAGATCTGATGGCTTCCTCGTTGTTAGTGTTCGGAAAAGGTATTAGTTGGAGTTCGTGTTTCAACTACCTCGTAAGTTGAGGTTAGAAGTCAATCAAAGTGGATCATCATCAGCCGGAAGCTCTTGGTGATTCGACTTCGTCAGCTCCCCAAGCTTATCAATTATGATACTAGGTTTCTGCTGTCTCTACCATTTTTTCAATCTTTTTAAGCCTTTTAAAATTCTCAGTAGAAGCACGGACTCTGGAATTTTGCAAATATATGGCTCACCCCTTTTACATGGGAGTCATAACATAAATAGTGAAAAGTGGGTGTTACATTGTACATTGTACAATGAGCACCTCTGCCTACCCCTTCGGGGAAAAGAGGCGTGATGTTATGTTATGTTAGCTTTCTGCCAGTAACTTCGCACAAATATGTGAATCCCGTTTTTACCGTTCCCGTGAGTTTAGGGAATTTTTTCCTTAGTGCTCCCCTATACTCCTCAAGAAACATACTTGCGAAATTTAAGTTTCCTAGGTCCAGTAGTTTCAGCTGTGCGTTTTCTGTCAGTCAGTCATTAAGTAACGGAAGAGTTTTATAAATAGACTAGCAAACCCAGCGAACTCCGTTTCGCCACCAGATGGCTTCGTTTTATGTAACATTTCGTTGGGTGATAAAAAGATGAAGAAACATTTTTTTTTTATCTTTTATAAACCTCACGGAGCCCGAGACCTCTACAACGAACATAAAACCGTGGAAATCTGTTCGTGCGTTCTGGAGTCATAGCGTCAGGAAAGAAAACCCGACTTATTTTTATATATCCTTACTATACTATATATATATATATAAGATATATTATTGAGGATTTTCAAAATAAACCACAAATTGTTTCTCTGAAAATACAAAGTTATTGTTTTAATTAATAAACGTTTACAATATTGCAACTTATCATTTAACTATGACAATTTTTCTTAAATCTCACCTGAAAATACAAAGAAACGACATTTAAAGTTTACTATCGCCTCCTCGTTTATTATTTTTAATGTTAAATTATCCTCTAGAAAACTACAAGCTATTTTCAGATTGTTATAATGGTTTCCACAGATAACCTATAAAACCACGAACAAGCGCGAAGCGCGGCAAATTCAAATTAATGAAATGTCATTTCATTACATCTCCCCCCCTAAGAGGGAAAATCCCAAATAATATATGCATCTAAACACTATCTAATAATTTTCTTCTTATTCATTTTCTTCAGTTTCTGTTGGGACTGGTTGTAATTTTGTTATGTGGAATAAAGTTGATTCTGTTTTTCTGTTGCCAGTGTCAATCTTGTAAATGGAGTTGGATATTTTCTCTATAATCTTGAATGGGCCTATTTTTAATTCGTCTAATTTATTTCTATTTAGCTTATTTCCGTTTTCTACATATACACTGTCTCCTATGTTAAACTCTTGAATTTTTCTGTTTCTATCAAATATCTTCTTATTATACTCGTGGGATTTTATTGTATTCTCTAATGCCAATGTTTTATCAGCCATCCACTTGTCTTCCCTTTCCGTTGTTTTTAATTCATTTGGTAGAGTGCTTACATTCGTACCATCCAGTAAATATCTTGGTGCAAAGCCTGTAACGGAGTGATCTGTTTCATTATATTTCTGAACACATTCTCTTGCTACTGTTGTCCAGGCTCTATTATTATTTTTCTGATTTATTTTACATCGAATTTTATTGACTATTGTTTGATTTAATCTTTCATTCAAGCCGTTAGAGAATGGTGTATTTACAGCTGTAAAAATTAGTTTAATATTGTTATCTTGCAAATGTTTCTTAAATTCTCTTGAATTGATACCTGGATATTGATCTGTTAGGATTATTCCAATCTCATCTGTCTCTAGTACATTATTTGTTAGTTTTATAAAGTCACTCGCATTCTGTGTTTTCGAAGTCGAAATAAACGCATATCTTGTGAAGTGGTCAACTAAAAGGTGTAGGTATTTTTTTGTTGATCTAGATCCTCCAAAGCCACCGATAGTATCCATTGACATTATATCAAATGGTTTTGTTGCTGGTCCCAGTTGCGACATTAATCCATATTTTCCTTGGCATCTTGACTTATTTTTTATGCATATTTCACAAGTTTTACAAGTAATTATGATGTTCTTTGTTAGGTTTTTAGCTGTATATATTGGACTTATTTTTTTCTGTAATTGTCTGATCCCGATATGACATAAATCTTCATGAACCTTTTGTATGAGCTTTTTACTAAATTCTTCTGAGAGAATAATCTTTTCATGATTCTTTGTTTTTTTATAATAGATTCTATTCTTATGTATTATATTTCTTTTTTCTTTTATTGTGTCATTTTTCTCTTGGTCTTCAACTATTTCCTTTATTTGTATTAAATTAACTATTTTCAATAGTTCCTCTTTGTTGTCTTCTGATTCCAATACAGGATTTCGGCTCAAACAGTCTGCTTCTATATTTTCTTTACCAGGAATATATTTCACGATAAAATCATATTGAGACAAGTAGTATGTGGGATCACCCAGTTCTTCGTCTGTTCTGCATTTGATGTTCATGTTCTCTAGGGGTTTGTGATCTGAGTAAATAGTAAATTGTTTTCCAATGAGCCAGTGTTGCCAGTATTTAACAGCTTCTTTCATAGCCAAACATTCTAAGTATATAGCTTTTTTCCGTTTTTGAGATTCATTTAGTTTTTTGGAGAAATATGCCACTGGTTTGTCTTTACCGTCTAGTTGTGTTTGTTTCAATATTGCCCCGATACCCTCTAAGGACGCATCTGTAAAGATTTTTATTGGTAGGTCTTTGTCATATATTTCCAAAACTGGTTGTGAACATAAATATCTTTTTATTTGATTAAATGATTCTTCACATTTTTCTGACCATACAAACTTTTCGTTTTTTCTTAATAATTTATGCAATGGATCTAAGATAATTGCGCTTCTTGGTATGTATTCGTGGTAAAAGTTGATTTTTCCCAAAAATTGCCTGATATTCTTTTGGGACTTCGGAGTTGGAAAATGTCTTATTGAGATCAAATTGTCTTTCAGTGGTCTTACGGAGTTGTTCTGAATTACATGGCCAAGATACTTTACCGAGTCTGAAGCAAAGGTACATTTCTTAAACTTCAATCTAAAGCCTTCTTTTATTATAGCATCTCATACATTTTTTATGTGTCTTATATGTTCCTTAAACGTGGATGAATATATCAAAATATCATCAATGTAGTTTACGGAGTATCCTGTGAGATTGTGCTTTCTTAGAATATTACTTAAAATTCTTTGGAAGATACCTGGTGATGTTTTGAGACCAAAGGGAAGACAGGTCCACTGAAAGTGCCCATCCTGTGTGACAAATCCTGTTTTGCTTCTATCTTCTACCCGTAGTGGTATGGCCCAAAATGCCGAGTTGATATCCAGTGTAGTAAAATACCTACAGTTTCTAGTTTTAATAATCAGATCATCTATCAGTGGAAAAGGTTGAGCTTGTGGCACAACAATTTTATTTAGTTCTCTGAAATCTATACATAGGCGGGATTTCCTATTTTCACCTTTTTTAAATGCCAATGTAACTGGAGCAGCAAAAGGACTGTAAGATTCCTCGATTAAATTATTCTTAAGTAACATGGATATTTGCTCTTCAATTTCTAATTTATCTTCTATTGTGCATCTGTATGGTCTTCTACTACAGTATCGATTTACTAGTAAATCTATGTGGGCTTCATAATCTTTAACTGATCCTATATCATACTTGTCCTTAGCAAAAATTGTTTTATATTCCTTTATAATGTCTTCTATCTGAATTTTCTTTTCATTATCTAAATGGTCAGTCTTACTAATGAATTCCTCTGTTTCCATGTGTTCATTGAAATTTATTGCATATGTTTTTATATTCTCATCTTCATTTCTGGTATCTTTAGACATACTGTCTATTTTATTGATTGTTTTCTTTTGTTCTATCTTTAAGTTCTCATTTTGAACTAATCCAAATTTCCTTATCAAGTCTAATCCAATTATAAAATCATCAAAATGTTCGTTTTCTATTATGTATACATCCACCTCTTTTTCTAAATCAACATTTTTATTTTTATTGTTATCAAGCCATCCGTCTTCTTCACACCATTAACCGTTTTTATATAAACAATATTCACATTGCCTTTTTTTTCTTTGACTTTAATCAGTCTTGAATTTATTAAAGAGATCTGTGAGCCTGAATCATAAATGCCGCTCACTTCTAATTTATTTTCTAATAAAAGCTTAACTTTGATTAATGGTGTGCTTACTCGTTTTTTTTCTCCGTATTCATATCTACTTCAATAATGGAATTATTATTAACATTTTTAACTTTAATGACCTTTTCAGATTCATTTTTATTTTTCTTGAACCAACATGATTCTTCCGGATGATATCTAATTCCTTTCTCCAGAGACTCACACGTCTTGCATGGCTTCTTCTCGCTAGTTTTATTTTTATAAGGAAATGTACTATTCTTTACTAACGTTGAGTTTCTTTTGAACATCATACCTTCATATTTTCTTATCTCATTGAACAAAGGAGTAGTGTTGTTGAGTTCGTCTCTGTTCAACTTGTTTAAGATAAACCCAGGTAAACCTGTTGCAATAAGATCTGTCATTGTTTTGGGATCCATTGATCTATTGACATCTAGTAGGAGCCGTTCTTTTTTTGTAGCATAATCAATTAACAGTCCTTCTTTATATTTGAATGTGAATGCAGTTGTGACCATGTCCCATCCTCGGTTTTGAAAAGTTTCTAAAAATTTACCTTTCCATTCACTCCATTCAGAATTTACTGTTAGTTTGATGACCATTGAGCTGTACCAGTCCAAACAAGATTTTTCTAAAAATAACCTCAAAATATCTATTCTTGTTTCATCTTTTGTTAAATTAAACTGTCAAATACCAAGCGGTCACCGGTGACCGCAACCTATTGTTCTATAATTGTGTCTGCAAAACCGGTATTCGACGAGTTAAAGCGTTCACACTCTTTTTCAAAATTCTCTATCCACTGCACTGCATTAGGATTCTTGCTTGTGAATTTTTCAATAATAAATTTCTCAGAAACATGTTTTAGATTATGTTGGGTTTCTTTCTTAGATGTAGATTCAATTAGTTTTTCTAAGATCTGATGCAAACTGTCATCATGGTCTCTTGCTTGTTTTGTGCTCATTTCTTCTAAGTATTGATCTAAAAATTGCATATTACCTTCCTCGTCTACATATGTTTTCTTCAAATCTTCATCCAGTTTTATCCATATTTTTCTAGTTTGATATCTTTTTTTTATGCTATTTTTTATTTTTGAGAAAGTGTTCAATTTAATAATGTATTTATGATGAATTACCGGCTTCAGTTCATCAGGTAAAACATAACATTTTCCTTCTTCTGTAGATATTGATGCTATGGCTAATGTATTAGATTTGCCACCATTTGAAGCTATCATCGTAAACTCAAATTGTAACCGGTCCATCTTCTTTCGTAAACGAAAATGTCGTTTTATAAGATATATTATTGAGGATTTTCAAAATAAACCACAAATTGTTTCTCTGAAAATACAAAGTTATTGTTTTAATTAATAAACGTTTACAATATTGCAATTTATCATTTAACTATGACAATTTTTCTTAAATCTCACCTGAAAATACAAAGAAACGACATTTAAAGTTTACTATCGCCTCCTCGTTTATTATTTTTAATGTTAAATTATCCTCTAGAAAACTACAAGCTATTTTCAGATTGTTATAATGGTTTCCACAGATAACCTATAAAACCACGAACAAGCGCGAAGCGCGGCAAATTCAAATTAATGAAATGTCATTTCATTACATATATATATACTATTATAAATGGGAAAGTGAGTTTGTTTGTTTGTTTGTTTGTTCCGACTTCACGCCGTAACTACTAAACCAATTGCATTGAATTTTTGCAGACGTAAAGTTAGTAGCCTGGATTAAATAATAGGGTACTTTTTATCCCGAAAAAATTTGATATTCCCGAGGGAAAACAAAAGTATTGGTATAGATGGCGCTGTATGTATTGGTATATCCTTACTTCCTTACTATTACTAATGGGAAAGTGAGTTTGTTTGTTTGTTCCGACTTCACGCCGTAAATACTAAACCGATTGCATTGAATTTTTGCAGACGTAAAGTTAGTAGTCTGGATTAAATAATAGGGTACTTTTTATCCCGAAAAAATTTGATATTCCCGAGGGAAAACATAAGTATTGGTATAGATGGCGCTGTATGTATTGGTATATGTCACATAGACTACTTTTTATCCTTTTGTGACGCGAGCGAAGCCGCGGGTAAAAGCTAGTAGTAGAATAAATAATAGATAATAAAGATAGACAATAATGAGAACTGCCCTAAGGTATGCCCAGTTATATTTTAAGGTGCAATTTTCAGTGCCCTATTGGTTTCATTCTATCAATGAATCTCACTCTCACCAAACTCAGACATCACCGTGTGCTAGGTTAAATCTTTTATTATTATGTATTCAAAATATGTAGGCGTACTGATGTACTTACTTCAGCCTTTGGCATGTTCGAATGTTAAATTATGTGTCTTCAAACCAATAAATAAAATGTAACTTGAATACTCGAATAACGATTCCACCTACATGTGTCTTACAAATCTATAGTGTGCTGCCCACGTAGGTATCGACTTATTTGATAGGGACGAGATGCAACAAACATCAGAGGCCTTAATTCGACTTTATTTTACGTTTAAAGTTATCGAAACGAGACCGCGTTCGGCGCTCTGATTGGTCGGTTCATTGGAGTCGGCCAATCAGGACTTTAATTTTGTTTGTAATGTATGTATAGTATTTATAAATCTTTAATGTATTAGTTTATAGTATTCGATATGGGCCTGTGATGCCTGAAATAAATAAATAAATAATAAATAAAAAAAATAATTTAAGTAAATCAGAACTTTTAAGTGTGGAAGAGCCATGCTTCGGCACGAATGGGCCGTCTCGACTGGAGTGATACCACGACCTCACAGAAAACCGCCGTGAAGCAACGCTTGTCGTGTGAGTGAGGTTACCGGAGGCCCAATTACCTCCCTCCCTTCCTTAATCTCCCTAATCCCCGAATACCCAAGAATAATCCTCAAACCCCAAAAGGCCGGTGACGCACTTGTAACGCCTCTAGTGTTCCAGGTATCCATGGGTGGCGCCGATTGCTTGCCATCAGGTGATCCGTCTGATTATGCCATAAAAAAAACTTCGACCGCGTACTCGTTTCGATTACTTTGAACGTAATACAAACTAGTAACTACTGTGCTGAATGCTAAGTACAAAAATCGAGAAAGTAAGTATTCGTATCGTTATCTAAAGCACTTTCTATAGGATTTGATGTGATTCCAACGTCAAGGTACTTATGGAGGTATAAACTGTCTTATTTCTTGTTACTTAGATTACAAAGTGGAAAACAAAAACAATGAAGTTATATTAAAATCACATATTATGACTAACATAAATGGTTAATCATTTTAACTTGGAGACTGAAGCGCATAATACCTGTAATAAATTCAAAATACTTAGTGGGAAAGGCTTCCAATTCCAAATCCGTCTTAGGGCGAGCCAACAAACCTAGCTTTAGTCAGACAAGTGTAGCAGGTTCTTGGTGCACGTATGAACGTCAGCACAACCTAAACCTATAACCGACATTAAGATACCTATCTTATAATTACTAACTCCAAGGATATATAATAATTAATTACTTACCAAAGCTGTCACGCCACTGCTCCGGTTGTAAGTGATTGATCCTAGTGTCCATATAACACTGTCATACTGTCCCCAATTGTGATCCATGACGCAATATACAAATTAAAGTCTATGTCAGTCATGGCATTAGCTATTGTCAATAGTAATTGGTTCGTGTATAAAATTCTATGATGTAGTACAGTGATCGTCGCGTCGTCACCTATTGAAATAAAATTAGTGGGATAGCCACAATCCCCGTGATTCACATACAAGATGTTGAAACCGTGACAATTCAATGTAAGAGAGAGTTTCGGGCCAATAGTTAAAAATACGGCTACAATAATTTGTTTAAGTTCGACAGTATTTCAGAATAAGCGACAGCAATGTTTCTTATTGGAGTTTTATGGAATTAAGAATAGTATCAATTACGTGTTTGAGTTTGTGTGTGTTAAGCCGCGTTATAAAGCTACAAGACGGCGGCGGGTAGTTCGCACTTACGGATTTCCGTAATTTATAGAAAAATGAAAAATATTTACCTCCAGTTTTTATTGATTCGGTCTCAGAATTACCAGAATTACCGAGTTACCTTCTAGAAAATGACGCGGCTTTAAAACAACACCTTGTATATGGCTTGGGAAGTGCAGTTCTGCTAACGGAAATTTAGAGACCGCGTACTATGGGTAATACGTACAGCCACCGAGAAACGTGTCTCTTGGAGCTTTTGGAATTGCCAGTTCATTATAATCATAAACAACCAGTCAGACAATTCACTTCTATACTAAAAGATGTAGCAGCTAACATTTAAAATTATTTTTTATTCTTACTAATAAATATAGAATCCATATCTCATTTTTATAATAACTATCGTGAGACATACTAAATTAACCAAAATCGCGGTTTACTCACGTGAATATACTGAGAAAAGCTCTACTAGTTTCGAACCACAGAGGGGTTCTTCCTCATGAGCAACATGCGCTGCTTGCGCGGCGACGTCGCGCAGCTCACGCACGCGAGTAAGCCGCCATTTTGGTTAATTTAGAATCCATATTGTTACTTCATACATACATATAATTTGCACCGGTACCTACTTCTCAAGTTATGTTTCCGTTTCATTATATATTTTTGTTGCACAAACATGTTAGATACATGCTACGCTTGATATTCACATGGACATAAATCTATCACATGTTTCATTCATTAATCAATATCTTACTCTACACTCATTTCCTAACCGAGCTAAATGTATGCAAATATGCAATCTTTGTGGTCAAGTATTGGTCATAAGTTTTACTTTAAACAACATAATTTATTTTCTTCTTGATAAACATTGTTAATCAGAAACTAAATCTATACATGTATGGGTAAACTCTATACATTCGAAATATTAAAAAAATAAATAGTAATGGTGTTACTAGATAGAAAACGACACCAAAAATGTGTTTAAAAAAAGTTGTCAGTCTATCTGTCTGTATGTTCACGCATTACGCAAAAACTGGTTCGATTACGATGAAACTGGGTAGGATTATACTTTAATATCCTGGGCACAACACTGGGTACTTTCTATCCCCAAAAAGTATACATAAACATGAAAATAATTACCAAACCTCTAAAGGTGGACCTCGTATTTATGTATACCTCTCCTACGCACGACACTACGAAGTTATCCAACATAAGTCACTAATACACTTGTAATATTTATGAAATGTACGACTTAAAATATTTTAGATTACAACTAAGGAGTATTATCGCTACTTGCGTTGCTCAACGCTCGTCTAGACCACTTTAGTTATTGTCGCATAGCCGCCAGCCGCTCTCTAACAAACATTATTTTTGATTTATGAAGATGCACTTTAAAGATTGGCAGAAGGAACATTGGAAATGAATGTTCTACATTCATGCATTGAGAATTTATTACTAGATGTACAGATTTTATGACGTAGGTAATCTAAGATCACTTTATATTGTTTATGCAATCCATGGCAAAATTAATAAGCAGCTGTGTCGGTGTCTTCGTACCTACTACTTCTCGTACATATAAAATGCATTACTAAATAAAAAATCTATATAATTTCTGTTCACCTAATTCACTTATTCACATGCGTAACTTTAAGAAGGTTTAAAAATATATATAGCTACATAACCTAACAGCTTGTAAATTACATAAAAATAACTTTGTTGAAAGTATTAAACCTATTTTAATATAACAACATACGTACTTATATCAATGACTTAAACTGTCTACTCCGCGGTGTTATAAAATGGTATTTATCAAACGAACGAATCAACTTCGTGCGCGGCCATGACAGAACCATAATTTTGACAGATGCGATTATGAACAACTCATGCGCTGATCGTATCAAGATGGCTGAACCTAAAGGGAATATTGTGAGTTATTTAAACGCCCAGAGTGAAGTTAGCACGATTGTTATGAAGAAAGAAATTAATGTAATAAATTAAGAATGTAATTAACATTCTTTGAAAATTAAATTAATTAGGTAGGTACACATTGTTTCTTAAATTAAAAAGTTAATTACGTTTCCACAATTAGTTATTAGATCTATGAACTCATAAGTTACTACAAATAAATATAATTAAAACAAATAATTAAAATTCATTGAAAAATAGAGAGAACCAATTAATTTAATGAACTACGTCTGGTGCATAAATCCCCCGTCTAATAGTATTGTTCTACGTATAACTTAAATATATGCGAGTGTCTATCTTGTGACGTCAACAGCCTATAAATGCCGACTGCTGAGCAAAGCCTCTTCTCACACGGAGAAGGTTGGAGCATTAATCACCGCGCTTGCTCAATGCTTGCTCAATGCCTGAAATATAAAAAACAAAAAAAAACTGCGGGTTGGCGATTTCAAACTTATAATTAGAAATTAAAAGCCCAGGTTTTCTCACGATGTTTTTCCTTCACCATTTATCAGTGATGTCTAAATAATCTTAGAAAGTACATATACCTCGGAAAAAGTCACGTTGGTACTTGCCGTTGGTAGGTTTCAAAGAAGCAGGCGTCTTAAACCTCCGAGCCACCACAACACACTGTCTGTGTATCTTGTGACATACTGTTGTACAATAAGTGGACATTTGGACATTAATGGACGCATATCTTTGACAATTATGGGCGTGTAGACACAAACTTGTCCCTCCATTTATCTCATGTTCGATTACGATCAAATAGGTACTTCACTTCAAACATTTGATTTTGGTAGGTGAACTTTGACAGTGGAATCGATAAAGCAATTGATAAGTAAGGATTCATATTTTTGACACGTTGATAGCCGATGTGTTTCTTCTTCATTGCTGGTTATATTTTCTTTTATATTCTCAATCTTTTTGCTCGATTTAACTCTAATTTAGTTGAATCGTTGGTAAAGTCACTGAGTCTTATCGAATCCTTTACTGAGGGATAGTAAACATAATATTTCTATGCTCTACTAATAAATGTTCATATTAAATCATTTCCTATAATAGAGGTATATTAATTTTAGTATTTCCTTCATCAATAACCTTTACCTCTATATGTGAGAAGGTGAGCATTGATCAATACGCATGCTCAATGAGGGTTGGGGATTTCAAACTAAATAAATTGAAATTATAAGTCCAGATGTCCTCACGATGTTTTCCTTCATCGTTTGTCAGTGGTGTCTAACTAATCTTATAAAGTACATATAACTAATAATATAACTCGGAAAAAGTCACATTGGTACTTGCTGTTGGTAGATTTCGAACCCACACCCTTATGCATAAGAAGCGGACGTCTTAACCTCTGGGCCACTACAACTATACTTAGTGTGTTAATTTTAGTATTTCCTTAACAAGTTAATTTTATAAAATATCTAGGAAAAGAACAATAATGCAGTAGTAAACACTAATGAAAACATCGAGGCCACACAAACAGTACCTACCGCTGATTGATCTCACACATAACTCGAACACTTAATCATCTTTTAAACAAGTACAGCACACAATAACACCGAAATACATTAATAATGACAAACGTAAGAAATGCGAGGGTCAGTCAACAATCAATCAGTACATTAGTCAAAGCGTGCGAGAGCAATTTTTCAAAGCCCACATTACTGGAGTAACAGTCATTAATATCTTAGTGGATATTGTCTTATTAGGCAATTAGTCAGACTAAGGCCATGCCTGGGCACACCGTGACCCGACGGCTTACGAAATGCCCCGACCGCCTACGAGCCGCACCCTGTGTGACAATTCAGCACATGTGTTGTCTACTGTCTATGTGTTCTAATTATTTAAGTGGACCGTTAGGTATGTACCTCTATATAGAGGTAGATTTCGTAGAATTACATTCACCGATTTAGTATCATTTATAGCAACAGAGTTTGGTAATCATGGCATGCTGATTTAACTATCTATAAACCTAGTGAAATTGTGAGTTAGTAAATAGATACTCACGATTTACCAGTTTCCAAATATAAGTCCTGTTAATATTCTTGTTAGATGGACAATTAAAGTGAAAGTAAAAGCATTTATTTCAATTAAATCATAATTTGGTACTTTTGAAACGTCAAAATATACAAAACATACAAAATAAATAATAGTCTGCCACTGTATCCGTCAGTAAAGCTAGGTGCTCATTCCAAAATCTAATGGAGAAGAACGAGCAAGTAACTTCATTCGTTACTCTTTTAAGTATATAACAACATTACAATTACAAACTTCTTATAATACAAAACCTTCAGACTCCGACTGCCTAAGGCATGTCTGCAATACAATAAATAATATCATAAATGAGACATTACAATAATTAACCTTAAAAATCGGAAGTGGTTTATTTTGGTCATCTGAGAATTTAAGGGCGATCTTGTTTACGCACAAAATCTTGACAATAAGGTCATAATAAATTCAAGAGCGTACTCCAAATAAGATACCATTTATTTATAAACAAGAGCAACAACCATATCAAGTTCATTCAAGTAAATAATTAAAAATAACTACTCATAATATCTGTGACGATGACCTTTTAATTTTTTTGTGAGGTCTAGACCACAAGCCTTTTTGGTGTAATCAATAAAAACGTGACAGCTATGCGGAAACTTAAAGTTGACCCAGTTTAAGGATATGGAATACTATGCATACACTTGGATAATGCAGGTAATATTATCTACAGACACGTAATAATTATGGTAACAAGGTTACTAATGATACTATCTACACGTCCTATATGCTATCTTTGTCCGTCATCTCATTTCTTTATACCCAGTGATGGACAGAGAATCAAATTACCAAAATGTAGGTCACAATTAATTGACATAACATGATGTACGGATTACTGATATTAGAGGTATATTCCATAAGTGCGAATATTATGAAATACAACTTCGTTATTGTATTACAAAAAAAATATTTGATTCGGTTCGTACAGCGGATTGCTGAGACGAAAGTTTCAAGACTCGTTACTCTTTACATTTTGCAATCATTGCAGAAAATTATGGGTACTTCCAATCAGGATTGTTTCTCAATTACTGTTTTAATGTTTAATCGGCGAATTATAGCGAAACGCATTAGATTCGCAATTGGAATTCGACTGAAAGGATCGATGCCATCCCCCCTCAGTATACTTCGCGGGTGCGCTCGCGTCGACCTTCGCAGTCATATGACTCCGGAGCTTCGAATTGATCTACTTTTCACGTGCGCACAAGCAGTACGCAATTATATGCCCTTCAACAGGCACTCTAATCGCAACGAGGAGTCTCTCTGCGAAGATAAGAATTTATCCACGAAGTAGTGATTCGATGTTCAGTCAACGGTATTTATTTGTTACCGCAAGAGTGTCTGTAGAAGTTTTTTTAGTTTTGTAACGTTATGAAATGGAACGTCGGACGATTAGGTAAAGAGACATCTTTTGCGGTCGGTCATAATGTTGTCATTTAAATGAGCGAAATTCGGAAATAAGTATTAACAGACTGCCTCGTTGGCCGAGTGGTCGCAAGTGCGGCTGCCGGGCAAGGGGTCTCGGGTTCGATTCCCGGGTCGGGCAAAGTATTACTGGGTTTTTAAATAATTCTCAGTAGTAGCACGGAGTTTGGAAATGTGCCCGGTATATGGCAATAGGCTCACCCCCTATTACATGGGACTCATAACATAAATAGTGAAAAGTAGGTGTTACTTCTGTGTGCACCTCTGCCTACCCCTTCGGGGATAAAAGGCGTGATCTTATGTTATGTATTAACAGAGTGCTTTCGTTATGCACATTATAAGAACATTTATATAAATCACAATATGATTGTATAACAGGAGATATACGTAATACTTGTTACAAAAAAACCTATCATTTACTAGAATGACATTGAACGATATTTAATCACTATTATTAGAATTTTAATTCATTATATTTTAGCAGCATAAAAGCAATAAGAGGTGATTATGATCTTAAATAGAATCGGACCTACAGATATCCACCTAGCGAATTTAACTAGGTAACAACACACGTGGGTGGATAATTGTAACATTTTATTTTATATCTGGACTAAGAAGTTGTGCCCAAGCTTCGTATCAACCGCAATCGCTTTATTTATCTGCACTAACATATGGTTAACAGATAGAAAATAGGTCCGCTATTCACCATTAATTATTTGATGAAGAGTCAAATAAAATAAAACAATGGTGTCCCTCAATTGCATGATGATGATCAAATAGATATTCCCAATAAATCATTTGTTTAACAAGATTGTTCACTAATGTAAATGTCATGAGGTGTGGGTGTGAATAATATGTATGTGAACGTAGCGTAGATTGTAGATACACTGTTACTACTTCATTACGAATGTTAGTTCTTTCTTTATTAGCACACAATAGACCACCAGTGCGCTTGTATTCTTGAATAAACACCGCTGTGTTATGTCATGGTCATAGAAATTGAGAGCGAAAAACATAGAGATGTAGTTTGGTTTTACTGTGTAGCTCTTTTGTTTCTTTCTAGGTGAAAAATTAAAAAGATATTTGATGGTTTTATGCTATTGATCCCTTCACTTAATATTCTTGTTTTGGTGCAGTCTATACGGTAAAGAGTCTCGTACCAGTACGCTGTAGAAACAGATTTTAGTTTATTAAGCTATGTTAGTTCTATCTCTCCTATTTTTTGTGTACAGACTAAATGGGCAAATGCAAATTAAAGTACAAATATAAGTTAAATACCAGTTTAAACTTAATAAACTACGAAACAACTTGCTCGTTCAGGTATTACCAGACAACCTTTTTGTATCCATTGATAAATTGGCAAATTGCCATGAAAATGCTGGTTAAATCTTACAAATAACAATTGTATTACATTCGGTCAAAACAAATAGTTTGTTCAAACGAAATAATTTCATAGTATTGGCAACCAGTCGTGAGGTCTGAAATTTTATATCACTTAGATATTACTACAATGTCTTACTTTCCACTGTCACGGTTGTATGAGTTTTTGCACCTAGGTAATAGCTATTTAGTGTTTTCTATTTTATTTCTTTCGTGTCTATTAATCTGTTGGTTGATAAATTAATTCATTTTAATTTGTTACGTTTTCCTTACTGGATGAGATACCTACTAATGAATAATTACTTTTTTGTAAGTAATTTTTTTATGGGATAAGCCGGTAAACGAGTTTACGGTCACCTGATGGTAAGCAATCGGCATTGCGCGTGGACACCTGAAACACCAAAGGTGTTAAAAGTGCGTTACCGGTTTTTCAGGGATTAGGAATTTAAGGAATGTTTGGGATTGGGATTCCCCAATCCCCAACATTCCTTGGGGATTGGGGAATCCCAATCTGGCTGGGCTGGGGGTAATTGGGCCTCACTCACACAACGCAAACGTTGTTTCACGTCGGTTTTCTGTGAAGCCGTGTGAAGTGGTATTACTCCGGTCGAACCGGCACATTCATACCAAAGCATGGCTCATCGACATATTTGTAAATAGGTCTGAATAAAGTGATCTAAGATAATGATGATACGACGTAGAAGTTATAGAATATGCGATTTTTAATTACAGTTTTATTATGATTATATGGTTCTTATTTGGTTAAACCTCCGGGAGAGGAGATACAGGTTTTAATTTAAGCGTTTGTACAAGATTCTCAATAGCAATTCGGAGGAATATCCTGGTATAGCAAAAAATGGAATAGAGAGACAGATCCTGTTGAAGTGACTAACGACCTAAAATTACGATTATATTCGGTACATTAGGCAATTAATATTGTTAGTAAAAAGCAGTTAATATTGCTGTCTATGGAATATTATAATGCATTTTTTTCAAAGAAATTGTACATACTACGATATACTCGTGGAATAAAAAAGCATAATATTACATGTGTATATGTCAGTATTGTATACACAGTATAACCATGGTTAACGGTCAATGTCACATGACCTTCGAAGAAAACCCTGATCGTTGCCTTGCCCGCAGAAATGTCAGATATTACCAAAAAATTAAACAAGTTTCCATTGAACGTTTTAAATTCGAGGAAGTCTTGAAAAGACACGTGTCAATGCGATAAACACGAAATTATAATGTTATCTCTACTTAAATTTATCTTTGGTTAAGCAATTTTGTTATAGTGATTTCGATAAGGAAGTGGATGCAAATAAATGATGTAAACTGTTGTATTGCACCTAGTGAACCATATTTTGGGGCAGTTTGTGCAAAACGTGCAGTACTTAGTCCGTGATGAAATATAATGGCCGGACAATTACCCGCCAATGAGATGGAACCAAGTCTATTGTTGTTCAACTAATTTTAATGCTTATTTGAGTACTGATTAATTGAATTTTCATTTCTTATTAGAAAATATTACCAATTTATTCACAAAATTTTGGAATAACTAGTTATTTTGTCTAATTTTTTATTTGCGTCTTTATCATACTTACCTAACTTGCGATTCGCTTCGGGTTGTCTACCTCTAGTTACTAGGTATTTCCAGATATGTCTAGGTATGTTTAATGAATTTGTTGTACAAATATTCTCACACTGCCTCGTTGGCCGAGTGGTCGTAAGTGCGACTGCCAGGCAAGGGGTCTAGGTGTTCGATATCCGGGCAAAGTATTACTGGTTTTTTTTTTAATCTCAGTGGTAGCACGGAGTAAATGGAAATGTGCCCGGTATAGAGCAATAGGTTCACCCCTTATTACATGGGGCTCATAACATTAATAGTGAAAAGTGGGTGTTACCTCTGCCTACCCCTTCGGGGATAAAAGGCGTGATGAATTCTCACAATTAAATATATATATGCACGTCTTTTTTCCTTGGAACCATAAAAGCAAAGGTGTTCTGACAACAAAGAACACAAACACATGCCATTTGTGCTGACTCTCAGAAGTTATGCATTTAAATAGATCTACCTACAATTAATTTTACATATTTGCTTTGCTTAAAAATCGTGTATATTTATTAACATATCACGACATCAGAATAATTACTTACACAAATAGTTAGGCGAATATTTTTTAATTAAGTCATACAAACAATCCTCGTTTCAGGAAAAAACTTTAAATCAAGTCATTAGAGCGTAATGGAGCAATAATACTTTTAAATTGGGACATAAATTATATGGAGGATTATTAAATGTTTAGAATCAAACGACGTTGAAGGCCTTGGAGTAAAACTAATTAGACTGTAGGATCCTCAACGTGATGATCACGACCAGCATAATTTATAGCTCAGTAGTCAAAACCAGAAATATACCATGAGACTACTACCTACCTCCTACCTAGTTAATTGCTGTACTCTTCTCTGAGCTATGTAGATTATTATTAATTGCCTCTTTTAAATTAATTTTCAAAATCCAATTATTTACATCAATTACCTATTATTTATTATCGGTATTTCACAACATCTTATGAAGTTGTGTTGTTGAACAGTTCATACAAGTATACGCAGAGAACAAGGTTTAAAATCAGTACCTGGTTCCATATATCAAGCAAAATATTTCACATAATATAACATCAAGCCTTTTATCCCCGAAAAGGTAGGCAGAGGTCACATTACGGCATTTAATGGCACTGTACAATGTACTATTTACTGTGTACTATTTATCAATTTATGTTATGAGTCCTAGTAATAGGGGGTGACCTTTTGGCCAATACCGGGCACAATTCACGATTCAAAATATTTTAATTTCATCTTATTTATGCACTCGACTGTAGAACATTAAACGCCATACCTAATTCCATTATTAAGTAAAAGTTATAACGCTAATCATTCAATATCAAGGAATATAAAACTATCGTCGCATCTATAGTGACCACTTTATTAGCATAAAGTTAATACCATACACATCTATATAAATAAAAAATAATGAATTTCTGTTAGTTAGTCTCGCTACAACTCGAGAACGGTTGAACCGATTTGGTTAATTTTGGTCTTGAAATGTTCGTGGAAGTCCAGGGAAGGTTTAAAAGGTTAGAAAGATATCCTCAAAAATTGAGGCGAGACGAAGTTTGCCGGGTCAGCTAGTTAACATATAAATAAACGTGAATCAAGCACTTACATACAAGATATATGACATACAACATGTTAACTAAATCGCACCAGCCATTAGGACACGCCTTAGTTGTAACTCACAGAAGTAGGTAACTGTGTGTCCAAATCGAGCACCATATATAAGGAATTGCGAGCAAGTCGAATGCTGTTCGTACGATTTATGAAAGGTACGAAATAATGTGAATGTTCGAAGGATTCTAATTGGGACTATCGAGATAAGTAACTAAAAGAAATAAGAAATAAATAAAAATAAAGACTGCCTCATTGGCCGAGTGGTCGCAAGTGCGACTGCCGCCGAAGGGGTTCGATTTCAGGGTCGGGCAAAGTATTACTGGCTTTTTCAAAAAAATCACAGTAGTAGCACGAAGTCTGGAATTCTGGCCAGTATCTGGCAATAGGCTCACCCCCTATTACATGGGACTCATAACATAAATAGTGAAAACTGGGTGTTACATTGTACAGTGGCATAATGGTGTACATTACCCTCTGTTTACCCCTTCGGAGATAAAACGCGTGGTGTTATGTATGATGTTAAGAAATAATTACAACCTGTATGCCTATAAGTTTTACTCTCGTTGAATACTTATAGCCGCTATCTACCAGATAAATTTGAATTAAGAACGTAATTTGTATGAACTGTCTGTCACATAAGTTTATCCAGATACTTATATTAAAGTGGTGAAACCGGCGTTAAGTCTAAAATAAAATAAAATATAATATGGAGATTTAAGTAAAAAACGGAAACTTCGTATTATTAATGAACTAGCGACCCGTAGCACAGGTGCAATATGCATGTATTATACATATAAACCATCCTTAAGAACCACTCAATCTATTAAAAGAAACTGCATCAAAATCCGTTGCGTAGTTTTAAAGATCTAAGCATACATAGGGACAGACAGACGGCGGATAGCGACTTTGTTTTATACTATGTAGAGGTAGTTAAACGTTGTGTTTTGAACTATTTGTACAAAGATTACATAATGTCGTTAAAGCGACAGGTATCAATAATGTGTTTAATTAACTTTATTTGTAAACCAATTACGTTTGTCGGTATGTATGTCACCTTGTTTGATATGTGGTGTCAAGTGCGAATATTATATCGCTATTAAATATTAAAAACGTAATGCGATTTGCATCTTGTATCGATTCAACTTAGTTAATGTAAGTATGTAGTACTACAGGTTGCTTACCTATGTAAGTATGTAGTACTATTATAATTTTAAACCGTAATAAAACCTATTTCTTTATCGTGATGCATCCTTTTAATTTTTATTACTATGAAGATATGTATCTAAACGGATATAATAGTAGATACAGTAATGTTTATACAAGACCTACATAATAATATTTAAAATTACTGTTATCACTGTTGGTGGTACTGTCCAGTTTGTTTAGTTCTCGATAGAGCAACTTTTTCGAAATTCGTTTCAGTCAATAGTATTACTGGAATTTACATTTTCCAATTTCGAATTCTTAGTAAGTTGACACGGAAAAGTGACATCATGTTGATCTAGTTACCTACAAACAAACATCCTTTTTTTATTAACCATGATTTAGCTATAATTGAGCGAGTTACACCAACAAAAACAAATGACATAACAACCAGTACAATTAGGAAAATTCAACAGTTTATAAGCACTTCACCTACTTCTACACTTTGTATATCTAAGTAAAAGATTGCAGCAACACGCGGTAAGACGATTTCCGGTTTGTCTCATTTTATTTGATTATTTTCCGCAATCAGTTTGGGTAAGAGCATGCCTGAGTGGCGAAACCGCATCGTGTACAAACACTATCTAGCGGGACGGATGGCCGTTATGCAAGATGGCCGAAGCCTCTGCCGGCGCTTGAACGCTTCATAACCAGCTACCCAACCTCTATTGTCTGCACCCTTTTTGTTTATACACTAATTTCATGACGTTTTTGGCAAGTTAGATGAGCGCGAGCTAAACCTTACCCGTCGTTTACGTCTTTGGTAAGATTGCGCATTTGCGTCCCACAGACGAATACCTACCTGAATAATTGTAGTACATTCGTGAGCAACATATGTAAACGTTCAAATAGTTACATTACATATAAGTCTTGTTTTTAAACCGACATTACATCCGTTTCGGAAATAACCGTAGCTATGTATGAACGTACTGGTGCGTCGGCATGCGACCTTCGTTGGAGATCAGTAACTGTACTAATGTTAGTAAATGAAAACATATCTTATAGTTTTGCACAAGTGTCCATAAATACATGTCAACTTATAATTTATTGGTAAGTAAACTTGATTAAAATAATTACGAAATTATACAAAGCTCGATTGGTTTTCAAACACATGTTCTGTGTGCAGCCTACGCCGCGCCGCAAGTTTTCCTACATAATTCTGTGTCGTCGACATATGCAGTATAAGTAATCTGTATTACATTGAATCGGTTTTAGGAATAGTAATTATGTAGCCTAAAAAAATTGGGTCATTGCGTTCGAAATGGAATGTGTAATGAAGGAGTGCGTACCTATAATCTTCGATATACTAGACTAATAAATCTAGTAGGTAGGAATGAATTATTTGTGAAAATTCAGAAAATTTAAAAGGTACTAAAGCCCCTTGAGTTATGAATAACAATCCTACCGAAAGGGAGCTTGATTCCATCATGATTCTGACTAAGCTATACCTACCTAAATAAATGCGAATATAGGTATATTTATTTACAATTACATAACATAACATCACGCCTTTTATCCCCAAAGGGCTTATTCCAGAAGTGCACATTATGTCATTGTACAATGTAACACCCACTCTACACTATTTAGGTATGTTACAGAGTCCGAGTACGAGTACGAGTCCCATGCAATGGGGAGTGAGCCTATTGCCATATACCGGGCACAAATTCAGACTCCGTGCTACTACCCAGATTAAAAAAAAAACTCTGTAATACTTTGCACGACCCGGGAATCGAACCCGAGTACCCTTGCCCAATAGTCGCACTTGCGCCCACTCGGCCAACTAGGCAGTCTTATTTACAATTAATTTACAAATATGATCGGCACTAGCTTGTAAGGAGCAGGCCCGCCGTAAGCGGGTGTGCAAAGCGTGAACTGCACACACCGGCGCACGATTATAGGGGCGGCAAATCGAGCGGCTCATTACCTACTATTCAAAATTAACTACAACTAAACTATTAAATAAAACGAAAGTAAGTAAAAAGGAAACAACAAACATTTTTTTTTTAAGTTTTAAAAACTTATTTTATACAGGGTGACTTGTAACTCGACGTATTCCTCTCAGGAGGTGATAATACAAATTTCCTACAAAATTAGCCCTGAGGTCTCTGGTTTGGTCCGAAAGTAGCTGGTTTCTGAGATAATCAACTTTTTCGGATTTGATGAAAAAAGTCCCTATATCTTTACAATATATGCAAAGTTACTCGAAAACTATCGAGCGTCTTCGAAATCTATCGAGCGTCCTCGAATACTATGGAGCCTCCTCGAAAACTATCGAGTGTCCTCGAAAACTATCGAGCGTCCTCGATCACTTTCGAGAGTTACTCGAAATCAGTCGAGCGTCCTCGAATACTATCGAGCCTCCTCGAAAACTATCGAGCGCCCTCTATCACCTTCGAGAGTTACTCGAAATCAGTCGAGCGTCCTCGAATACTATCGAGAGTTACTCGAAATCTATCGAGTGTCCTCGAAAACAATCGAGAGTTCCTCGATCACTTTCGAGAGTTCCTCGAAAACTATCGAGCGTCCTCGAAAACTGTCGAGGGTCCTTTGAAACTACCGAGCGTCCTCGATCACTTTCGAGAGTTATTCGAAATCAGTCGAGCGTCCTCGAAATCTATCGAGGGTCCTTGAAAACCATCGAGCCTCCTCGAAAACTGTCGAGCGCCCTCGATCACTTTCGAGAGTTACTCGAAATCTATCGAGCTTCCTCGAAAACAATCGAGCGTCCTCGATCAGTTTCGAGAGTTACTCGAAATCTATCGAGCGTCCTCGAAATCTATCGAGGGTCCTCGAAAACTATTGAGCGTCCTCGATCACTTTCGAGAGTTACTCGATATCAGTCGAGCGTCCTCGAATACTATCGAGAGTTACTCGAAATCTATCGAGTGTCCTCGAAAACAATCGAGAGTTCCTCGATCACTTTCGAGAGTTCCTCTAAAACTATCGAGCGTCCCCGAAAACTATCGAGGGTCCTCGAAAACTATCGAGCGTCCTCGATTTCTTTTGAGAGTTATCCGAAATCTATCGAGTGTCCTCGAAAAGCGCGAGTTTGCGGACAGCAAGCAAAGCTAGACAAGTACCAGACCCGAGTTTATGGCGCGTCGCGTAAAATGCGGGCCTCAAAGAGCCACCAGACAATCATAGACAGTCCATCAGGATTGTTGCCTTGCTGGAGGATAAGTTGTCATATACCTTGGCTGTGAGCAAGTTTTGGAAGGAATGGGATGGTTTTTAGTTAATTAGACTTGTAAGAGTCACTTCCTCAAGAGTCATTTGATGGCTTTTTACCCACCCAACAAAAGAGGGTGGGCGGCATAATCGGTATTTGCAACTAGCTAGACAGCTTGCTATCATGTGATTAGTAGTCTAGGATTTGTCACTTATTAAAAAATCAAGAAAAAATTTATTTACGGCAAAACCTAATTAGCGAGCAAGCCATATTAGACTCTATAATCTGTATCTACAAGTTAATTTTTCCAAATATCGTTTGAAGCTAAAAGGTCAGACTCAATATGAACACGAATGATAAAAAATGAAACTCAACTTTAAGTAGGTAGTCATTGAATTTAAAGTATCAAATCAGTGTTTTTTTTTTTTTTTTTTTTTTTTTATATTTGATGGGGCGACGTTTGACCACTATCTCGCCTGGTGGTAAGCGATGATGCGGTCTACGATGTAGCTCGTCGTCCCATAAGCAACCTATTCACTCGGGCCTTGAAGACTCCCAGGTTGTACCCTTCAGGAAATACAGATTCTGGCAAAGAATTCCACTCTTTAGCAGTACGCACAAGGAAGCTTGAAGCGAAGCGCTTCGTGCGTGTGGGCGGAACATCTACCATGAATCGGTGACGCTTCGCCGATTGTCTTGTGGTACGATGATTGAAAGGACTAGGGGGAATCAAGTTGTGCAATTCCCCTGCACACTCACCGAAATGTATCCGGTAGAAAACCGAAAGGCTTGCAACCTTACGCCTGTGCTCGAGGCTTTGAAGCCGAGCCTTCACAAGCGCATCATCGTCGATGAGCCTCTTGGCACGCCTCTCAATGTGCTCTAACGCGTCCAGCTGATATTTTGCCGAGCCGTCCCAAAGATGAGAGCAGTACTCCATACAGGACCGAACCTGTGCCTGGTACAGGCTCAGCAATTGTTTCGGCGTGAAGTACCGTCTCACCCTCCATAGGATACCCAACTTCCTACCAGCCAGTTGCGCTTTTGACTCTATATAAGAGCCAAAGTTGAGTGTGGGCGTCAGAGTTACACCAAGAAGCTCAAGATGATCGGTCATCGGTACGGACACATCCCGGAAAGTAGGAGCCAGCGGAAATTGACTCCGTTTGGCGGAGAATAGACACGCCTGGGTTTTGCTAGCGTTGAACCTAACCAAGTTGGCGTCACCCCAGTCGGAGACCGCCTTCAAGGTCGAGTTCAAACGATCGACCATGGATTCTCTTAAAGACTGGATCTGTGTTCCGCTAGTCCGCGCACTGGACACATACCTTTCAACAACTGTGCTGTCATCTGCATACCCAAAGATACCGGGCTTAAGCAGGTCGTTAATGTGCAGCAAAAAGAGCGTCGCTGAAAGTACTGACCCCTGAGGGACGCCGGCATTAATACCGAATTGGTCAGACGAGCAGCCATCGATGACTACTCGTATTGACCGATCCCTCAGAAAGTCTGCTATCCATCTGCACAGACCAGTAGGAAGTCCATATGCAGGAAGCTTGCCGATTAGACTGTCGTGCCAAACCCTGTCAAAGGCCTTCGAGACATCGAGGGAGACTGCTAATGCCTCCCCGTGCCCCTCTATGGCCTCGCTCCATATGTGAGTGGCATACGCAAGAAGGTCCCCAGTCGATCGGTTACGTCGAAACCCGTATTGCCGATCGCTGAGGAGATCGTTACCTTCAAGGTATGCCAGGAGTCTATTGTTGAGTACACGTTCCATGCTCTTGCAGAGTATGGACGTGACTGAAATAGGACGGTATGCGGTATGCGGCGTATTTTGGAGGCTGAGTCACCCTCGTCCGTAGGAGAGTACCCTTAAACCAGAATCCCTACACGTGGCCTCCGGGTGGTGCTAACCAGGTGACACTTTGGTGGTAGGCTTCGGCCGCCGGCTTTATGACCACCCACCGAGCAAAAGCGTGTCGCCAAGCGGCCCAGCCGTGTTCCGCCACGATGCTCGGTGACGCCGTATGAGAGGATGGGTCGAGATGGTTGTTCCACTGTAGACTGGCCGGTCTGACGCGCGCTGGTGTAGCTACACCGGGTGTCCAGTCGCGGAGGGTAGCGGGATCCGAGGCACGGTGCACCGCTGGCCGACCGCAGATAGTTGGGGGCCCAACTAGCGTGCTAGCCACACGTGAAAGGCTGCCCCGCCATCTAGCGAAAAATGACGGTAATTAATGAATCTGAAATAGGACGGTAATTATTAGGGTCGGCACGACTACCTTTTTTAGGCACAGGCTGTACGTTGGCTAGCTTCCATGCAGCCGGTACTAGACCCGTCTCCAAGGACAGGCGAAACAGACGTGTCAAGATTGGAGACAACTCAGGCGCACAGGTTTTTAAAACCAGGGCTGGGATTCCGTCGGGACCACTGGCCTTGTTCACGTCCAGATCGCGTAGCGTCCTATATACCTCCTTCTGTCGAATGCGAATTTGCGACAAATTCGTCTTGCATACGCTATTAAGAGAAGGAGGCAAGGCGCCACCAGTGTCAAGACGCGAAGATTCCGCAAATAGAGAAGCAAATAGATTCGCTTTCTCTACCGCAGTGTGAGCCAGCGTCCCGTCAGACCTCAGGAGCGGAGGAAGTGAGGAGCGATAGAAGTTCGATTCAACCGCCTTGGCTAGGGACCAAAAAGCTTTACTTCCCGCTGGGTAGGAAGCTAGTTTGTTCCCTATACGGCCAATGTGGTTAAATCGAGCCATCCGTAATGCCTTTTTGCATGACTTGGCAGCCCGATTAAAGGCTCTCTTCTTTTGATGAATGTCATCAGCCCTACGGCGCCTGGCATCCGCCCATGCCAAGTATGCCGCCTGCTTTTGCGCTTCGGCACGTCCGCAGTTGACATCGAACCAAGGACGGCACCCACCAAAGGATGTCACGTCC
This sequence comes from Spodoptera picta, assembly GCA_038387885.1. NCBI lineage: Eukaryota > Metazoa > Arthropoda > Insecta > Lepidoptera > Noctuidae > Spodoptera > Spodoptera picta. The sequence goes on along the minus strand of JAZHFQ010000227.1, from coordinate 274,105 downwards.
GAGAATGGAATGTAGTATTCCATGCCCTGGCGCAGCACCCCTGTTACGGCTTCCGCACAAGCTGACGGGTCATCAGAAGAGAAGCAGACGGGCCGCCAAGGATAGGATGCGAAAAAAGATCGCATCCCATCCCAGTCCGCTGACTTGTATCGCCACATCCGCCGAGGTCCTCTGGGACTCGGATCTGGTGGGGAGTGTGTGGATACAGATTTCACCAGACAGTGGTCGGAGCTACCTAGAGGTGATGAGACTGTCACCGAGTAGCGATCTGGATCAGTTGTCAGCAGAAGGTCTAAGCAATTGGCAGTGTGCGTATCGACATCGGGTACCCTTGTGGCTTCCTGGACCAGCTGGGTCAGGCCGAGCGAAAGCGCAAGTTTACGCATTTCCCTTCCAGCATGGTCGGTGCACTGGTATGGGAATAACCACTCCTGATGATGAGCGTTAAAATCCCCCAGTAACACCAACTGGGCCGAAGGGTACGCCTGTCGAGCCGCATCCGCCGCTTCACCGAGATATTGCGCTAATCTGGTCGCCTCCAAATCTCCGCTGTGCGACCGATAGACACAGGCATAAAGAATTTTCTCCATGCCTGTGTCTACCAGTATCCAAAGGGCAGAAAAACTAGGGTGCTCAAGGTTTCGGAGACGCCGGTAACAGATGCCGTCTCGGACGTATACGCATACACCTGCATGCGGAACAAAATTGTGCTCCAGGGAAAAACCAGGATAATTCAGGTAGGATACGTCCGACGGGCACCTGATCTGGGTCTCCGAGAGAAACAAGAGTGTAGGGTTCTCGGTCTCGAGGTGGTGATGGACCGCATTGACATTAGAGTGCAAACCTCGAATATTTGAGAGGTGCACTTTGAGGGAGAGGGAGTGCAGCCGCTGTTGAACCCTTTTCTTATTTCTCGGTGTCATTGATGCAGAGTGGAAGGTTGCTGAGAGGATGGCAGTGAAATGGTCCCCCACGCAGGCGACCCCTCGACGCGCACCGCAGTTAGCCACACCATTGGGAGGCCAGTCTGGAGACTGCGGGGACGCCCGAGCCCCCCCACGAATATCCATCGGGCCCTCTCCTCCGGTCGCCAACCGTACGCCGGCGCCGGTTGGCCGCCGCCAACCGTATAAATAGTGTAAAATAGAACTTGTATGCATTGAATTGAAATAGGCACTGATTTAAAATTGTGTAAAATTATTGTACGAAGGGAATGTACGTATAAGTATGAAATATTAAAAACCTATTATTGAGCTCAATATAAAAATACATTATGTTGACGCAACAAAGATACGAATTTCTCACCAGAACCTCTCAGAAAACACCTCATAACAAATCAATTACTTGTAAACGCACACAATTAAAATTATACGATCGCATTAAACCAAATATTGAAAGCAAAGGCAAATTGAAAATGTGTGGCGACATCATGATTTTAAACCAGAAAATAAATACTTACAAGTTCTTTTCATATAACCTTATTTAGTGCTTTGTATCTACCTAGATATTCAGGTCATATGAATTTTTAAGTGACTATGACACCTTATAGGTTATAATTCGAAGTTTGACATAAGGTGGCGAGTATAATATAATGTAATAGCCGGTTAGGTGGACACTAATTGGCTCAAAATAGTTTTGGAAGAGGGCCAATGTCAACGACAGTTGATCACAAACTCGACACTTGCAACCAATTGAAGCCGCACCCATAAATGATTTAGATGTAATCAACTTTTTACGTCAGTTAATTGACACGAAACTTTAAATCAAACGGGATGCTAAATACTTTTAAATTTGTTGTTACTACACGATTTTGTATTTATTAAATACATACTACTGATTTGTATTACTAGCAAAAAGCTAGACTGTTTTTTATACTTAGTTAAGCCCAGACCTGCGAAAGCCTTAAAGGATTGCCGGGACTCCGGCTCGAAGCAGAAGTAGGTACGGGGTGGTTTTTAGTCAATAAGAATCTGACACTCCCCTTGCCTCACCCAGGGCGGGAAAAGTCCTTAGATGAGAGACACTTTTTCGGTACGCACATCCCAGACTAATCTTATCTTATCTTATCTTATACTTTATACTTTATATTTATACTTTTATACTATTATATAAAGCGGAAGAGTTTGTTTGTTTGTTTGTTTGTTTGTTTGGACGCGCTAATCTCAGGAACTAGAAGTCTGATTTTAATAATTCTTTTTCTGTTGGATAGCGCATTTATCGAGGATGGCTATAAGCTATAAAACATCACGCTACGACCAATAGGAGCTGAGCAGAGAGTGTGAAACCGCGCGGAATAAAATATATGTAAATTGCTATAATACAGAGTGACAGATATGGCATAAATGGTAAACTGAATAAAAATCACATCCAGGCTCCGTATTAGGTGCAGAAGTCTCTACAAAGGAGTACCTCTAATACTGAGAATTCCAATTAAAGACATAGCAAGCATCACATAGGTAGGACTAACACTAACTGGCGTATAATTGTAAAGTCTATTAAGTAAGTATATTAAATAATTATATTTATAAACACATGTTTGTTGTATTCTGTGACCAATAATGGTTAGAATGTAGGTTAATGTTAATGGTGATTTTAAATTGGAATGTAGTCATAATTATGCGACCAAATATCATTCATACATATAAGGCTATTCTTTTCAGGAGACAGATACGCACAGTTATACAATAGGTAGATAGGCAGATAGGCCTAATTGTAAATTCTGGATGATATAATGCATTTGTTACATTATGTTCATATAGATTTCTTGCCATTTCATAAAATACCGGCTACTCATGCCCCCAAATATACTCAGCAGCGATGACAATGACTGAACAAACAAGGCAGTATTTTTTCTTTACATAACTTATTAGTATTCAGTATAGGTTTAGAAATGAAAGGTAAGTAAACTAATTATCATTCTATGCAAGCTGCACCGAACAGCTTACAGTGCAGCCAACCTTGTGCTGCAGATTTTAAAATAATATATTATTTGGACATGTGACTTATAGTACTTTTTCCTTATATTGGTAAGCTTTGTGGATAAGCTCTACTTACGAAATTCTGAATAATAATAAAAAAAATCTGACGCAAGAATGCTAAACCTAAGCACATTTGTACAGGTAAATAAAACATATTTTTAGTTTATAATATTTTTCCAAGTAAAATTTAAACAAATAGAACAAAGTCCTAAGAAAAGCTATTAAAGTTTGACAGGACAATTAACAAGACAAACTTGTCAAACTTAGTAGTTCTAGTTATCTGACATCGTGCAATGGTAATAAATTAATAATCAGTATTAGTCCGATTGAACGATTGATTAATGATAGCGGGAGACTTGAGGGCAGTCCCGGGGCGGGATTGCGACACCGATACCACAGATCAAGTCAACACTCTAATACTCTAATAAGAGATCGACCTCGAACTACATTGCCGATTTGAATCGTGTGTGAGCTATTCGAATTACACATGCGCTTTCAATGAAGGTTGGATCCGAGTCTCGAAGATGGGGGCGGGCGAGCATTATACGCTGGCCGGTAAGTAGTCGTGACCGGGAGCGGCAATCATCAACATTTTATTACAAATACGTACTTTATTAAAACACGATATCTCAACGGATCGTATGTTTCGTAAGTTACGGAGTATATTGAAAGACAATAGTCTTATTTTTGATGAAGACATAAATATATTTGGAACATAATGTCTATTACAATGCTTTTGTCCTTAGTTTGTTTGTTCTGCTTTATCAAGGTTATCAAATGTGTGTCTCGAGCTTGTATAGAGGTACATGACAGCTTCAAGATCACCAATACATACAACATGTCGACGTTGTCACATTGATCATGTTGAGACGTGTTTATCCGAGAGATGAAATTGACCAACATGTCAAAGATGTTACGTCATGTGTCAGTGCAAAATCGGTATTGATTTGATGATTAAGCGATTGTACCAGCCTAGAGCCTATAGGCTTATGAAAAAGTCTAATAGATCACTTAACTGGTTACTGAGGCTGACTTTCTAAAGTTATTATTTTTTAAGTGGTATATATTATTTACGGACCTAGGTATGTCCTAAAACTGTAACCAGGAAAGGAACACAAGTTGGTACTCGGCCAACCAAACCAAACCGCAATCCCTTAAGTGGGAGTCCTCTAGTTAGCAAAGGAAGTCTTCCGATAGATGATAACAAGAATAAAAGTTATGCGCCCAAAAGTCTATAAATAGGCACAACAAAAATAAAATGTTAAGTAAATTCTTGAAATGGTTTAAGTGTGTGTGTTAATGACTTACAATAAAGTTCAGATATACAACATTATTTTTGCAAATAAAACACTAAGAAATGGCTTCTGAATGAAATGATTGATGAGAGACGATGAATAGTCTATTGTTTGTCAGTTTATCTGATGCATTGTAGAATGCCTAGTGTTGTCCACTTTACGCAACTAACAATATAATCGAATTGACATTTCCTGCTTAAACTGAAGATGGACTCTTAAATAAACTGCTTAAGAAAGTATTTTGTGGTCAATCAAAGTCCAAGTATTGGTTTAAATCATCGACGTTGGAGCTTCCGACATTTCAACCTAGTTTGGTAAGTATCCGGTTAGATACAATGAACCATTTTAGTACTTTCGGATGTCTTACCTTTAATAAGTTTAAATCTTCGACACAACCAATAAGTCAACTTAAGTAATAATTTCAAACAAGAAAACATACATACAATAATAAAGTTATAAAAGTAATACCTATTCTAAATCTTTCCCAAATAAGACCCAGTTTCACAAACACGCAGACAGGTGGAACAATGTGTGAAATGTAATTAATATTCATTATTACTTGTGACGTTCTCATGACGTAGTGCCGCGCTTCCTCACAAGTCACATGATACGATGCAACCTCAGATGTTACGACAAGGCCTTTCCTTTGTGAATGGAACCGTTCCTTTCCCTCCTCGTGTGTTCTTCATCACGAGGCTCACCGTACGATAGTATTTAGTGACCATGTGATTAGATATTTAGAGACACGCCTTTTTATGTTGTTTATTCATGCCATATATTATAGTCAGTCATGATTGTTGCATCATTTTACAGATTTGAGTTAGTTAAACTAAAAAGATTGGTTGTGAAAAGTCTAAACCTAAGTACTAAACCTGTCGCGGAGAACCTAAGGGGTTACTGGGGCTCCAGCTCGAAGTGCAAGAGAAGGAACGGGGTGGTTTTTAGTCAGTAAGAGTCTCACACTCCCTTCCGCCTCACCCAGGCGGGAGAGGTCATACGATGATTTTCCCCCTTAAAAAAAAAAGTACTAGACCTATCTAATACATATCCTACTTAATATTATAAAGGAGAAGTTTTGCGAAGATGTACGTGTAGATAGATTATAATACATTACATGTGGGGTAATTTTCATCCCGGGAACGCGATCCTATCCGCGGGCAGCAATTAGCAACACCTAACCAATCATTAATCTCTATTAAGCATGGACTAATAAATAATATATACAAACATCACTTCATGCCTGTCTACCTTCTCTATATGTTCTGTGGCAGAGACTATGGAACGCCAATTGTTATGATTCTCATATCTCTTTCGCTTCATCAACAGTCATCAATATTTTCATGCATGTTCGTCGGTTAAGGGTACTTTGGCGAACAATACATTTTGGCCACAACAACAATTTTCCAACATGAATAGGTAGATTGTTTTTGAAATATTGGAAATAGAACATATTCTATGATTTTTGACGCTTTTTATAAGTTTCATAAGAATTCAGTTTGTATCGAACATTAGATACATCTCGTTAAGTCTATTTTAGAAAATCTGAGAACTATTTTTAGCTTATTAAGTCAATTGCAAAGTCGCATGCTCTCGATGAGACAATCATTTAAAATGATCATTACATAATGAAACGGAATATCTCTTTGAAACTGAAACCAGCCGTTATACACGTAACAAGTATTAAATAAAACAAATAAATGATAAGATGACAACTTAACTTAGACACGGCGAACAAACAACTATTTACCTCTAGAATTGTGTAACGAACGATGTAAAATGCAAATTTATTGCACTTTTTTCCGGTTAATAAGTTATAGATACTAGAGCTTAGAGAGTGGCTGGAGATAGTTTTTTTTTAATATTCGTAAGGGTATCTTTATTCCTAGAGGACAGAATATTCATAGGGTATAGACTTAATTATTATGTTTTTCGGCTTACTCACGTAATTATTTGACGAAGAACTCGACTAGTTTCAAGCGTCGTATATTTATGAGCGGCTTTCCACGACCCGCGTCGCTGCGACTGTCGCGCTGCTACTGCTACTAAAGTCCTCAAGCATGGCTTGAAACTAGTCGAGTTCCTCGTAAAAATTAGTTACTTGAATAAAGGCCTTATTAGACCACCCACTTTTGAGGGACCCTAAGTCTAACAAAGAGTGGTGTAATAAGACTTAGGGAGTTGGTGTCCCGATTAAGGTCGATCGGGTCATCCCGATCTGTCTAGCTCCCTAAGCCGAAAAACATATTTATTAATATTTACACTGCTCTGCTCACGAAAGTTATAATACCTACAAAACAACAGGTAGACTTATTTGGAATCAATTTCAGACTTATTGATACTGAATTGTTTTTATATTTATATTAAAACAATAATTTCATTATTAATTAATTTTTTCAAAACCGAAGCTGTGTTTCTACATTCGGTAGATTAAACTGTCAAACACCAAGCGGTCACCGGTGACCGCAACCTATTGTTCTATAATTGTGTCTACAAAACCGGTACTCGACGAGTTAATTCCATACACTTTATTTATTATCTAGATTTTAGATAAATATTAAATCTAACGTCTGTAAGGTAATTAAAACTGACTTTTATATAAATAGAAGATTTCATTAAAATTAATTCCAATGCAGATTTATGTAAATGACTTAATTGGCTGTTGAAACATAAAATTGTAAATTTGTAATAAAGAAAACAAATTTAGTCTTTAATTAAGAAAAATAATATACCTACATAGATTCTCGAGAGAAAAAGTTAGGAAGTAGAAGGAAACTAATCATTTTCGAGAAAAATTAAAATCACACTATAATTACAAATGTGAAAGTTTCTTTGTTTGAATGTTTGTCCGTCAATCACGCTAAAACTACTGAACGGATTTTGATGAAATTTGGTATACAAACAGGCATATCCTCTCATCTAAGTATGGGCTGACTTAGATGAGAGGATATCCAATTTTTATCCCGATTAAAATAAATGCTCCCCTGGAATAAAACAGGAATCATATTCTACGCGGACAAGGTCGCGGGCAACAGCTAGTAAAATATGCTACGGCTGATCACATCCAGTGCCTAATTGACATATTTTTATGTTTACAGTGCATGTTTTATACTAATCTTCCTTTCATTACCAAAACTAGATTAGTAATTGTGTCACTGCGTCGCCTGACATTAAATGCACTCATCTAATTCTTCCTATTGTTACGATATCTTTTGATAGGAGCCCATTTTTGCATAATGTGTTAGAATGTTGATCAATCTCAAAACAGCCTCCTAAGTCTACAAACTCATGGATTAGTCCACGCGTTTAAGCAAACCACTATCCATTATCATTATTATTAAGTATTGTTTTGTAATAATCTGAATAAATGTTTTCTGAATAACAAAAATAAAAATAGTTAATATAAATATACCTCTACAATATATAAATGATGGCTTAAAGATCCAAGCAACTTTCTATACCTTATTATAGGGTAAATGTGGGTGCACGATTTCGAATCTATGCCTTTTTTTTTTTTTGAGGGGGGAAAATCATCCAATGACTTCTCCCGCCCGGGTGAGGCGGGAGGGAGTGTCAGACTCTTACTGACTAAAAACCACCCCGTTCCTACTCCTGCACTTCGAGCCGGAGCCCCGGCAACCCGTTAAGTCTTCCGCGGCTCCGTATCGGCGTCAGCCCTGTTAGGCCCCATCTGTGGTGGTCTGATGGCTCCTTGAGGCGCGCGCGGAACGCGACGCGCCGTACGCTCGGGCCTGGTTCTGGTCGGGCGGCGAGTCACCCGTGCTCGCCGTCCGCAGGCCCGTGCTTACGGTGGCCGGAGATCGTCTCGCGATCCCCGACGCCCGGAGTGTCTCTCGCGACGGCCGGGTCGTGAGGAGGTTCGTTCCCTCACGCGCTCCGCCTCCTCCTTAGCTAGCATGACTGCTTCGCAGAAGGAGGAGACGGCATCCCAGTGCCCCTCGCTCCGTACCATGGTCTGAACCAGAGCCGGACGCGAGAGGTCGCCGTCGCCGATCACATTCCTGAGGACACGGCGGTGCTCAGTCCACGCAGGACACACCGCCACCGTATGCTCCACCGTGTCCTCCGGGCGATCCTCGCAGTGATGACACCCGGGCGTTTCCTCCCGCCCAATCCGAAACAGGAACCTACCGAAACTTCCGTGTCCGGTAAGCACCTGCGTCAGGCGGTAGGTGAGGACGCCGTAGCGTCTCTCAAGCCACTCCTCAAAGAGGGGACTTACCGCTGCAATGACAGCGAGCCCAGCCTTCGGTTGCGACAGTCGTTGCTGCCATTCCGCCATGAGATCACGCCGGAGCTCATCCCGCCACGCATTAATCTGGCGCGGCAGCGGAGATTCGCCCCGGCGACGTGCCTCCGCGCGCAAACAAAACACGCGCGCGAGCACCTTCGCTTCCAGATCCCACGGCGGTACTCCGGCAAGGAGGTTCGCCGCCTCCCCGGAGATCGTGCGATATCCGCGTATCAATCGGATCGCCATGACCCTCTGTGATGTAAGCAGCGCCCGAGCGGGCCGCCGCATCAGGTTCGGCGCCCACACAGGGGCGCCGTAGAGGGCCATGGACCGCACGACCCCGGCGTATAACCTCCGGCAGGAGGCGTTTGGCCCCCGAGGTTGGGTAAGAGGCGCTTAAGCGCCGCCCCCGTCCTTTCCAACTTAGGAGCCCAACGTCGGAAATGCTCCACGAAGTTCCACCGACTGTCGAGGACGAGTCCTAGGTACTTCATCGTCGTCTCGACGCCGATGGTAACTCCTCCCGCCGTTAATTGAGACTCACCCGGAGGTGGCGCGTTCCCGCGGCCATAAAAACACATGGCCTCGGACTTGTGGAGCGCCACCTCGAGTCCCAGTTGCCGGATTCTTTCAACGACTGTCGTAACCGCTCTCGCCGTTAAATTAGCCGCCGCCTGATGCGACCTCCCTTGAGCTACCACCAGTGTGTCGTCAGCGTAACAGACCACGCTGACGTTGTTCGGGAGGTCGGTGCGCAGCACCCAGTCATAGCCGATGTTCCACAGGATTCGAATCTATGCCTGCGCATCAACAATCAACAACAAATTCCTACTTACAAATTTACACAACTCGACACACGCATAAAACGTTACATACCCAAGTACATAACTACTTAAAATATGTACATTTACTTACATATAATTCATAGATTTTTAATTTAATGGATCATCGAATGTCTTCTCCCGCCTGGGTGAGGCGGGAGGGAGTGCCAGACTTTTACTGAGTAAAAACCATCCCGTTCCTGCTGCACTTCGAGCCGGAGCCCCGGTGATTCATACAAATCTTGGCAATAGTATTAATTGTCCTAGATCCATAGACTAAAAGTAATAACAAAGCTGGCGACATATGAACACGTGCACTATTGCAAACATACCTTAAATGTGAAGTGTAATTATTAGAACACAGTACTATGATTATAACGCATGTATTCAACGTTTGTATACGTATGTTTCTTAAGCCCTGGCAAAATGTAAGTAACCTACAAATTGCCAAGAGTTGTTCAGTTGTTAAGTTTTAGCATGGAGATTCTATTTCTAAACTAAGAGATATCCAAATAAAAAAAACTATCTCTAAATCTCTAGACACTGAATAAAATACCATTGAACCCACAAGACTATGTAACTGAAAATTGTATTGTCATCCTTATTGGAAAAGAGTAGGTAACCTATGGAGTTTCTTGGTCGTTGTTCTCCAAAGGAATCTGCACCTTGGAATGAGCACATAGCTTCACTTTAATTTTTTTGTTGACGTTCTAAAGTGCCTTCCTGGTCTAATTGAAATTAATGATTTTGACTTTGACTTAAACACAATATAACTTGTTTTAAATCACCATTTTGGTAACTGTAGGTATGTAGATGGAGATGCGCCTCCTTGAAAAGAATCCTGGCATCCATCCATCCATCCATCCATCCATCCATCTATCCTGCAACCGTATCTATGTTACCTGACAACAGATATTGAAGAATCGGTCTTTAAGCAAGAGTTAAGATTTTTAATCTTATGACTGGAAACATTCTGCAACCATACTTACTGATCACAAATCTATATCTAGTAGTGAGATTTTCAAAAACTTATAATTCTATCAGGGAATCGTAAGTACTTATGACCAGGATATACATATCAGATTGGTCTATTACCCAGGTAGGCCTTCAGATTCAAAAGTATTTTCAACATAAAGTAATTGTAGTTGGAAATGTTTGATTGACAGCTCAGTTTATGGGGCATTGTAACATTGTTTCATTCAGCACAATCTAGCCTTTGAAGTATTTCGGTTTCATAACATCTTATTGTTCAGTTAACACTAAAGGTATAATACTCGATACATTGTGCTGAGTAATTTTGCGTACTTAAAGGTATAGTAACCACTCACTCTGGTTTACCAACGGTGCCACCCTAAAATGAATATTTACCTTTTAATTATTTTACTTTTCAGTGGATTCATGAGCAGTGTTTAAAATTAGTTTTAGTAATATAGATTTGACTTAGAGTATATTTTATCATTTTTCTCTCTTTATTATTTGTTAATTAAGTTGTGGAGGGGGCAGTATTACTTCTATTAGATCCTGATCCGTCTGCGCGTTTACGGCATATGCCATAAAAAAGACCACTATTAGCTTCAATTAGTCATGATAGTCAGTCATGGTTTCGACAATGAACATACAACACGAATCTAAACATAAAATAAATTAGATCTAAAACTAGATGTTACTTCACACACAATGCACTAAAAGCATTAAATTTACAAACTATTATTTCGAATTACTAATTTCAATTAATTATTCAGTTAAGCAATATTTTGATCTTCACTTCGCGTCCAATTAGTGATGTTCTGAAAAGCATTTGTTGCGTAACTATTTCCGAAACAATGTTCCGTTCAATTTAAGTTGAACTTAACAAAATGGTTGAAGAAAGTGTGAACATATAACAATGGGATACAATAGTAACAGTTGATTTAGAAGAATGGATGCTTTTTGTTTGAGCTATAATGAGGAGAAGAGCGGATGTATCAAGTTTATTGCGAATTTAAAGACAATTGGTGCCTGTGCCGCTTAGACGTCGGCTATCACATGATTTGATGTAACACCGTATAGCACAGAAGCTAAAGACACCTTCCACCTTATCACAAAAGCATACAGTTCAAAATAAATTAAAGAGATTTAACAAATTAGTGTAGGTTCATATACTGTACATTACAAATTCAGTATAATTAGAATAATTTAGACACAAAGCAATAAAATTTGAATGTAATCTCTGTAATTTGTGTTGTAATTTCATATTTATTAAAATACTCACGTGGTTTATATAGCTGGTGTTAGCAATTAAGTGGCTATTAGAAGTAAGGTGTAATTATAAAGTTTAACGAAAAAGTATTTTTTTTAATGAATGATCTACATAAAATGTATACAAGTTCTTTTCTTTTGCGTCTAAGCATCAATATCAATAAAATATGTAATGGGCAACATGGATACGGAAAAATAATTTTAGACTTCGAATATCAAACTCCAAGTTTCGATTAAGACCTTAACAAAACCTTACTCTCGGATGATAAAATTTCATAATTTACTCATTGCATAGAAATAAAGCGTAAAATAAACATAATGAAAATAAGCATCATCATTTGAGCAAGCGCAAACATAAAGATTGTTGCCAATAAAATAGTCAATGCAAGTACAGTCTCCAATAAAGCTTTGTGAATACTTCAGAGCAAAAATATGTTCCTATATTGTATTGACTTCTTATGGTGTATATTGACTCACAATAATTCATTATTAACTACTCCCGTGTGGTTTTACTCGCTGCTTGGCTTCTACCTCTATAGGTCGTAGCATGATGTTGTTGTATAGCCTTTCTCGATAAATAGACTATTCAACACAAAAATACTGATTCAATTCGAGCTCCGGAGATTAGTTCCCACAAACAAACTTTACATTAACTAAAAATCGTGGGTTACTCACATGAATATACTGAGAAAAGCTCTACTAGTTTCAAACCACAGAGGGGTTCTTCCTCATGAGCAGCGTGCGCGGTCTCGGCGATGACAGTAGGGTGCGCGACATCGCCGCATTTTTAGTTAATTTAGTATGTCTTACGATAATTATTATAAAAACAAACAAACTTTTCAGTTTCTAAAAACTGTAGAGAATATTTTTCCACCATCAGATACATTTTAACTGAGAAATAACTGAATATTTGTCAATTCCTCCATAAAGAACTGTCAAATGTCAATTTTTTATTCTACATCACGTTTTCTACGTCCTAACAGATAGGGGTGCTCAATGCTGAAAAATATTTATAGAGTACTTCACTTTTAACTTTTCTTCTAAATTTCGAGGTCAAAAGTGACTCTTACCAAATTATATTAATGAATCCACCAATATTTATAGTATATCAGAACTATTGTAATATTTTTAATATAGGTCTATAAAGTATCTTATGACAGTTATATTGTAGTCACTGCCTCTGTGGTTACAGTTAAGACCACAATAAGAACAGGTTGGGGTCAATGACCCACTCGACAGGTCACACTCAAGTATTCATATGTATATATATATGATCACAATGGAAAATCACCATGCGAACAACGACATCTTCATCAGATATACAGACATATTCATATTTAAATTAAATAAAAATTTCTATTATGTTATAAGTACATAAATAACATATTTGTTTGGCTATTGTTATATAATTGGCTAATCGTCAACACAACAACAACTTTTATATGCTAACGGAGACAAACGGTAGACGGAAACACAGCATATAATAGACTTACACTTAATGTTATATTTGATCTAATGCAAACCCATTCAGAGCCGCGGAAGACTTAACGGGTTGCCGGAGCTCCGGCTAGAAGTGCAGAAATAGGAACGGGGTGATTTTTAGTCAATAAAAATCTCATACTCCCTCTCGCCTTACCTAGGCGAGAGAAGTCATTGGATGATTTTCACCGCTCAAAAAAAAAGGCAAGCCCATTACTATATTCTATTGCTTCGCAGAGAACCTAACGGGTTACCGGGGCTCCGGCTCGACGTGCAGGAGAAGGAACGGGGTGTTTTTAGTCAGTAAGAGTCTGACATTCCCTCCCGCCACACCCAGGCAGGAGCAGTCGTTCGATGATTTTCCCCCCTTAAAAAAACCCATCATGGTTCAAACCCAAAACGGCTAAGTCCCACAGTCGAGCTTCTGAAATAAACCAAAGAAACATCAGTAATTCGAACAATAGCGTTTTTGTTTTTATCATAACTATGAAACGTGATTTTCGTTTGCATATGCAGTAAAAAGAGAAAAGTTGTAAAGTTTAAATAATGTCTTTGTTTAGTTTGACACAGAGGATGTATTTATTGTTGAAATTCTTGAAAATAATATTTTATTAAACATAAACTTTCATTTATACGAAACAAATGATCGATTTCACTTGTGATTTCCCTCAATAAATAATAAAAATAAACTATTTGTAGTAATTGCAGATTATAATTTTGTACGGAAATATTTTTTAATATGTAATCAATGCACGTAAATCTTGTTTAACTCGAAACACGTTTAGATTGGCTAATTGACCATCATCTGACAAGATGACTAAGCGAAATTACGAGTATTAACGAAAGTTGGGATTCTGTATGCACACTACGTAATACTGGAATTAGAGTATATAGAAATCATTATAGAATAACCAGGTGGATTTATATTTAATTTTTTGCTAATAACTGGTCTTTTATTTATTGTTTAAGTAATTTTAGTATGGTGCTCCAATTCTTTCACATTTTGTTATTAGCCCTATTGCGTAATAAATACTATTTAAAATTACAAAGTTCTAAATTCAAAAAAAGTCTGACCGAACCAGTCACTGGAGGTACATAGTGCATTACGACAAGGCTGCAATTTTGGCTTTCTAACATCCTACGTGCATACAATATTATCGAACTTATTGTAACATAATATATAAACTCCGAATATGGCCGCTAACATCTATAGAGGTATATTACATTATTAATGTATTAATGATTAGAGAGGGCGTATGGCCGGGCACGTGATTTCGTGAAAGTTACAAATTCGCATACATAACAGAGAAACTGTGATGCACACAATTTAATATACAAATAACAGAATGTGTATCTCTCTATAGTAATAGTTGTGTTCTCCACCTTGTTGCTCTTGTGATTGGAAGATTGACTGCAGAGCTTGAGGTTATGGGTCGATTCACAGGTCGCGTTATGTTTACCAATTACGATTTCCGCACACTAGGATTTTCTCCTGTGTCGTGGGTGCGTTTACAAACATACAAGTTCACATACACATGACACCCAGACCCGGAACAACAATTGGTGGATCACACAAAGTGTAGTTCCGTGCGGGAATCGAACACTGCCCAAGCACTGCGCCAACCATTAGTCATATAAAATATTTTCTTTTTTATATATTGTGCTTGAAATGCAGCGACGTATTTTTCAAAGGAATATATTAGGAACAATAAACATTTTGTTACACACAAAATTAATCATGCGGTATGTACTATGTACAATATCTGGTTTCATGATGATATAATATTGATGCATCATTAAATTTAAACTCACGTTACTTCGCCCGCTACGAAGACAGATCGGCGGATGAACGTTAGTCATTTCGTAATTGACACAAATACGGTTTACCGATTATTTTGGCGCAACTCTTAAGGACTCGAGTTGAATAAAAACTGTTTGAACACAGTTGCATCTGTCTACGGTTGCGAAAACATCGGGCGTTGCATGCTCGACTCTCGTTGTATAAATAAATCGAGTCACCGATCATTCGTGTCGTAATCGATTCCATGGTACGAGACAAATTATTCGATCCGCTCACATAACTATCGGTTCATCGTTATCAATTTATCAGATTATGGATGTGTTGGGAAACTGTGTTCATCGATCCATGTTCTAAGGCCTAGACGGTCGAGGCTCGAATTACAGAACTCTAAAGTAGCATGAAATTAATTCAAATAATATCTCGATTTGAAAACGATTGCTAGTTTATAGTACTCCTAATCAAATGTTTGCCAATCGATCCGGTACTTTATGGCAATCATCGGGTTTTTGAAATAAATTAATGGTGAATACACGAAGAATTCTTCAGTTAATTATAAAGTTATAGTTGTTAGTATTTGCTCGTGATTCAGTGAGAATGTTTCATAGTCACGCATTCCCAATCACTTTGTACATCTTGATACAGGGATTGATGACTAAATTGAAATATTATTGTCACTTTATTGCAATATACACTTTAGTAAACTGTTTTTGATTGTTTGTTTGCTCATTAAAACTATCAACAATATATATAGTACATTTCTAAACCTATATTTTCTATTAATTCACTTGAATTGAAGTGAAGAAGAATACATGTTACAAACCCAATATTTTGCAAGTATTGTTAGTTCCATGGAACAGGGAGTCAGTTGTAATGTATTAGGTAAGTTGGGCCATATAACCGTAACTTTAAAAAAAAATATTTGATTGTGTTCCAATCTAAACAAATTTTTGTAAAAAAGGAATAAACACGTACTGCAATATCCTATCAGTGATTGCTCACATGATGTTAATAACATATGGCATAAGTACTATTAACGCGGAACATGTAGGGCGTACAATCACGACCATAAATCCCTTTTGGGTAGGCAGATACTCGTTAAGATAACCGCAATAGCTGCGGTTTCAAAATATAAACCGTAGGTGTGTGACACGTGAAATATGCTCGATAGTAGTCGTGCTGCAGTTGACTTTACTGTTACAAAAAATACCCTTGTTGGCGATATATATACGACCTTCAAAGCTTCAAGAAAAGAATGTTTTCCTTTTTATAAGGCTGACAAAACACATATTTTGACTCCTTTGGTGTTGCGGGTATCTATGGGCGGCGCTGGACACTTACCAAGTCATCCGGTGATCCGTCTACTCGTTTGCCTCCTGTTTTGTAAAAAATACTGAATTTGTACCCACTATCAATTGAATAATATTATCAGTTTTGTAAATTCTTTTTTCTGTTCTGAATTCGATTCCTGGGACCTGGCAAAGGGCTAATGAAGTTGTTAGATATTTTTAATATACTGTACTGCTAAAAGATATTGTCAACATCTCAATCCCATAAAAGTGGATCCGCATGATGTTTTACCGTGAATCTGATACCCACTGATAACTGAGGATTTACTTTTACCCGTTTCCTATCAAAGTATTTTACCCCATAACCCGCATGTTTCCACTACAACTTATATCAAATGTTTACATGTCTAATACGCGGCTAATCTCGTACCTGCATTGTCTAAATAACAAGTTTAAGTTGCTATGTTCAACATTTGACATGAATCAACATCGCAACATCTTGAGAACGATTGTATCTGTACGGTTTTGTAAAATTAAGACATATAGAGGTAGTATATAAGTAGGTAAATTAATCTAACAGTGTATCTAGTTTTGAATCTTTGTACAATCTATTTCGTCTATTATTTTGATATAATGTATATACTAAGCAGCTCTTCGCGCCGTGGCTTCATTTGAATAGGAATCTAAGCTAAAATCTTAAGTTCATAAAGTAAGTTAGTAAGTAATCTAAGATCTTATAGGAATATTTGGATAAAAATCTATATTACTCCCTGACAATTTTTTTTAAGGCGTAAGCCGGTAATCGAGCAGACGGATCACCTGTCCTAATGGTAAGCAATCGGCGTCGTCCATGGATACCTGGAACATCAGAGGCGTTACAAGTGCGTTACCAGCCTTTTGGGGATTAGGAGTTTGAGGATCGTTGGGGATTCAGTTATTAAACTCGTATGATTATGTTTTTCGGCTTACTTGCGTAATTATTGTACTAAGAACTCGACTAGTTTCATGCTTTGCTAGAGGCTCATATACGTGAGAAAGCCGAAAAACATAATAATGAATTTAATATGTCTCACGAAACTATAATATTAATAAACTTATAATTATGAAAACTTATATAAATCGGCCTAGTGGCAGTGGTTTTCGGGTTCATTCCGCACAAACAAACAATAAAAACAGTCCTCTCCATAATGAAAGAAAATGAAACGCTTTTGATATTTAATACGAACAAGTATACAATGACATTGTTGTAATAAAGAATTTGTTTTATGATTTGATATTATACATCGGGTATCTATTACTGATTGTAGACAGTAACCAAAATAAACAAAGAAAAAGTCTTATTAAATATACTTTGTACAAAATCCTGATCAAATAAAAAATTTTGCCTTTCGATTCTTATGATTCAAAAATGTATTCTACGTAAGTACGGCTAAAACACATAACCCTACATTAATGTTTTTAGTTGACTGAAGAACTGAACCATATTCAGCAGAAGCGTGCCTCATCAAACTTAACAACACTCATTGTCTTTCATTACAATAATAACTTAATTAAACATAAACTAATATTTACCAACCAAGAGTGAGTTACTTTATTAACTCCACTTACAAGTAAAGTGCTCAATGAACAAAACTAGTTCTTACACTTACCTATTATTGTATTTTCAAGCGTCCGTTTTTGTAATAAGGTATATATTACTGATGCTTTCTTTTAAGAAATTATTTATAGTATTTAACACGAAATGTTAAAACCCACAGGTTGACTGGTAGAGAATGCTATATGACATTAAGTTCGCTTTATGTGCCACTGTGTAATCAAATTGTCTACATTAAAGACTAAATAAATAAATGTGTATAGCATAATATTATTATGAACAGTCACCACCGAAGTTCTTTGGTATTCAGGTAACAAAATACAAACTCTCGAACTTCTTTCAGGGGTTTTGTAAGTAAAACCAAGACTTCATAATATTTTTCTGATTGTGGGACTTCTTGCTAAGCCGTCACTAACAAACAATCACATCTCAAGCATAAATCATAATTATATCGCATATTTTAACACTTCTTGTGACCGTTGGACGTGTCAATCTAAAATGTTTCATTATAAAAATTATATGATTGATGACATACCAAAGCTGTAAATCAATTAATCAATAGATTGTCTTGTCTTACTAATTCTACATTCGTTGATAGGTTTACAAAATAATTTCGAAATACATAAATACATATGTTTAGTGCTCCATGTTCTAAATCACGTGAGTTTGATTGCTAAAGAACTAACACTCCTTAAAAATACCAAGAAAAAAACTCAGTGGTCTAGCGAAAAATATAATCCTAAACTTTAATACTTTCACATAACCAATTTTGGACTTAAATCCTAATTGATAGTGTTGTATTTGGCTTAGAACTTCTTAAATTTGAGATGCATTTTTTTGCATTCTGTTTTCAAGATTATACAATGTAAAATGACTAAAGACGTTAGAAATATCAGCGTGGCCATTGTATTAATCAGTGTTTATTGATCAATTCGCATTTAAAGGCACGTGGGTGGGTATTGTTAAGATTATGATAGTTTCACTTTCTTTATTCTCTAACACAACACCTTACCTTTCAATTCTATAAGATGGGAGGACGCAGTCTATATACCTCTATTATACTACTGAGCGATGAAAAGTTACACCGATCTTTAGTCTTATAAATTATGCACAAAATCGTACCTAAACAAAATGTCATTATACGCCTTAAATGCCATGGTGTCATCAGGGACTGACTTTAGTGAAGGATTTGGCTTTAACTGTTTTCTATTGGTAGTTAAAGGTTTAAGTTAATAAACACGATTGATTTCAAAGCATCTACTTGGAAAATTTTGATTTAACAAAAACTGTACATACCTCTACATGTAGATAAATTAATATGGTATTAGCATGAAGGTGCTAATTATATTATGGTAAAATGTACTGAGTAGCCTAAATTGATATTTGTTTAACAGTATATTGTGATCAAATTAGCGTACCAACGTTGAATGTAAACAATATACAGAATAACACATAGTATAAAAAAAATTAAGAAGTCTAGAAGCCGTTTTCTTCACGAAAGCCAAGGGACTTGCATATCTACACAGAACATTAGATACTATTTATTTTTGTAGTTTTCTATTTATTTTTGTAGCATGTTAGTCAATGTCAAAATAATTAATTCGCTTATAAAACCCCACTCTATCGTCCTTTGACTAAAAAAATAAAATTATTGTACATTAAGCATCAATTAAAGCTATTCTGAAATGATCACATAATGAAGTCAAATTCCATTTCAGATGACCCAATTATCAATTAGTCCTTACAATTTGATCCGGTGATACAAGAGACGAATCTGTAAAATGGTCACAGATTTACCGTGAAGTCTGGTTTATATTTAGAGTATATACTATCAGTGGTATTAGTGAGGCAGCGTCCTTCTGATGTCGAGGGCGCGTCACGAATCTCGAGCGACTTTCATCTGTCGACAGGCTTCGACGCAGCGGCGACTGATCACGACTCCAGTGCTAACCACGCCGCACCAACGCAAGCACGCGCACCAAACAATAAATATTGAATATTCCAACCCCTCAAAAGTTTGAAGTTATGTACATAACTTAAACTGGACTTAGTGCCCGTCTTTGTGCCTAATGCTATCAGTGATATAGTGTCGGACTTATAATTGGACAGTGAGGAGTGAACAATGATGATACCAAGGTAATTTTGAAATTTTATTTTGTATCCTGGAATTTTGTCCTTTTTTTGTGATAATCCATTTTTTTGGGGTTTCCTCTAAAATTTTATAGCATATTTTGATTTACTTAAAAAACGACCATTCTACATTCTGTACACTTCGGAAATTACAAAGTCGTGTCCTTATTTAAATACTTAAAGGATAATGTGAAGATTTTTATCAATTCAAAGTCGTTGAAGTCTTTTGTAGGGAAGCCTGTAGATCGTAGCGGCTACGAGCCGGCTACGAACAATGGCGTAGCGCGTAATTGTAGAGCTTTTGATCGGATTTTAATGACCTATGTTTCGAATAATATTTATAAATGTAATAATTATGTTGTAATGGGTAAAGAAGTTCAAGAGCAATTTAATTGACATATTTTTTTAAAAATGTGACGGTCCTCCATTTATACTAAAAATGGGTAACGTCTTTTTCTATGTCGGGTTGTAAAAAAATTAGTAGGTAATAAACAATTATAGTAACAATTTAAAATAATACTAAAATAAGTAATTTTGACCTGCAGTTTTATCGACTGCATATTTCTTGGTCTTGGTAATCTTTTTCTTGATACAGTAATAACGGCTAATCTATAATGGTTTAATTATATTTTAAGGTTACATACAACTGTAATAATATCAAAATCCAATATTTGCTACAAATCTAAAAACAGCCTTAACAAAAATGTGGTGTAAATAAAATTTCGCTCATAGTGTTAGTTATTTGACCTCTTGGTATAGTTTTTGAATATTCGACCTCATTGTGTTTTAAACTATAGTGTGTTAACATATATTAACATATTCACGCATACAAAGCGAGGGGTCGTATTAATTAAAAATAAAATTAAAATTACTAATGATGATTATATGGTCATTTACATTACCATATCTAATTATAAATTTTCATCACATTTTTTCTTGTTAGGTAATATATAGTGTTAGTGTGTAGTACTAGGTGTTTACACATAACATAAACATCACATGATGCCTTTTATCCCCGACGGGGTAGTCAGAGGTGCACATTATGTCACTGTACAATGTAACACCCACTTCTCTCTATTCATGTTATGAGTCCCGTGTAATAGGGGATGAGCCTATTGCCATATACCGGGCACAATTCCAGGCTCCGTGCTACTACTGAGAATTTTTTGAAACCCAGTAATACTTTGCCCGCCCCGGTAATTGAACATGATACCCCTAGCCCGGCAGTCGCACTTGCGACCACTCGGCCAACGAGGCAGTCAGTAGTGTCTCGGTTACTTTATTTCATGATAAAAGGAGAAACATTTACTATTAATAGATAGGTCATTTTATGAAATATGGATGTTCAACAAACGTTATGAAAAATCTTATTAAAATGATGATCTGAATACGATAATGAAAAGTGTATGAGATCAACACATTATTTTTTTTCGAACGTTACAATCCTTTTCGGATTCCTTGTTTATTTTTAAAATATCAAAATGAGTTTCACTTTTAACTTACCCGACTTTTAATCACAGGAAAACACTAAGAAGGTTTTTTTCATTATTCCAGCCAGTTTCAAAAACTCGATTAAAAATCAACAAACATGTCTTGTTTAAAATTTAAGAAAAAAAAATACAAAATAACATTAACATGCCATCCGAAAATTACAAGTACAACTAAAAAAGCCTTGAACGAAAAAAATGCAACAAGAATCAAACTTGCATCATTCAGAGAGCACATTTCACCATTAAATCGCAGTTTAATTCCAGATTTCATAATAACTAGCCATTTTTACCTTTTGAAGGCATTATAACTAACTTGTTATATCCAGTTAATGGTTACTATGGGAACCATATGGCCATATTTCATTGAATGTGTCACTTAATTCAGTGGACCTCAAGTTAATCCCGATGATGTAATTAGGTGTATGTACTTCTGTAGCACTCTTGCGCAACAAAACTATAAATTGTAAATGTTTCTGTTCGTCAGGTATTGGTTATTGCAAAAAGTTAATAAAATTAAAAAGCTAAGCTATAGAAAAATTTTATTGGACTTTTTTTACAACTGCCTCAGTGATCGAACTAGTTAATCTAGCGATAGATTTTGACCTAAATCCTTAGTGTTGTTAATTTATCATCCTTGAATCACACAGTAGTACCTATTTAGCAATTTGTTCCTCCTATATCATGGGTCTTACAAAATAACTGGAATAAAAAATCATTCTTTGTTAAATAAATTAATAATCAAAATTGCCATGACAACAATTTAATATCACAAAACTACAGACACAATACTTGAGTCTCAAAAAATAAACCTAAGCCCAACACGAACTAATTTATAAACAGGTGAAACCGGCACGTGCGTGTGCGCAGCCTCATCAATAACAAGATCAGCGTGTAGCTTGTAGGTACCGTTAGCATCTTCCTAAAAGGTAGGCTATAGTAGGCGGTCGCTGAACCCTGGGAAATCGAAAGTGCTCTTATTCTCTAGTACTTATAAGGATCAGAAAGGCCAAGGCGTATATGTATATATTGTGTGTGTATATGTATAGTCTTACTTTGCTTTTTATGTGTTTTGTATGACATGTTTTCAATAGGGAATAGTACGCATAATTACGTTCTACAAGCTACTAATATTATATGTGTGAAAGTTCAACGTTTATGACGAAGTCATATGTTCGAATATCTGAATGATATTTAGCTCTAAGATAGATAAGAGTCTGGTCTGGAATAATATAGACTCCTTGATTTCCTGATAATACCTGCTAGCAATAGACAGTACATTCTTTTCTTTTCTTTTTTTAATCATTACATACTCATAAAAGCTCAAGAAGGGTAGAATTTTTTTATAGTTTTTTTTTTAGTTTCTTTTTATTCACTAGTTTAGTTATAAAGGCTCATAGGTTAAAAATCATATAGCACCTTCCACTATGATACTTTTTCACTCTTTAATACTTATATTAATTTGTTTCTCTAAATATTTTATCATAAAATACTTAAAGTTAAATTGTCACTCGCGCGAGAACAAGATTAACAGCAGACATTGTTTATGAGAAATAAGTTTTATTAGAGTCTTAAATTGATACTGGTGTAGTTAACCTATAACTCCGGAACATGTTTTTTACCACGAACAGTAATCATTTTGAATTTTAAACTGTGGTTTTGAAGCCATAAGTCTAATAAAAGTAAAAATATAAAAGTTATTATAAAGCAAATAGTTTTTTTTGTCAAAGTCAAATCATATATTTCAATTAAACCATAATTTGGTACTTTAGAAACGTAACAAATACAAAATAAATATTAGTCTGTTAATCTGTCCGTCAGTGAAGCTAGAAAATGTAGATTTGAATGAAGAAGAACGGGCAAGAAACTCCAGTTGTCCCTGATACATATTCCAATATTGTACGCATATGTGAACAAACAAATAAATAGTAGATTTATTTTCAAATCAACAGCCTGAGTGAATCCATTGCCGGACTATAGGCTTCCTTAGGTTAGTAAAAAACGCAGTTTAAAATAATCATACTTCACAAAAAAAAATCTCATCATTGTATGTATCTTGTCATCATTGTATCCCCGAAGGGGTAGGCAAAGGTGCACACTACGGCACTTAATGCCACTGTATAATGTAGCACCCAATTTTCACTATTTATGTCATGAGTCCCTTGTAATAGGAGGTGAGTCTTTTGCCATATACTGGGCACAATTCCAGACTCCGTGCTACTACTGAGATTTTTTTAAACCTTGCCCTCTCGGGAATCGAACCCTTTTGCTCAGCAAACGTACTTGCGACCACTCGTCCAACGAATAAGCCTATAATATTGAATTATACTAAAAGACAACAATGACGAACTTAAAAATAAATCATACTCCGCCTTAGAAAACGAAAGCAGAACACTTACCATTATTCAACACGTGAATAACAAAAAAAAAACAGTTTAAATGAATACTAACACAATATGAATTCGCGACCATTAATAACAAAACAATGTTCTGCTTCTAAACTGTTATTATACTGCAACTACTCATTACTCGCGGCTTCACCATTAAACAGAACATAAATAAACACATATTAAACTTTTGCTACAACAAAGGTAAAGTAGGGTATTTTTTCATCTGTTCTTCTTCATATATACAGATCAGAAGTTACAAATTATATCTTCTTCTAGCATTTCTCTCTCATCTATTAGATGTCATCACATAACACACGCAATTTTTTTTTAAGTCATTCTCCACACAGATTTGTGTTTTCTTTGGGATCCATATAATTTTGTATGACACTGCGTAAATTTTGTAAAGAAGGACTTTGACTGAGGAGGGAGGTTGGAATAAATCCTCTATTCAACATTAAGATGAACAAACAAACACACATTTCATTTAATATCATAATACAGTCTGACGTCATCTAACCACGATTTGTTAGAGCCAAAGCCTCGAAAGCGAAAGCTTACTTCATGTTATTCGAGATTAGATAGATAACATTATGCTCGGTACATTCAGTGGTGTATGAGTGATGACTGTCGAAAGTTTTTATACAGGCTCGGTGATATAATGTTATTTAATACGACTTTTGAACTACACTTGTTAATCTGTTGGGGATTAATGAGAGGTCATTATGTCAGGGTGATTCTAGAACTGTCTACTTTAAGTTTGATATGTTGTTGTTTAAAGTAATTTTTGTTTTTATATTATCTTGTCTATTTTTAACCGACTTCAAACACAAAAAAGGAGGTTCTGAGTTTGACCTGTATGTATGTATGTTTGTGCGTGATTACCTTGCGATTGGCTAAAGTAATTTTAATACAGTTTTCAAGTGTCTGTGAGACTTAGGAGAAGGTTTTAATATACTAATTAACCGATTTCAATAAATAGGGGTTTTGTATTGTAAGTTTCGTGAGACATACTAAATACATATGCGGCGACTGTCGCGCTGCTACGCGTCGCGCTATGGCTTGAAACTAGTCGAGTTCCTCGTTAAATTATTATGTAAGTAAGCCGAAAACATAATAATTTAAATAGGGGTTTTATAAACGTAGTTTATTAAAATCAATTTAACGTGAAAATGATAAAGTGTAACACACTGTTTCATATAGGTAGCATCTATATATTTATACATATATATAAATGAAACCTGTTTCCCGTTGTCACGCCATAACTTGAGAACGACTAGACCGATTTGGCGTTTATCGTCAGGAGAAGGTTCTTATGATAGAAAAAAGTCCTGAAAATCCTACGGGAATGGGAGAAACGGGATTGCGCGTACGAAGACGCGGGCAGAAGCTAGTTCAATATAAAGTAGATTTTTGACAATTTATGTTATGATGTCTTTAACTCTCATATTTTGCAAAAAATACCTACGCCAATGACCAAAAAAAAAATATTTTTAAGATACCTATTATTTCACTATATTGCACAACTATGTGGAAATAAAAAATATAACTCATATTCACGTGGTTATACAAATATACATTTTGCATAACCGACCTCCAAGGTTAAGGTCTTATGAAACAGAAGCGCATCCCATTAATTTTCTAAATGACTTCGTAACCTCTATACAAATATTGCATAGACTTGAGTAGGTACAATAGAATAGAGGTAGAATATTTTTGTGTAGAAACTTTAGTACAGGATATTTAAATAATGGAGCTTGAGAAAAAACTAGAAGTGTCAGTGACTTACAATGTTAAGGAGATTATTTGTTTAACATAACATAACATCACGCCTTTTATTCCCGAAAGGGTAGGCAGAGGTGCACATTACGGCACTTAATGCCACTGTACAATGTAACACCCACTTTTCACTATTTATGTTATGAGTCCCATGTAATAGGGGGTGAGCCTATTGCCGTATATCGGGCACAATTCCAAACTCCGTGCTACCACTCTAATCTTCAAAAACCCAGTAATACTTTACCCGACCCGGGAATCAAACCCGAGACCCCTTGCCACCACTCGGCCAACGAGGCAGCAGAGTGAGATTATTTGTTTAGTTGTTAGTTTACGTTTTTGTAAGACCACAGAATTATGAGACAAATGGGCAATAAATCGCTTGCAGTATCGATTGTGGTAAACTATTTGGCATACATATATCATTATTTTAACCTAATAATTTTGAGCGTCAAATAATACAGAATACTTTTAATTGCTCCGTCGGTATAGTCACGAAGAAAATTATGTAACGAAATGAGACGATGAAGACAAAGGCCCTTAATGAGCCCTACAGCAATTATATCCACAATTTCCTATTGACCCTTTGCAAAGTGTGTCGACCTGTATATGATCAAATATTATTGAATCTTGAAACGTAACTTACATGTAATGATTAGTAAATCTATTGTTTAGTTTTAGTAG
The DNA here is from genome assembly GCA_038387885.1 of Spodoptera picta. Lineage (NCBI taxonomy): Eukaryota > Metazoa > Arthropoda > Insecta > Lepidoptera > Noctuidae > Spodoptera > Spodoptera picta. The sequence continues at coordinate 247,897 of JAZHFQ010000227.1, read as the reverse complement.
GTAACATTAGAGAAAAGGAAACTATACATAGGTAGTATACAACTCTACTTATTTGGAAATGACACACTAATAGACTCGAATTCCGATAAACAAATTTTATAGGCAAATTTTCCATAATAAATCATAAAAAATACATAAGCTAGCAAATATACGCAAGTGATGTAACAGACCGACTTCAAGTAATATATATAATTGGATGATCGGAAGAGTGACCGGTTTATAATCGCGAATTTGTTACTTTCTAATGAACCAGAATCTCCGGCGTCTTCACCAAACGTCCGCAGAAAATATCTATTTATTTATTTATTTATTTATTTATACATTTGGAAAACCAACAGCTATACAATTTGATTAAATAGAATGTGGTATGCAACAAGAAGCCAATTACTGGTTTCCACGATTAGTAACAGAAAGTAGAAACATGCTAACACAGTACTAAAATTACTTATTAAACTCGTTAAACCACAGGCAGTCTATAATGATGCACAAATTACTCCAATGATTAAGTACCATATAGGTACCCACTATGAATTAAAGAAATCAAGGTTCAGCCGCCTGCGTGCCACAGTAAGTTTTGTGTTAAATCTAGAAAATAACACGTAATATCAACGGCTTACTTTTTAATGTACATTTAGACATATGTATGTTATATCACTGTTAATTTTTTATGTTAATTTTAAAAGGATTAGTCACTGACTTCTTATTCATAATTATTTTTATGCCATCTTGTGGTATCATCTGTTTTATGCGAAGTTAAAAGCAGATAAAATCTTACATTTTCTTGAGAATATTAAAAGAAGGCAACAAGGGCACTGATGGAGATAAGAGATAGTAATCTTATTCTACATTTTGTTAGTGAAGGGTGAGGGGTCGGTGATGTAAGGCGAGCATCGCGATGACCGGCGCTTGCGCAACATGGGAACCGTAACATGCAGAGAAAAGTACGCGATTTATATTCGAATTTTTTCACATTCATGATTTGTGATGTAATTATGCAGTGGCTTGCACTGCAACTTCTAATAGCATGAAATTTATTTTATATCTTGTTTGTCAACTTACATAAGCCTTCAGGAAGCATAATGTTATTTTTAGATTCAATGTCCGTCTATAAAATTGTCTGGTCTTTTGTTAAAAATTACATCAAACGAAAGTGAATGTACGAAACGTAAACAGTTTATTTAATAGGTGATAATTGAAAGTTAAGTCGAACCAAACTTAGATTTAGTTAATATTTCTTCGACCGAGTCCAATTATTTGCACCACACTGTCTAATGGACATAATACCTTACAATGACCAGTTAAGCATTTACTTCGACAACCGTTGCTTGTAGTACATCTGAATAAGAAATCCACAGATTTACTCAAACGCAATAAAATCCAAGTGTCGTAACGCCATAAACTTCAATGGAGTATTTTCAAATTGTTTATTTTCACTAAATGTTTGCTTGCAAAGCACTCGTCATGTTGGTCACGCAAGATGCGCGGGCGCCGGCGCGCGGTCACTGGGGCAGCCATGTTGCGTCACTCTGCTGAGACAAAAAATAAAAACAATGTTCCGGCTTTTATTTTATTAGGTGCAGTTGGTTTTTTTCTTGGAAAATTTTTATTGTGTATCTTGTTGACATTTTGAGAGTGACAAAAGTAGGTAGTAGTAGTTCTAGGGTTTACATGTCGTTGGATGGAATAAATGATTTCAGAATCTCTCAGGATGCCTCAGTTAAATTAAATCAAAAAATAAAAGTTGAATTAAATAGATTTAGGAAGTATTAAATCAATTATAGCGGGACTTCTTTATGTAACGTTTTGGGTGTCTTTTTTTTTGAGGGGGGAACATCATCCAATGACTTCTGCCGCCCGGGTGAGGTGAGAGTGAGTGTCAGACTCTTACTGACTAAAAACCACCCCGTTCCTACTCCTGCACTTCGAGCCGGAGCGCCGACAACCCGTTAAGTCCTCCGCGGCTTTGTATCGGCATCAGCCCTGTTGAGCCCCATCTGTGGTGGTCTGATGGTTCTTTAAGGCGCGCGCGGTGGTATGATCTGATGTGAACTAAATACGCATAAAAAGTATGCACAATAATGTTAATAATCATGAACATATCTATAGGAGCGTGGTTCGTGCTTAAACGCTATTACAAGGGCTTAGCAAAGTGTTATTATTAAGTTCAATAGACATCATAATTTGTCAGATGACTCAATTGCTTAGCACACGCAATTACCAATGTAAAGCAAAGCGAAGCAATAATATAATAGAATATACCTCTACTATCAAGGACAGAGGACCAATTAACTTTGATGCCAATTCTGTATGCATTGTGGACTAAGTGCCTATTACATACAATATTAAAATCGTCGTAGAATATAATCGTTTGTATGCGGTCAATGTAAAGTAAACATTTTGGAAAATATGTGCTAATTCCCCTATACCTTACACCCTTACAAGTGTCATTCGTATATCTAGACACTTTCCATATTTATAGCTCAAAGCTTCGAAATTGAAAAAAAAGACGGCACAGTCCCGCGCGAAGCATTTCGTTGTGTGATCCACAAATTGTTGTTCCGGATCTGAATGTCATGTATATGGGAACTTGTATGTTTGTAAACCCTAACACGACACGTGGGAAAACGCCTAATTATCCCCCTCCCTAGTCCCCGTCTCCCGAATCCTCGAATACGCCACAATCCTCAAATTTCCAATTCGCAAAAGGCCGGTAACGCACTTGTAACGCCTTGGTGTTTCGAGTGTCCATGGGCGGCGCCGATTGCTTCTCATCAGGTGATCCGTCTGCTCGTTTACCGGCTTATGCCATAAAAAAAAAACAAGAAACGTTTAAAAAAACGAAAAACCTAATCACTCTTTAACTTCACCAGGACAACGTAGCCTATCTCAAAAAGAAACCAAGAATTAAAAGAAAACCAGATCTTGCGAATCATTTAAGCATTTTACTAAACTTTATGTACAAAACATACCATAATATTTTACAACACAACTTAGGCTACATCTATCTTACTTAGTGGAACAGAGCATTATCAATATCTCTGGTGAGAGGATTACTAACTGATGGCATTAGTATGACGAGGCCACCGAGTCCGACTCACGACGGACGTGACAAACGGAAACGGTATTTTTACAAATGGGACCACATTTAATAATTACATGTCCTGCACTACCTAATATACTTTGTAATTTGATTACTACAACTTGTGTATGAATATGTAACCTCCGTTTACGATTAGATTTGCTAATCTTATCTGGAAATTTACCTAAGTATGTTTTCGCCAGATATGTTTTCATACTTATTAGTTCCCTAGCTTCTGCCCGTGAGTTCTGTCGTTCCCGTAGGATTTTTAGGATTTTTTCTGTCTTAAGGACCTTCTCCTAATAATGAAATCGGTCCAGCCATTCACGCGTGATGCCGTGACCAAGGGAAAAAAGATTCATTTTAAATATATAGATTACAAATGATATGTTATGTTACTACTGAATAAAATCGTGAAAATATTGTTATTATTGTTAAAAGGAGTATTATGTAAATTAATCTGTATATAGAGATAAATAAAAATATATTTCCGTTCGTTAGTCTCACCAACTGTTCAAATGTCCGTGGAGGTCCAGGACAGGTTTAAAAGGTGATAAAAGTACCCTTAACCGACGAGCATGCATGAAAAGATTGATGACTGTTATTGAAGCGAAAGAGGTATGTAAGAATCGTAGTAATTGGCGTTCCTTAGTCTCTGCCTACCGCCATGGGAGACAGGTGTAAAGTTATGTATGTATGTACAAAGTTTGCCGGGTCAGCTAGTACTAAATAAATCGAATAGTTAAAAAAATGATTTATTCCATTCTAATACCAAAAACTAATACCACTGGTATTTGATTCAACTCTTATTTTTTTTCTATTCCGAACGGATACTACTTTTTAAATAATTTAATTTAATGTACGAACGAATACCAACAACTTGAATTTGGTACAGTCAGCGCAGTCAAACCTAATCAACGTAAATTTGTTTTTCAATATTTTTATGTAATTGTAATATAAAGCGACGGAACATTCGATTGAACCCCTGAGCCTTTTGTGCAGTTATATACTATCCACGGAGATCTGGGAAGTGACGAAGATCACACTCGTATAGTTCCTCTTATTTATGTTTTACTTAACAAAAAAACAGAAGAAACATTCAAAAAATTATTTGAAATTTTGAAACAAAACATTCCTGGGTGGGATCCCGTAAAATTTTTAAGAGATTTTGAACTAGCCGCAATGAACGCCATTAAAATTGTATTTCCGTCAGTTGGCATTAAAGGATGCTACTTTCATTATTCCAAAAATGTATGGAAAAAAGCAAAACAGTTGGATCTGACAAAAGATGCTATCACCCAAAGACACGTAAGACTTTCAGCGTTACTGCCTTTACTTCCTCGGAAATTCATATCAAAAGGATGGTGCTACATAATGGAAGACTGTCCTGATACTGACGCCATTCAAACATTGAATGACTACATGGTGTCACAATGGCTAGAGAACGAGAGTTTTGTAGACATTTGGTGCGTTCATGGTGAACGCCATCGTACCACAAATGCCGTAGAATCTTTGCATAAGAAATTAAACTCGGCTGGGCCAAAGAATGCTAATTTATGTCAGCTTCTGAACGTGCTGAAAGAGGACGCAGATTTACAAACAGTGGTTGTTACTCAATATAAATCAAACACACCCCCCGCAAAATGATGTGCACAGACAACTATTATGAAAAATTCGTGGTTCACATACGTAACTGACCAACTGCTCAAAAACAAAATCTCCGTAGGTCACTGCTTAGAAAAATTAAGCTACTAATTGTTGAAATATAAGAAATTATTTACACGTCATTTAGCTGATTATACTAATAGTGGATTTTCTGTGATATTTTATAATTCGTAGATTATAAGTGATTCATATATGACGTTTTTGCAAAAAAAAAAATTGCTCATTCATTGCTATGTAAGTGATGAATGACTGATTTGATTATACAAAAAGTTGATTTTCTGTGATATTTTATAATTGTTAGATTTAAAGTGAATTTTTCATATTAGATATTATTGAAAAAAAAAATGCTGATTCATTGCTATGTAGGTGAGAATGGCGGATTAGATTATACAAAAAGTTGTTTTTTTGTGATATTTTACAATTGTTAGATAAAAAGTGATTTATTTTTGTTAAAAATTTACCTGACATAGTTGTTATGAGATAGGTAGACGTGAATAATTAAGTACGTACCTATCTAATAATAACTATGTCAGATAAATTTCAATATAAATTAAGAGTTAATTTTTTGAGATATTTTGTAATTTTTAGATTGTAAGTAAATTCTTCCTGTTTGATGTTTTTGCAAAAAAAAAATATTATACAGGTATAGAGAGGAACTAAAATTATATTAAAGTTGATTATTTAAGTGATATTTTATCATTGAACAAGACGTTTGCTAACAAAATTTGATTTTTGTGGAGTTATCTGTTTTTTTTTTTCAATTAAAGGTCTTATATTTACATACAAAGCATTTTTACTGACTGTACCTTATATCTTTGAACTTGTTTTGGTATTAGTTTAAACAATGGTATCGGTTCGGAATAGAAAAAAAATATGAGTTGAAACAAATACCAGTGGTATTAGTTTTTGGTATTAGAATGGAATAAATCAAAAAAATGGAATCACTTTCAATAAAATCTACACAAAAAATTACAATTTACATGTTTTCAGAAACCATTAACTATCTCTATATCATTCGATTAACATGATCATGAATAAACATTAACATTTTCCATTACCCATAAGATGGATCAATTAACCATTTAGATAAAATAAACATATATTGATGTAGCTGGGAGGCAGAAAGCCGATAGAAAGTGGCAGTTCGCTCCACAAAACGGTGATATCCTAAAAATAATTAAATTGATCATGTTTGTGAATACACGTAATTAAATTAATGGCTGTAGAGTAACTGTAGTTAATACATTTATTTTGCGGAAAGTTGAACTGTAGTTACATAATGTTCGACAGGTGGTTGATAGATCGCGCCTATCTCCAAGTTCTTGTTGGAGAGTCAACTTCATTATTGCTGCTACTTTTTATTACATCTTTCCTTATAGAAATTGATAGGTCGGTGTTAAATAAGCAATTGGCTATAGCACACAGATTGGAATTGAACCACGTATTTCATTATATGTACCCAGACTTGTTACTTACATAAGTACATAATATCACGTCTTTATCCTCGAAGGTGTAGGCAGAGGTGCACATTATGCCACAGTACAATGCCTTTTATCACAATCAAATAAGCATAGATACGAGTTTAAAGGCGTGCTATAGATAGAGGTTAATCTCTACAAGTTTACCTACAATAAAAAATATAAAACCGTTTATAAAGTTATTCTGGTCTCAAAAGAGATTCAAATCATAATCAATTAAAACTACTATTAAATCTGGCAACCAATTGCAGCTATTATACTAAAAGCTTACAACAACAACATAACATCAAGCCTTTTATCCCCAAAGGGGTTGGCAGAGGAGCACATTACGGCACTTAAATGCCACTGTCCAGTGCAACGCCCACTTTTCACTATTTATGTTATGAGTCCCATGTTATAGGGGGTGAGCCTATTGCCATATACCGGGCACAATTCCAGACTCTGTTCTACTACTGAGATTTATTTTTAAAAACTTAGTAATTCTTTGCTCGACCCGGGAATCGAACCCGAGCAAAATCTTGCCCGGCAGTCGCACATGAGAACACTCGGCCCACGGGGCACTAACCGCGTTTATGTAGGTATATTAATCTAACATCATTGAACATATCCGTTATAATTCATTCTTAATTGATATTTCATCTACATACATACATACCTAATTCTTTGCTTGGCAGCAAGTTCCTTTACAATAACACTAACATACAAAATCATAACATTATATTAGCTACTTGGATATAATAAATACCTACCTGTATTTAGACTATGTATCATTTAAGCATAGTCGTTAATATTTACGATAGGACTATGACAAGGCTTTAAATTTGAAAGGATATGATACTTACTATGTGAAGTAGCAGGCTATGTTATAATATTATATGATACAATATTTATGATTATATTTCTTTAGCCCATACATTTAAACATAAAATGTACCAAGTCCGTGTCTACCTTCTAGTGTTAAGCTTATTTATCTGTGGCATTTTTTTCGCGCCAATTGAATTGTCATAAAATATTTCCAGCCAGCTCTGTGATTGCAGAACCATAGATTAAAAATATAATTACTCGCCTCTTTGAAGGAATTCTATTGATATCTGTGTCAGGAATGCAGTGGTTTCGTAATTAGCTAGCATTTAGTTTTGGATAATTATTTTTAACTAGTTCTAGGCTTGTAAAGTTTAACTGCAAGCTTGTTAGTCTAGACTATTAATTATATTTTAATGTTGCTTCACGTGAATGTCTTTACATATTTCGAAATATAAAGACTAAGATTCGAAATGATGTTCTAGTTTACCTTACCAAATAACAACTGTAATTTTGAAATACGCATTGCATTTGCTTCTGTAGTAAACGCGCATGCGTTTTGGATCACTTGCAAAATCACTGCATCACGGTCAAACCAAACAATCTCCAACAGACTGTAAATACGGGAACAGTTTGGTCTCATCTTTATTCGTGGGACACTCAATATATCTATTCAATTACAACGTTTTAAGTTTCAAATTAGGAAAACATTTCCAAAGGTCGCATCAATCCTATCAAAACTACAAATATGTACTCATTTGAAAACAAATATAAACCTGTTATTTCACACCAACAAATAAGTTACGACCCTAATCTCGTAGGTACTATATTGAAGAGTCAAGTGGAATCATCACTCACTTGAACTACCGACAAGTCAATACTGGGTGGTTAGAACATCATTGGTCAAGCTTTCACTACACAAAATATACTAAAATACCGACAAAGCACATAAAGCTACCCCATACTTCTTCAATGAATTTTGAGCCTTATTATAGATTCATAGTGTAGAAAATCCAATGCAAAAGATAGTAGATCATTTATAGTAACATGTTCCTCTATCACTCTAAAAGAAACAAGTTAGTAAATGGCATTATGTACACTAGAGACAGGTGTATAGTGACCAAGAGGTCAAGTGGCCAGTCTCAAGTACGAGGAAGGTAGTTCAGGAGATAGACACTTTCATTTATCTCCGTCATCATAGATGTATGTGTAAGGAAAAGTAAAGTGCACTGGATTTGTTATTATAACGACAAAGAGATGTCCGTTTGTAAGAGAGCGGTCAAGAGATAAAAAATAAAGTAATTCTTAATATTATTGTACTTGAAATTCTTGATACAATCTCTAATGGTTTATGTTTAAAGTTACGTAACTTACTTTCTAAGTCTAAACAAACCTTTTCATATCGGTTTCTGACAAAACATTAAAATTGTAGTTGTGGTTCAATTCGAAACTTATTCCCAAAAATGCGAGAAAAACTTAACATAACATCACGCCTTTTATCCTCGAAGGGGTAGGCAGAGGTGCACATTATACCTCTGTACAATGTGACACCCACTTTTCACTATTTATGTTAGGAGTCCCATGTCATGAGCCTATTGCCATATACCGGGCACAGTTCCAGAGTCCGTGCTACTACTGAGATTTTTTTTTAAACCCAGTAATACTTTGCCCGACCCGGGAATCGTACCCGAGACCCCTTGCCCGGCAGTCGCACTTGCGACCACTTGGCCAACGAGGCAGTCTAAAAACTTTCCAAGTGTAATTGGAATTTTCCTAATAAACATTAAGTAGGTATTTAGTGTGGCAACATATAAAGCACAAGGACGTACTATGTCTAAACATAGACAGCTCGTTATAAACTCATAATCGATACAAGTTGTAATAATTTTCGTCGTACGAAATCACTAACGAAATAACCTTAGGGTCATCCCTATTTAATATGTATATGAATATTATGCTAATACAACACCACTAGTATTATTGGCAATTTTTGTGTTATAACGCTCGATAGACAAACATACTAAATTATTTATTATGTTTTTCGGCTTACTCACATAATATGAGCCTCTAGCATGGCTTGAAACTAGTCGAGTTCCTCGTCAAATCATAACGTGAGTAAACCTAAAAACATAATCATTTATTTAGCCACTTACTTAAAATCCTACTAATATTATAGATGCGAAAGTTTGTGAAGAAGTTAGTGTATGTGTGTGTGTAGGTGTTTGTTACGTTGTCACGCAAAAACTACTGATCGGATTTAGATGAAATTTGTAACAGATTTAGATTATCGTCTGGAACAACACATAGGCTACTTTTTATCCAACGACAACGCGGACTAAGCCGCTGACAGAAGCTAGTTTATTATAAAGCTAAGGTAAAAAAAGCTCTAAGTAAAGATATATAAAACAATGTTTCCTCGTACTTGGCGGTTTAATTGTATGCTTAACAGTAGTAACATTAAATAAAACACAAAACACGTTAACATCAAACGTTAGAAAGGAATGGAATAACATCATGAACCACTCTAAACTACTAGTACTACTTCCAACAATGTATCTCTCTTTAATAAACTTCATCACTACGTAATACAGTCTATAATTAACCCACAATTATAATTTTACACAGTTTAGGTACTTAAAAGACCAGAAGCTGGCGCTGCGTCGAATTACGATGCAATGACAATTTGTAAATCGAAACCCATGTAACCGATTAAATTCAATTACGTATTCGAAATTTAAAGAAAATTGATTTTCGAACAACAAAAGCTGACGAGTAAAAATCGATTTGGGAGAAAACCAACGTTTTTATATTATAGTATTATAATACATAGTGAAAACGAAATCGTCAGATTTTAATTAATACTTCAGTTTAGTTTTTACAACGCATAGCACTGTAATTAAACAGTTGTGTTTAGAAATAGACAACATAAAAAAAATAAAAACATTTATATCTGAAATTGACATCAATCAAAATTGAACAGGTTATCGTTCTTTCACTACATCTATAATGAAGAATGTATATTCTCTGATTTACGACTTCCGTTCTCATAAAATATTTTGGCACAACAAAAATTAATAATTATTATTCTCATTCCAGGATATTAATAGCAGCATTATGCTGCGCATACGCGGCTGCGCTGTCGCCGATTGCCCCTGCGCACGTTTTGGGCGACAGCAGCGAATGTGCACTGTACCTCAACGGACCTGCTCGGTCCACAGCTTACGACTACAGCATCAACCTACTCAAGGGCAACTTGTAAGTACTTCAACACTTTTCTCTTGAGAATAACGCAATACTTGATATTTCAATCGTTTAATTATCGCAATATTTAAGCTAAAAGTGCTGTTGATATCAAGTGAAATTCAAGGTAAACTGTCGAAAACAAAGCCCTTAAGTACATAACATTTAGGTTAGATTTCATTTATCCAATGAGCAATAATATAAAAATAAATAAATCAGAGCTATTTGTTAACATGCACATTGCACAAACGGGAACAAGGAAAGTTTTGTTTAAAGACAAATCATGCATACTGCCTTAAGGCAGACACGTTCAATAGTTTGTTAATGTAACAATATTCGTACGATCAACTTGTATCATTAATTCATAACCTACATAACAATATGTACTACATATAATAATTTCATTCCGTATAGCAAATAAGGAATATTTCTCAACATATATTAACATTAACGATGATAGATAGCTCTATTGCATGGCTATTAGGTCGCTTAAGTAAGCGGCAGTATGCGTACTAGTTGTACAACAGGGCCGCATCGGGGAGGTTAAGTGGGCCGCAGATGGAGCCCATTGAAAAAAGAACACAACCTTCAAATATGATAAGTGTGGCTCCTCATAAAATGTCATACTTTTATTATAAGTAGCTATGTATCAGCAAAAAAAAAGTAACTATGTAATATAATTTTAATGCTATATCTATGGGCCCCAAACGGGAGCCAAAAGACCTACAAATACCAATACTGACATATCGACAATTTAAATTGGTTGAAAATTACCATTTCCATACGTAATGTATTGGCTCAACTTAACCGACAGCTTAAACGTCTTTCAATCAGCTTTTGAAAAGTAGGTTTCATATAATGTCATAGTTAATTGATTTATCGGTTTGAAATAACATAATATATGTAATGTGTAATTAAATTAGTAAGTTATTGGCCTTGCATATCCTTTGCAAGTATAACTAATAAGAGATTTAAAGTACAATACATACAAATCTTAGTTTTGCCTTTTTCGATCCATCCAAATATACCGATCCATCCAAATATATCTATTGAACACTTGTCCTCTTTTGAGAAGTAAAATCCTTCACGACTATGTAATAGTAAATAGTCGAACTCTTCTCCATAGAGGCAGCTGTTATGTAGATTGATCGGTAAAAGCCTGTGGACTGCACATCTGTATCAAATTACCTTTAGAACGTCAATTTCACCGTCACCTGTCCCATCGAACGTGTGTTGAATGTCACGCTTTCGCGACCACTAGCACTTCTATTATAAGACCTAGTATTGAACAGAATTCATTTGTACCATTCTACAATGTAAATATTGAAGTAATATTAATATTTAAACTTATCGTAAATCTGCCATGAACGATAGATAAAAGGAAGACAATGAAAGAAAGCTATAATTAAATAATTGTATGAGTATTTTAAAGCATCTCATTAAAATAAAGAATCATAAGTAATACTACGACATTAATAGGTTGGTTTTGGCTGAAACTTATTTATTTATTTGAAACTTGAATTGCATTGGAAATGGAACTCCTACGAAAAGTTATTAGTTTTTTCTTTGCATAATAAGAAAAGTCTCTCGAATTCGACTCAACAGTTGTTACAATTAATTATTGTTACTTTAGCCTGGACTCCGGCTCGACGTTCAGGAGAAGGAACGGGGTGGTTTTAGTCAGTAAGAGTCTGACACTAATACATGCTGAAAAACAGCTATACAACAACCATAACCAAGTAAATGGAAAAGTCCTATTATTTTCATTCAAAACTCATTTTTGTCTATAATAATCCAACACAGTTTTACAGACTTTTGCATACCAAACTACGACAGTTACAATGTCACCTCACTTGGTTGCGCGGGAGTATCTTTACTGTCTCCATTACGTCACGCGCCGGCGCAAACTTGACACACTTCCGTCTGCGACACACTTGACACTCACTTATCTTTCTCTACGATACATGACAAATGATCTGACAAATATTATCCATTCAAATGATAATTATTTGTTAAGTCAATGACCTTCACGGAAGTAACTTTGTTATTTTTTCACATAGGTCTTTGTTATTTTTTTTCATGTATATTATGCTGTTTAGCTTTGTTTTGGAAAACGATAAACAATTAGCCACAAAATGACGGTCCAATTTCACTTTTCACCAATTCGTCTTCCAATCGTCAGATGAATTTTTAATTGACTTCATCAGATGTATAAATTGTGGATTAAATTAAAGTTTGTTTAAGTTAAAATTTTTAACTAAGGATCCCGTACTGAACAGTCAAGTTTTACATATACTGAAAGGAACGATAGATGCTTTCTCAAGTTCTAAACAACAATGTCTAAAGTTTGGAACATGCAATTACATGAAGCCACCAGCTCTGCAATTACAGCAAAACGTATAATAATCTTTTGTTGTCCGCCGTACACTACCTACTCGGCAGTTTGACCTCTGATGGCGTAACACCACGCAGATCTCCAATGCTTTCATCTCTACGAACCGTGGCATTAGCTAACTGACAGATCACATTCACTTTCAAAATCCTTTCGCTTAATTTGTTCGTACCTTTAGTACGGTTACGCCGTAAACTATGTATCTCATCACCATGGTAACGCTCCGTTAAAGCAAATTATGGGAGATGAACTTTACCAGTACCAATGACCCTTTCAAAAGCCTTTTGTACCAAAAATAATTAATGGAAGTACGAAATAAAAGCGTACATTTATTCTCTTATACAATCTGCATTCGTTAATGTTGAATAACTTCACGTATTTATGTACGAATAAGGTTGTATGCGTAACCTTCGGTTTAATTACTCTTGAACGGTAGTTACCTATGTCCGAAGCCGAAGAAGGAGAAGAATTCAATCAATGTAAATTATAAACTGTACAGTTAACTCCATTGAACCTTTTTTGGTGTTGGTGAATGAAATTGGACAAAAATTAACAAACACAACTCTCAAGAAAAACATTTCATAATAACACAAATGTAAAATGTTAATATTTTCTTCGTCTAGACAAATTTCGTCAAACCCAAAGTTAAATAGAAGTTCTAACTGCATGCACAGTCGTCGCATCGTCAATCACACACGAACACATTGATCATCGCAAACATTGTCAGTCTGTGCGTCCGTATAACGGTGTGACCTGTTCCCAGTACCTTCTAAGTTTGTCTAGCACTCGGTCACCTCTTGACAATATCGAGGCAAAACGGTAAACCAGTCGCAAACCCATCATAATCACTGCTAAGCGAAACGGTAATCAAAATACCGAAGATATTTTATCGATTCTAAGAATATGAGGAATCTCATATCACCGGCTGGCCTACGTATTTTGAATTCTTTTGTTAAAAGTAGATGCTTAAGACAGCGGTGACTGGACCGTCAGATTTCAACAATTGTGTAGTCAGCCCCAAAATAAAAGCGCGATGGTGGCCAAACGCCATCCTAACAAACAATAATAATGAGATAACTAAACACATAACATAACATAACACGTCATCCTCGAAGGGGTAGGCAGATGTGCACATTGCGGCACTTAATGCCACTGTACAGTGTAACATCCACTTTTCACTATTTATGTTACGAGTTCCATGCAATAAGGGGTGAGCCTATTGCCATATACCGGGGACATTACCAGACTCCGTGCTACTACTGAGATTTTTTTTAAATCCAGTAATACTTTGCCCGACCCGGGATTCGAACCCGAGACCCCTTACCCGGCAGTCGCACTTGCGGTCACTCGGCTAACGAGGTAGTAAGATAACTTAGTATAGCTATAAAATTATTTATTGACATCCAAAATTCTAACAATACTGTGGTAAGTATACCGATTTCTTTCAGTTGAAACGAGAGGAGACCAGTAAAATGTAAAGTCTACTCAATAATTATGAACTTGGAAGGAATGTGCACACTGCACACTGAGTGGGTGAGATTGAGAAAGATCAGTGGGATCTGAGATTTAAATTTAGTTCGTCTACCACACAAGACAGTATTTAGCCTAAGGCTATCATACTAAGTGTAGGTAGATACTTAAGGCGTTTAGACAGCTTGGTGCCAACTGTGGAGTGTCAGGTTTAATTTACTTTCTATTTCCATATGAATGTTCGATAGTCAACTGCTAGGTATTGCAAAATATTGCATTATTTTTTAATCGGAAATAGTAATCATAGCACAGAAGCCCCTTCTAGCGAAACTTTAATTCATAACTCTTTGTCTAACTAAAATCAAACAAACACTGGCTATTCAAATATTGAATTGTTTACTCCACGTGATTACAAGAGCACACAAGAAGATGCCCAGTCATTTACCAATCAGGTTAACAAAACAGATGTTAAACAACCGTTAACCACACATCTTAATATTCGCGTATCGCAAAACTAGCGTAACGGCTTCATAGGTCTTTTGCAATCTGAGACACATGTACACACAGCTGCACCAAAACTATACAAAACCAGTATAAACTGACCGTTGAACGTGGAGAGAGATTGTATAAAGCAAGACCATGATAACTGGTTGTTTAGCTTGACGTGCGTACGTAGAGGCTCAGTAGAAAGGCTTGATGATGAGAATCGAAGAACCTCAGTAATCTGTATCGTGGACTCGTTGGACGTGGGAACATCTCGTTTGGTAACCACTAACTACCGTCAATACGTGCAAACATGTCGTTATTGCTTCACGATGTAAAACAACTCTTTAATTAAACGGTGTCAAGATTCGTAGATTACGGTTTACGATGTTTTTAAGAATGGAATATAAAGTATTTTACTGTGTACACCGTCTGATGGTGATCACGTGGGCTTTAGTTTCTGTTTGTGCGTATAGAAGCCTACTTGGGCTGTGAAATGCTATGAACTTATGTTTTCGTTTGGTAATTTGTACCATTCACAGGAAGAAAATTTGCAGTTAGGTATGTATTAAAATTTATAGCTTTCAAAATTAAAATAGTTTTTACTTTTCCTGTTAAAATAACCAGGCAATAAAAGTACCAGGCATGGATTCCTAGTTGTGACTTGTAAAAATATCTACACTCTACCTAATACCATCTTATATCTTGTATAAAGCGGTATTTTTGTTTGTTTGTTTAAACACGCTAATCTCCGTAACCACAAGTCTGATATGAATCATTATTTTTGTGTTCCATAGTGATTTTATCGAGGATGGCCATGGGCTATAAAACATCGCGCTAAGACCAATAGGATTTGAGCAGAGCGTGTGAAACCGTGCGGAAGTAGCGAGTCTCCGATAAAATTCTAAATCAGTTTTATGAGAACAACAATGAAAGTTATTTTCTAATAGATACAATAACAATTTGTTGTCCGACATAACAGTTGATGTGATATCACAAACATATAATTATGTAAATATATTCAGTCTTGTGACTCGAAACCGGAACAAATCTGAGATAATAATAAAAATTTACGACTATCTGTATTTATAGTGAACACACGAATGCAGATGGTTCCGTTTATTGTATATTTTATATTTATTGTTACTAGACTGCTTCGTTGGCCGAGGTATTCCACTTAGCGCACCTAAACGAAGCGCACCCAGACGAAGCGCACCTAAAGTATTCCACTTAGCGCACCTGTAGGTGCGCTTAAAATATAATATTTAAAATAAATAATTTCCTATTCCACGAAGCGCACCTACGAATATCACTCGCATAGTGCGGAGACTAAGAAATCAAAATATATATAAGAAAATATTTATTATTTAAAAGACTTACTTAAATTTCTAACATCATTAAGTTTCATTATAATAATGTGACACAATATTTGTCATTTTTATTTTGTTTGTAATCTTACTATTTAAAATCACAGATTATTAAATAATTACAATAAACACTTGGACAAATATCAAAAACATTGTAAATATGGTTTTACAAAAAGATCTGTTGAAGTTTTCTTATAGCTATGTACATGTTTAGTGATTAATCAAAATACTCTACTTTAACATAAAAAAACCACAGATTGTTTCATAATTACAATAAAAACATGGACAAATATCAACTATTGTGTCACATTATTATAATGAAACTGAATGATGTTAGAAATTTAAGTAAGTCTAAAAGATTTACTTAAATTTCTAACTTTCTAATAATAAATATTTTCTTATATCGATATTTTGATTTCTTAGTCTCCGCACTATGCGAGTGATATTCGTAGGTGCGCTTCGTGGAATAGGAAATTATTTATTCTAAATATTATATTTTAAGCGCACCTACAGGTGCGCTAAGTGGAATACTTTAGGTGCGCTTCGTCTGGGTGCGCTTCGTTTAGGTGCGCTAAGTGGAATACCTCCGTTGGCGAGGCGTTGGCCGAGTGGTCGCAAGTGTGACTGGGCAAGAGGTTTCTGGTTCGATTCCCGGGTCGGGCAAAGTATTACTGGCTTTTAAAAACAACACCCGATAGTAGCACGGAATCTGGAATTTTGGTGTATGGCAATGGGTTTACACCCTATTACATGGGACTCATAACATAAATAGTGAAAGGTGGGTGCTACATTGTACAGTGGCATTAAGTGCCGAAATGTGCACCTCTGTCTACCCCTTCGGAAATAAAAGCCGTGATTTTATGTTATTATTAACCAAAATGTTTTTGACAAAATAAATAAACCTCTATTTTGGGATCATGTCCAGTCTTCGAAAAAACGGGAATAACACGTAGGAAACGATGACATAGATAGATAATAAATGAATAAAGATTATAGATATTTTTCTTCTTTCAATATCAATCAGTCTTTCAAGTTTCAAGAGCAAGGCATTCATTTCGATTATTTCACGTACCTAGTTACCTACCATTCGAGTTATCCCTCATTCTGTCTTTCAGTGACAGTGAAGTTGGGTGCTCATTCTAAATCGCATATTCATATGAAGAAGAACGCGCCAAAAACTTTATCGTCATGTTCATATAGCTTTAGATATTTTTCTTCTTTCAATATCAATCAGTCTTTCAAGTTTCAAGAGCAAGGCATTCATTTCGATTATTTCACGTACCTAGTTACCTACCATTCGAGTTATCCCTCATTCTGTCTTTCAGTGACAGTGAAGTTGGGTGCTCATTCTAAATCGCATATTCATATGAAGAAGAACGCGCCAAAAACTTTAAACTTTATCGTCATGTTCATATAGCTTAATTAAGCACAAGATTGAAGTGTGAATATTTTAAGTGAGGGAGAGCTATGCTTCGGCACGAAAGGGCCGGCTCAACCGGAGTGATACCACGGTCTCACAGAAACCGACGTGGAACACCGATTGCGTTGTGTTTCGTTGTGTGAGTGAGGTTACCGGAGGCCAATTAGGTACCACCAAATACCCTCCCCAGTCTCCCCAATCCCCGAATACCCCACAATCCTCAAATTCACAATTCCCGAAGGCACTTGAAACCTCTGGTGTTTCAGGTGCCCATGGACAGCACCGATTGCTTACCATCAGGTGATCCGACTGCTCGTTTACCGACTTATCCCATAAAAAAACATGAAATATTATTCAATATTTATCCAAAGGAACCCAAAAGTACTTACAAATTAGCAAAAAACTTTTTAGGAGGCGCTAGATGGCATAGTGATTTCCATATTATCATGATTTTTTTGCTCGTGACCACTTCCGTACGTAATATGAATATGCGATCAGTATATTTTGGCATAATGACTTGTCTGTGACATTATTTCATATCATTAAGGGAATTCTAATTCTATCAAGCAACGGAACATATTTTAAACATTTCTAGTACCTAATAGGGTAGATGCCTAATTTTTATTTTAACGTCCGTCTGGTAGATTGTTTTAAAACATTAGACACGGTTTTTTTTTTCTTAAAGAAACGAATACTTTCGACGATATATTAATTGGAAATGTCGTGATGTCACTTCTATGTACAATTTATACGTAGAAACGACGTTTTAGCCCCCACTCCTAAACTTTTTTATCTAAGTATTGTTTTATTATACGACAAAATAAAAAATACGTATCTAATATTTTTTAATTAACTAACTTACGGACTAATTAGATTATTAATTCTCATACCCTGTCATCATCCCAATTGTTTAATAAACTTATATTAAAATTATAACTAGAGATAAAATTACTTATAAAAACAGACAAGTTTACAACAGTCAGAACTGTATTTTAGTAGATTTTTTTTTATAAAACTTAAATCTATCTCTACTGTTTTTATAATAACTATCGTGAGACATACTAAATTAACTAAAAATCACGGGTCACTCACGTGAATATACTGAGAAAAGCTCTAGTAGTTTCGAGTCACAGAGGGGCTCTTCCTCATGAGCAGCCGACATCGCCGCGACCGCGCACGCTGATAAAACCATAAAAATCGAATCTATGTAAAACTAAGTTATTCTTTAAAAAATACAAAACTCCTAACAATAAACAATTGATAAAGCGAAGCAATCACAATCTTCGTTGTTTAATCAGTTAATAATAGTTCTAAACTTCTCACAAACAGTTTCACGTAATATTTCATTTGTTTCTCTATCTAGAAAGGTAACGAGCAGTTTTATATCGGGCGAAACATCTTTTAAAGACGTTACCAAATATCAGAATCATGTGAAAACACTTAAAACATGTTGAATAACGACGATTACTATCACATTAGTTAAGTAACCGGCGCGGCCTTAGATACATTTAAGTTGAGATTGAAGTAGGCCACGAGGCCACTCGCAAATAACTGTGTATTTTTGTTTTGATATCGAGTAAGTTACTGCTGCTAATTATATGGAATGTGCGTAGGAAATGGCCGCTTGCATCACCTTTAAGTTCATCGTTCAGTACTTTGTGATGAGCGCTGTTTGAAACTGTTGATGTAGGTACATTATTATGCTTGTTGTATTGCTGTGTTGCTTTTAGAAAATAGTAAAGAACATATGTTTTAATATTATGACTTATAACAACATCTATTTATTCCTCGATAGAATTACCTAGTAGAAGTTCTCATATTTATAGCATGCAGTTCATTATTTGCCAATTATGACATCATGATATTATTACGCAAAAAGAACTGTTACTATATTTTTTTATAATGTAAAGAATCAAAAAGCTAAACGGTACATACGTTGACGCAAACTTACATAGAAACCTTAATAAAAACAATGAAATACTTACATTGAAAGACCACATTCACCAAAAAAGGCGCGACAACTGTCAACGCATGCCAGCAGTATTTATTTTAAAATTAAATTATAGAAATCGTTCCACAGACCACAGAGTGATAAACTTTATGGCGCAAAGCAATTAAACGTGTTTTTTTTTGTTTCAGCGGATACGAAGGACAGTCCAATTGCATCACATACGAAGCCATCAATCAAGCTTATCTTGAAGCCAGAAACAGAATATGTAAGTACCTATTAAAATACATATTTGTACGAATACTTGTGAATATGAATATTCACAACTGTCGTTTTTATTTTTAATTTATATTAAGTTGAATGAAAATGAAATAGTTCGCGTAATAAATCTTACTTAAAGTGCATGAAATATAGTCTGGGTGGTTACCTAAATAAAACATTATCAATCACATTAAAATGATAAATCGCTTAGCTCAATATGCTGCCGAACAAGTACTGGTATTGTTTAATTATTTATAATTCAGTCTAATATTCATTGAAGTGTATAGGAAAATAAAAAAAAATTACAACTTCACAAAGTATAATTTCGGTAAAAAAGCAGTTCCAAGAGTTTGTGTCATCTGCTTATAAAACACGCAAGTCACGATATAATTAATTGCGTGACCCGGAACATATATTTCCTCTTATCATCATTTTATACAAAACTTTCGACTTATAATAATACAGTTATAACATAATACATAACTTTAGATACTGTTTACATCACCGAATCAAAAATATATTGCGAAGTCATCCTTCAATGTACAAAAATGTTCTTTAAACTTTGACAATTCTAATGTGAAGGGGGCAAGCGTTTAACCTTACATTAATATTAGTATTGAGAAATCATGCAAAACAACATAAATATACTTTGTAGAAATTTTTTTGATCAGTGCAACGCCAACGCGTTTATTTTTGGCTGGTAATGAATTGTATTCTCTAGTCTACAGATATGGTATGTCTTAGTCTTAACCAAATTCAGTAGAATATCAGCTAATTCAACTGTCTTCTGTCCTCCATGCTCTTTAAAAATGATATAATGAATTTTGTTACACATAGACCTTTCGAAGCATAGAATAGTCTTCAGATTTCAATAATAGTTACCTACCTATCAGATCTTATCGTCATAGACTTCTAACTAAAATTTTGTTAAGTACACAATAGAGCTTAATGTTCGAAAATGAATAAAATCCATTACCTTCATTATCTTTACAGTGGTCACACTACCAAAAGGAGATTGGAAGGCTGAACATTTCGCGAGCGTCGGCGAGCTCATTCTAGACATATCCATCAACCTGGCCCGAAGGTGAGTACAATTACAATGACATTAACATCCACACCAGTGTTCAAAACTACTTTCTACCTTTACATTCGTCTCGAGTTAATGTCAACAAAGGTAAACTAGACAGGATTTTCAACGACCTTTCGGACCAGTCAAGTACAAAGTCATGGATTCTCATTAACATTAATTATAATCATTATAATTTTTTAACAAACTTTCATTCGACATTCACCTACTGAACCCTGTATTGCGAGGCTATACGTGATTATCCTTACACGAGTTTTAATTGAAAACAATAAACACGAATTCACAAGGCTGATCTTCTTTCAAATCCGCTCCTTTTGTCTTCTCTGTCAATTTGTTCATGGCCACCGTCCACTCACGACGCGGAAAGATATCAGCACACATATCTATTGTACCACATATCGCACTTAATCAACTATAACATTTATTATTAAAGTATCAAGGACCTAATTCTTAAGTCATGACGGCTTCATATCGAATCGCAAGTTACTAGTGTGATCGTGTGACCAAACGCGATCGTGGAGCGGTAAAGTGATCGTTTAATTTGAAACCTTAACCGCAACGATATAATACACCTGCTGATAGATTTGACATTGTGTAATGGAATATGTATAAAATAAACAGACAATTAGAATTAATTATTTGATTACACCAGTCAGTTTAACAACAAAAAGCCTTAATGTTCTCAAACTTGTAGGTGCTCATTGAAACGGTTGTTTAACTTGTTAAACCTAAGCCTTGATCTTACCGTTGTCGCCTACAAGGTGTACTGACCTTCATAGTGAATGTCCTGTGCAAATGTCATCTTGGCTCATTAACGATAACCGGAGCAGCTGACTCACCGCCACTTAGTACGTCATAGTCGCTACCGGCGCGGAAGAGAGCGAGAGCGGTCTCAGCTCCTTTGTACATCGACAACTTAGACAACCCTAGCTGCATCGAAAGTTACACAAAAAGCGCTCTTACCACCTCGCAATAAAGGCTTTGTCAAAGTCATGAACTTGCGGTTGACTCTTGGCTTTATGTGTACGTGTTATACGTTCACTTCCTCAAGTGATAGTAAAGGGCGATTATCGAATAGATTGGCTTCGGTGATCGATCATCATTACGTTTGAAAGGTGATTTTGTATTGTAAAGTTCGCAATTAGTTTTGGCATTACCTAGTCAGTAGCAACTCGATAAGAGTGTAGGTTGTATTACGTAGTGTTACAGTCCAGTTATTTAAAAGCTTCTTGACCATGTTTTGTTTTCATGATTACGCCAACCTTTTCTCTAAAATCAAATTCTTATAAGCCGTTGAAAATTGTTGAAAATCATCCCCTAAATTTGTTCATACAAAAGTAGTCTCTAAACATTGAAAATAAGGTCTATAATAAAGTTAGTAGAGAGCGGTCACGGGTGACCGCTTCGGGATGTATGGGACTATGTTCCGATATTCTTCTTTAAGTCTATCTTAGTAGCAAGAATGCTACTCTCAATTTTTTTACCTAAGTTATTCCCTATTAAAGTGATTTAAATAATAAAGGGAATCAAATGGATTATGCTTTTTCTCTTGAATTCAACTTTTATAGAAAAGTTGTTAGTGAAAATGAAACGAAGTTTAAGTATGTGATTAAAATTTAAATATTTGCTTAAATTAGTGTAAAACTATTTTTTAATGCAAATCATTGTCAGTATTTGTGCATGCATACTTATATGAAGCGTTTTAACAAATTTTATTACAAGTTACGACATCGGTGAAGATTACGTGCAAATTTTAATGAATACAACTAAAACAAGGTCGTGTAGATGGGCGTATCTGTCTACTTATAACAAGATAAAAATCCGTTTGCTAATGCGAGTAATGTGTGTATCTTTAAGAACCTCATTCGAAATATCTTGAGAAACTGGGCGTTGAAATCAGCGAATTGTATTATGATTAATGTTTAGTCTTATATTCACTGCAAGGCTGCTTGTTTCAGCCGGTAACGTATCGTAAGATTTTATATTAAAATTATTGCTTGTAAATTACTAAGTGGGCGGGAATTAGCTTGGAAGACTGATTCTTGTATGTATACACTTTTGTTTAATATTTTAGGAAATTGAATTTGAATTATATTCGTAATTAAGTTTATTTTTATGTATTACCTGCATACGGTTGATATGTAGGCAGTTATGACAATTTTATGAACGATAATTTATTATGTTTTCGGCTTACTCACGTTGTAATTCGACGAGGAACTCGGCTCGGAGTTTCAAGCCATGCTAGAGGCTCATATTCATGAGCAGCATTTCGCGACACGCGACGCGGCGACTGTCGCGCTGCTACTCAGTCGAGTTCCTCGTCGAATTACAACGTGAGTAAGCCGAAAACATAATAATTTATTTAGTATGTCTCACGAAAGTTACAATACATTTATGAACGTTATTTCGTGTATTCAAAAGCTTGTAAAGTTTGCCAACTGTCCCGTGTTAAATAATGCTATAAAAATCCTGTAGGTACAACAAAATTTCTACCTAATATAAGGACATTCTTTATATGCAAACAGTGCATTTAAACTAACAAGAGTCCTTAGCCTAAGCACGTACATATATAAATAACATATATTTTTTTATACCACGACACCGACGGTGGGAATTGAAGCACTCGGCCCTCCTGATGGTAAGCGGTTACCGTGGCTTATACTAAATAAAACTAATTGAATGGCTCAATTACACAATAAAAAGTTTTTATCTCTATAGCTTACATCCTATATCTTCCTAATATTAAAACATTAATGCCTATATAAAATTTATCGTTGCGTATCATCTCGAAGGTTGTTGAATAAAGAATTTAATTTCATGACTGCTTGTCTGCTCTGATTGACGGATCTAGGTCGATATTAGTTACTCGTATTGTTTCAATGTAGCTTGTCAAACGGCTACCGAATAGGTAAGTATCGAATGATCGATATAGATAACGATTTAATTACCAACTCATATTAATTTACGATATAAAGTGGCATTGAAATGTCATAGGAATTTTGTGGAAGGTTTTTTTTTATGGTTTTATTTTTAGTTGTATTACTGGGGTGAATTACTATACCACTCACAATTATACACAAATATCTGATAGGTTAACTTTCCAGCGAATTTTTTAGTACGAGCGAAGTGCAATAGGTATGCTTTTGTCTACAAAACAAAAACGTTTCAGAGTTTAGATTTTCCTCACTGTCAAAGAAGATGTAATTTAAAAATAAATCAAAAGATGTCTTACTTACGCAATCTGTTCTCAGCAGCACAATTTAATAGAAAACATTCACCTCAGTACGAATAGTGACTGAAAAACTAATTTGTAACAAACTTTTTTCCTTTTTCTTGTCATCATACGACAATAATTTTGTTACGATTATAATCTTTAAGAGAGTGCGATTAGGTTACATAATGCACACTCTCTACTGCTGAGATGAACACTTAATTTTGTATGAAGATGGTGCTGTGATAAATGCACATTAGTTTTGATGTCCAATTCAACAATGAACCTGGCGAACTTTAAGTAGATACAATTTCGAAGTTACTTGTGTACTTTATAAAATAATTAGTTGAATCGAAGGCATAAAATAATAATGTATTTTTTTTTAATAATTCATATTCTGGTTTTCAATTTGGTTCAACGACTTGTCGCTTTGGCTCGAAGGTTAAGACGCCCGCTTCCCATGCATGAGGGTGCGGGTCCGAAACCTACTAACGGCAAGTACCAATGTGACTTTTTCCGAGTTATTTGTACTTTCTAAGATTATTCAGACACCACTGACAAACGGTGAAGGAAAACATCGTGAAGAAAACTAGGCTTATAATTTCTTATTATAAGTTTGAAATCGCCAACCCGCATTGAGCAAGCGTGGTGATTTTTTTTTTTAAGGGGGGAAAATCATCGAATGACTACTCCCGCCTGGGTGAGGCGGGAGGGAGTGTCAGACTCTTACTGACTAAAAACCACCCCGTTCCTTCTCCTGCACTTCGAGCCGGAGCCCCGGTTACCCGTTAGGTTCTCCGCGACTCCGAATCGGCATCGGCCCTATTGGGCCCCATCTGTGGTGGTCTGATGGCTCTTTGAGGCGCGCGCGGAACGCGACGCGCCGTACGCTCGGGTTCTCGGCTGTTTCTGGTCGGACGGGGAGCCACCCATGCTCGCCGTCCGCACGCCCGCGCTTACTGTGGCCGGAGATCGTTCCGCGATCCCCGACGCCCGGTGTGTCCTTCGCGATGGCTGGGTTGCGAGGAGGCAGCGCTTCGCTGCCTCACGCGTCCCGCCTCCTCCTTAGCTAGCATGACTGCTTCGCAAAAGGAGGAGACGGCATCCCAATCCCCCTCGCTCCGCATCATGGCCTGCACTAGGCCCGGACGCGAGAGGTCGCCGTCGCCGATCACTTCCCTGAGGGCACGGCGGTGCTCAGCCCACGCAGGGCATTCTCCCACCGTGTGTTCCACCGTGTCCTCAGGGCAAGCGTGGTGATTAATGCTCATATCTTCTCCGTGTGAGAAGAGGCTTTGCTCAGTACTCAGTAGTAGGCATTCATAGGCTGTTGATGTACGGTTTTCAACACAATAGTAAATCAATGACCAATAAACTCGATTCAGCCGTTCTTGACTTTATTTTTACACGGAACACAAAGAATTTAGGAGCGCGCAGTAATCAGTGGGTGTTATATTATTTTTATTACACTTTTCGTATTCAAATCTCGATTATGGAGATTTCAAAGTCTTAAAGCATGCATACTAATCTCGTAAAATTGATATTGAAAGGAAATTTACGCTCACAAAATTGTTTTACGTAATTTGATTGTGAACTTGTAACGTCATTGTGATGGAACTTTCCATTTATGTTACACAATGGTTAACCTACGGTATAAAAATAGATTTTCTTTGAATCTTTTATCTGAATAACATAACATCACACCTTTTATCCCCGAAGGGGTAGGCAGAGGTGCACATAACATAACATCACGCCGTTTATCCTCGAAAGGGTAGGCAGGGGTGCACATTATGCCATTGTACAATGTAACACCTACTTTTCACTATTTATGTCATGAGTCCCATATAATAGGGGGTGAGCCAATTGCCATATACCGGGCACAATTCCAGACGCAGTGCTACTACCTACTGAGAATTTAGTAATACTTTGCCCGACCTGGAAATCGAACTCGAGACCACTTGCACGGCAGTCGCACTTGCGACCACTCGGCAAACGAGGCAGTGTATATAAATAGATATATTGAAATATTCTATTCTTATCGGTATGTATTAAGATTTTATGAAGGAACTTAGAGGTATACACATCGGAATGAATGAACAGCCTGGAAATGTTATATGGAATATTTATAAATCTATAGACATTTCGTAGACAGTAATATTACCAACCTAGGTGGTAGGAAGATAATTATCCACGATAAGTCCTTACTATTCTAGATACGTAATATTTAAGTAATATAATGACGAATGTTACTTGCTAATGTTCGAACTAATACTAACACAATCTAGTAATCTTTGGCAATTTAAAGGTCAGTTCTACCTAATCACAGTAATTATCATTTCAGTTTTGTTCAAATGCGCACATTGTGCACCCCTGAAAGTCACTATTAGGTTTTTTATTCTTTGAATGTCTAGAATTGGGATGATGACAGGGTATGAAAATTAAAAACATAATTAGTCCGTAAGTTAGGTAATGGAAAAATATTAGACACGTATTTTTTTATTTTGTCGCATAATATAACAATACCTAGGTATATAAAACGAATCAAAGTTTAGTAGTGGGGGCTAAAACGTCATTTCTACGTATAAAATGTACATAGAAGTGACGTCACGTGACATTTCAAATCAACATATCATCAAAAGTATTCGTTTCTATAAGAAAATATAAAATACGTGTTTAATGATTTAAAATAATCTACCAGACGGACATTAAAATAAAAATTAGGCATCTACTCTATTTAGTGTATGATCAAAGTACTTACAGTAAATATGTTACTAATCAATCCTTCATATTATTTCGTAAAATTCACACTGAAAAAAGCTTCAAGATATTTTATGCGGAATTTTAATTTAAAATTAAAAAAAAAACATAAAAATAAAGTCTACTTAATATTTAAATACTGAACACAGATAAAATACGTTAAAAGCTTTGGAGCGCATTTATCTTTGAATTTATAGAGGCTTGCGGATATTTATAACTATTACACAATAAAAAGGCCGCATTGACACGGCAATTAATATCAATTCATTCTAATCTAATTGGTACGAAATCTTCGTGCAAAACTAACATATCTTGCTTGGGTGACCTAGAGCACATTGTCTTACATTAAATTTAATTAAAAACCTGTACATGGGTGCCTTGAACTACATCATAGTGGATAACATTTGACCTTTATTGCTATGGAGTAATAGCGTATAACACGTATTTTACGTAATCTCTATCTAAATAGTTGATATTACGATTACTTGTGCATTTTTTCATATTTTTCAATGTTAACTTGTATTTTATTTGTTGGTATACTTAAATGGATTGTTGGCTTCAAGCTTCCAACTTACTTTTTCAATTTTATACCTTAGCAAAAAGCGTAATCGGAAGAAACACTATTTTATTAAAACAGGAATGACGTCATTATAATAGATACCACTTTAAGGCTTTGACTGCCAATAGAAAACTGTTGCAGGCCAAACCTCCTCAACGTCGGTCACCGGTGATCCCCATGGCGTTTAACGTGTTAATAATTAGACATTAATTTTATTGAAACAAACTGTCTGCCATGGATTTAATCCTCTAATAATAGAAACTTTTTAATATCACGTAATAAGTAATAGTTACGTATAGTCGTACCTTACTTTTCAACCGACTTCTTTCTAGCTCCAAATATGATCTAGGTATCTAAATTGACTAAAAATCGCTGGTTACTCACATGAATATACTGAGAAAAGGTCTACTCAGTAGGCTGCGCGACATCGCCGCGACTAGGCACGCGGCTCATGAGTAAGAACCCCTCTGTGGTTCGAAACTAGTAGAGCTTTTCTCAGTATATTCACGTGAGTAACCCGCGATGTTTTAGTTAATTTAGTATGTCTCATGATAGTTATTATAAAAACATGATCTATTTAAACTCTGATATCTGGCTAGGTGGGTATAAAGTAGGTAGGTACTCTACCTATCAAAGTTATATCACATTGATCCGCCTTCTCAATGATCATATACCGTCAAGGATATAGTTAATTATGTACTGCATTTGTATCTATACCTACCATATATCAATGTCACTAACTTAATACGACAAAAAACTTAAATGACCCAATTAAGATGAAATCATAGCAATTTAAAAAGCCATTAAATGAAGTTATATCGTGTTCATATTCATAAGTGGGTTTCTTCAAAAATTGATTATAAATAAACCCTCGTTTCGTTTGAATAAACCTTGGCATTTGAATATCCGTTACCGATTCCATTGCAATTATTGAACAAATGTATTGTGAAGTGTATCAATCAATTAGTTTAAATATTTTTTGTTATTTAGTCAGTTATGAACGGTTATGGATTCCGACAGCACGTTTGTTCCTTAGTAATTGGTATTATATACGGCAGATTACTTATACAACATTTTTGGTGGGACCTTTTGTAATTGTCGTTGTTTGCGATTTATTTTTTAATCGATGGATGATTAAGATGATTTAATTATACGTTTGTGTACTTGGTACCTATATCAGTCTAAAACGACAAGCTCTAGGGTACTGAATGGATGTTGTGTACATAAAGTAATGCTCTAATTTGGTTCATCTTGTTTCAAATTAGTCCGTTTGATGTCATATCATACAGACAATCACAAAAAGCAGCAATCCAAGAAAGGGAATATCTAATCATCAACAATTAAATTATAATAACAATAGTCAGACAACAATAGTATTGAGTCGACAAACTTGATATAATGTATGCAAAAACTCAAATTAGTAACGAAAGCATCATCAACAGCCATAAACAATTATCTCCAAATAAGTGTAGACAAATAAGATTTTTTTTCTAAATAAAACGCATGTACCTACATATACATAGATACTATAACTGTAAAAGCTTTAACTACACACATCACTTTAACGAGACGAGTTAGATATCATTTCGCTCTATCTCAATATATTTTAAATCATATACTTGAAATCTTAGATCATTTTCTTCTTTCTCAGATACGGTCTCACCTACGAGGAGATTGAGAAGGGTCTGCCACTCATTGACACATCCCGCACCCTCATTCGTGAAGTATGTCCACCTGTGTTCTCTCACGTGGAGTGCAGAGCTGGCAAATACAGAAGATTCGACGGTCTCTGCAATAACTTGCAGAACCCTACCTGGGGCGCTACTATGGCTCCCTTCCAGAGGTAACTAAACAAAACTGGGTTTTACACTAAATTCCTTTTGTTGTAGGTATATTTAATTTAAACAGCTACATGAACAGCTACTTACAGATTTTCCATAAATGAAATTTCCATAAAGGCCTTCTAGAATTCCACTATTATGCAATCAAAAACAAAATTGCAAAATCTACCGAATAAATATAATATGACTCATATTTTGGAATGCATTTTAATAACTTCCTATCCGGAAAAACATAGTTTCGGGAGGTACCTGTGTCTGATGGGGCGGGAGGAAACGCCCGGGTGTCATCACTGCGAGGACCGCCCTGAGGACACGGTGGAACACACGGTGGGAGAATGCCCTTCGTGGGCTGAACACCGCCGTGTCCTCAGGGAAGTGGTCGGCGATGGCGACCTCTCGCGTCCGGGCCTAGTGCAGGCCATGATGCGGAGCGAGGGGGATTGGGATGCCGTCTCCTCCTTTTGCGAAGCAGTCATGCTAGCTAAGGAGGAGGCGGGACGCGTGAGGCAGCGGAGCGCTGCCTCCTCGCAACCCAGCCATCGCGAAGGACACACCGGGCGTCGGGGATCGCGGGACGATCTCCGGCCACCGTAAGCGCGGGCCTGCGGACGGCGAGCATGGGTGGCTCCCCGTCCGACCAGAAACAGACCCGAGCGTACGGCGCGTCGCGTTCCGCGCGCGCCTCAAAGAGCCATCAGACCACCACAGATGGGGCCCAATAGGGCCGATGCCGATTCGGAGTCGCGGAGAACCTAACGGGTAACCGGGGCTCCGACTCGACGTGCAGGAGTAGGAACGGGGTGGTTTTTAGTCAGTAAGAGTCTGACACTCCCTCCCGCCTCACCCAGGCCGGAGCAGTCATTCGATGATTATCCCCCCTTAAAAAAAAAAAAAAAAATTCCGTTTTTTTTGTAACATATTGTATATGAAAAACCTTAAATAATTACATGAAATCAACGCCAAAATGTTTGTATTGTTCCATTAGCTGTAGCTACAACCCACAATCTGATAAGTCTCTCCATAACAAGTAAAAAACAAAATCAAGATTCAAGATATACCTATACCTATTCGAGTTTCTGGATCTAGTAGAAAGTGAAATTTGCAGTGCAAAGCCCCGAGACGTAGGTATATAAAATAGTTGCTCACACATGTGGAACTGGTGTATGATATGTTCCCTCTTTGCAGATTAATAGGGCCACTTTTCGCCGACGGTATCAACTCGCCTCGTATCGCTCATCATGGTAAAGACTTGCCACTTTCTCGTGTGGTATCCCGCACTATGCACCCTGATGAAGGCTTCCACGACCACGCTGGTACCGTCATGGTCATCGCTTGGGGACAGTTCATGGACCACGATTACACGTTGACTGCTACTCCTCTTGGTAAGTTTTATATTCCTGAATACCCTCTTTCTAATAGCCTGGTTTAAAAAATAGGAGGAAGAATAAGAGGGACAAAGAATTGGTGAGAATCAGATTCAATTAAATGTCTATATTTTATTTATAGAGAAGGCATGCCATACGCACCAACATAATATTTGAACTAGCTGTCAGATCTCTTTAGAGCATATGACTAGAGTTAAATTAAACCTTATTTCCACACAGACCCTGTGAACCGTAACGACCCCGAAGAGTGCTGCAAGCGTCCCCCTCATCTGAAGCATCCCTACTGCAATGAGATCCGCATCCCTGATGATGACTACTTCTACCGCCTGTTTGGAGTCAAGTGCATCGACTTCGTGCGAGGTTTCCCGTCGCCAAGACCTGGCTGCCGTCTGGGTAAGAATGTATACATTTTGAAACGCCAATCATGAACCATATCCGTCATTTATTTTTCGGTTTACAACTATTAATTTAGAGGTCAATGTATAACGTAGGTAACCTATGTATTCAATAATTTGGCACATACGGTAAGGTTGCGCATTATTTCAGATTCACACGCGATTTGCATTTCCTTTTCAATTGTTCCTGTAATTCCATAGAAGGTCAAACAAAAAATTATCTAAATCACGGTCACATAAAGCTAAAATTGTTTAGCTTTAGGAAATTGCAATTCATCATGATACACGAAAATACCTTTAAAAATAAAATATGATGTAATTATGGTGGAAACTGAATAAGTCCAATCTTTTTTGGTAAAATACTGAGCAAATCTAATTTCAAAGAAAATAACATCTTCACACTAACTAGTTCTATGATAGCTGCTAAAATTTATGAAGCCGCATACAAAGTGTCGTAGAGAACATCATATTAAGTCAAAAGAATGTCGTAAGCAGACATAACTTGACCTCACTGGTCAATCCATTATTATTCATGAACATTACCACGTTAGATGAGATGTTTATCACAAAATCTCAGGGGAAAGTGTTGGTCATTACGCGAACACTCCATCGCACGTCCGTTCCTTGATAACACCTAAGTAAAACTTTAACGATAATTTCGTCTCTAATCCCTGTGTATAAAAGTTATTGTTGCTTGAAAGTAATGTACGATTGTTAAAGTGTAGTTGACTGACTGTAGGTACTTCTTGCATAATTTAGAGTAGACTTTTGTCAGTCTTATCCGTGTTTGACATTCAGAAATAAGTGTAGATATTATTGCAAGTGGTTTAAGCTTATCTGACTGGCTACTGGCATATCATTAAGTACCAACCTATTGTTCTTTATTATACACTTTAGTAGTAGGCGTGTTCTACTGAACTTAATAAACTAGGCAACTGGAGCATTTAGTCCTGTTTTGCAAAATAAGTACCTAGTAATCATAGGTAATAAAAATTTACTAGAAACTGGTTAAGATTTAATTATACCCCCTGGTAACAAACTCCTATGATTAAAGGATAGTATACTTTAAAAGGAACTCAATAGGTTGCCTTTAATAAAAGAGGATTTACCAAGATTACCGGACCCCTAGTGCATACTCCAGGCGTCATTACAATCCCTAGTTCAAAATACCAGCCCATATAACATAAAATTGTTCACTAAATTAATTACAAATTTGAGTTTCACTTTTAACTAGAATGAAACAAACAATGTATTGCCGAGACAAATGAAATTGAGAATGACTAATAAACCAGTTTTGCTACGACTAGCGACTTACAGGGAACCGATACAGATCTTTATAGTCATAACTTGGCAAATGATGGACATTTTGCATGTTAGAAACTACGGGGTGCCACTTTCACAATGGACGAATGAAACACTAAACAAAGTTATAGAATACCACCTAATTAAGTGCCATGTAGACTTACAAGACTTAGTAATAGACCTAATGTTAATTGACACAAAGACCATCAAGACACGGTTTGGGAATCGATTTCAGAACTCGATCCCGGTCCGCCATGTCATTGGTTGTTAGAATAATCTCGACCAATGACGGGCGAGAATGCGATCGAATTCGCTTTGAAAGTTCAAATCGACAGTTACAGAATAGTCTATCAGGTATCCGCCTTGCAACTTACTTATGTAAAAACCAAGCAGAAGAATTAAATCCAAAATTCGAAATGTTCGAGTGTTGTAACATAGATCAATTTTATGTCATTGTACTGTAAATACAGATTACACAGTAGATGAATTTACGTGAAACAAAACGCATTAAACGAAAATAATCGTGAATTCAGTTAATGCTATCTAATTATTGTAGGTTTTTCATGTAAATACTCAATTCATAATAATTATCGTTCAATAACAATTTTACTTTAAAAAACTTATTGACTGATTTTTAAAGTTCAGATTCAATTTAAAAAAGCTATTGATTTAAAAATAAGCTCGAAAATATGCTAATGTTACGAATAATTCTCACATAGTTCTAGTAAACATACAACAGTAGATAGACCCATTCAAATAATACTGAATTTCTGAATGGCAATGTCTCTGTCGCAAGTACGCTATTAAGAAATCGATTGCAATATCTACATACACTTAACGTTAATATAATGATAATAATATACGTACACTTTGTATGCTAACTTTACTAAATAAATTCGTAACTAACTTACTGCGTATTATACGAACATTATGGGGGAGACTGTGCAAATCTGGCGCACTAGTTGAAGGCTGTCCAGTTAACTTAATGGATAATAACCCAATTAATAATTTGATTGTCCATAATTGCACACATAAGTCGTGCACAATCATGACTTAGTGAGGCATGTGACATGATATATTTGTTTTAGTATAATAGATAATGTACGTAGGTTACGTTGCGAAGATAATCACACTAATACATATTATAAGTGTGAAAGTTTCTATGTTTGTATATTTGGATGTTTGTACGACAATCAAGCTGAAGCTACCGAACGGATTTTGATGAAATTTGGTTTACAGGCCTTCTTGTGATACCCTGGTATGGGGTGACTTAGGTGATAGGATTTTATCCCGATTAAATGGTCACATGTTACAAAACAGGAATCCAAAGCGTGTAATAACTTTCCAATTTAAGTTGTCGTATGTGGGATTAAAAGAATACAATTTTATGTGCCATGATTCGTGGACTAACCAAAACTTGACCACTTCTTTATGATGTATCGTGTCTTGTTAACGTGCTATATAATTAAAAATACATTCTATATTTGATGAAAGTAATGTATCTACTAATTGTTTGTATTTTCTAGGTTCAAGAGTTCCATTCAACACTTTAACCGGAACTATAGATGGAAACACAGTTTACGGTGTAACTGAGAAATTCGCCAGGTAATATATTTTTACTGCACATAAAAAAGACCTTTAGCCGTGAGCTTAGAGTCTAATATAATATTCTGGTTAGAGTCTCTAAGCAGAACATTATCTCCCGTTTTTCCAATTTGTAAATGTACCTAACTACTTTTGTTACTGGTTGGGTTACCTTAAATACATGATTCCTAGGTTTAAAACAAAGTATTATACTTTTCTTTAACATGAAGCCTTATCTTTAATAGAAAACTGCGAACTGGTTTTGGAGGACTTCTGCGCATGAACCCAGTGTTCAAAGAGTACGGACTTAAGGACTTGCTGCCACTCAAACTTGACATCCCTGATGAAGGTTGCACCAGACCCAACAAGAACATGTACTGCTTCGAAGCCGGTAAACATTATTTAGAACAATACTTCTTCGTTAATAATCTGCTTTAAGTTGTTGAAGTTGACCGGTGACTGAAGTTAGCGGAAGATTTTCCTTCAACAGTTTTCTATTGGCAGTCAAAACCTTAACAATTCTAGTTATAATTACCCATTTCTGGGTGCCCAAGGACCAAAACTGCAACAATTTTTTTTATGGAATAACCCCGTAAACGAGCTGCCGGATCACCTGATGGCAAGCAACCGGTGCTATCTGTGGAAACCCGAAACACCAGAGATGTTACATGTGCGTTACCCGCCTTTTGGGAATTAGGAATTTGAGGATTATTGGAGATTCGGGGATGAGGGAGGGTGGTAATTGGACCTCCGGTAACCTCACTCACACGACGAAACTCAATGCAAGTATGGTTTCACATCTGTTTTCTGTGAGGCCGTGTTATATCAAAATATGAGCAAATTAAGACAACTGGTTTTATTTTCTCATTTTATTTTTCTCTTTTATAGGTGAAATTCGAGTAAATGAACAGTTAGTACTGACGGTGATGCACACTCTTATGGCACGTGAACATAACAGAGTAGCCAACGGCCTTGCTGAGGTCAACCCCCACTGGGACGATGAGACACTCTTCCAAGAAGCCAGACGTATCAACATTGCTGAAATACAACATATCACTTACAATGAATTCTTACCCATCCTCCTCGGAAAGGACGTTATGGACAAGTTCGGCTTAGTCGTTGAGAAAGAGGTAAGAATATCGAAATTTAGAAAGAATCAAGAAATTACAATATCGTTATTTTTCATTAAATCCGATTTCAAAATTTTCTTAGTGAGATTTCCTCGTAATTTGAAAATAATCTATCAAACGACATCAAAATGAATTATGTAACCATTTCACAGCTAGATAATTGAACTTGTGTCACCTCGCGATGCTCTACTTAACAGTTGCAATTGACTGATTTGTTTCAGGGTTACTGGGACGGATACGATCCAGAAGTGAACCCTGACGTCATCGCATCGTTCGCCTCAGCTGCTTACCGATTCGGACACTCTTTGCTACCAACTGCTGTTGAAAGATGGTCCAAAGCACATAAATTTATCGGTACGTTTTTCTTAGTTATACCTATTCGCGGATTTTTAGTAAATGTTAGATTAGACCTTCAACTTTATGTTACTATCTATTTTATAAAAGCCTGACAGCCTCTATAAGGCATATCTTTGACCACTGTTTTATTTTTATCTTTACAGCGTCAAAGAGATTGTCCGACCTCATTCGTAGACCATACGATCTGTATAGAGCTGGTGTCCTCGACGAATACGTTATGGGTCTCATGAACCAGGTAGCCCAAGCTATGGACGATTCTATCACACAAGAAGTTACAAACCATCTCTTTAAGAAGGTTGGCGCTCGTTTCGGAATGGACTTGGTGTCATTCAACATGCAGAGAGGTCGTGAATTCGGTATTCCCGGATACATGGAGTTCAGAAAGTTCTGCGGTCTCCCTCCTGCCGATACCTTCCAGGATCTGTTCGGTTCTATGCCTAACGCCACTGTTCAGAAATACGAGACAATCTTCGACCATCCTATTGATGTGGATCTCTGGTCTGGTGGTGTGTCTGAGCGTCCTCTGCCCGGTTCTATGTTGGGGCCCACATTTGCTTGCATTATTGCTACTCAGTTCTCATACTCAAGACGTGGTGACAGATTCTGGTGAGTTTAACTTAATTTGTGAAGTTACTTATCTTCTTCATGCTCTGGAATGTTTTTACATTAATATCTTCTATCTCAGGTACGAACTTCCCAACCAGCCATCATCGTTCACACCAGAACAACTGAAGGAAATCAGGAAAGCGCGAATGGCGCGTATCATTTGTGACAACACAGACATCATTGACACGGTCCAACTCTACCCTATGGTCTTGCCTGATCATGAATTGTACGTACTTTTATATTATCCTTTTTATGACAAGAAAACACGTTTATAGTAGATACAATAATTACTGTTTTCCATTTTACAGGAACCCTCGTGTACCCTGCAGAAGTGGTATCATTCCCATGATGGACTTCAGTAAATGGGCTGAGCCCGCGCCGTCGCCCTTCCACGGTGCCGCGAAACAATTCGTGAGTAGCTTCTCATATGACCCATACTTGGGCAAGAAGTAGTCGCAAGCACTTTAGAAGTAGAATACTCACCTAGTGTAATGTTATAGTCAACTGTGTAGCTCTACGTTGTTCAAGCCAAGTAACCTTTGATAAAAGACTACCTACCTTTATATCCCTATCAAATCTAGACGAAAGTACAAAGGCTATTGAAAAAATATATTGAACGGATCAATTATTTATTTGGCTTGTTATATTCACACCCAAGATTATGTTGTAAAGATTACTTAGCTTGAACTGTAACGGACCATTTTTTTGTATTGTTCTCACGTTACGGTCGTTGCTGTACCTATGTCATGTAGAGGTCTAAGTTATACTATATCTTAGATGGTTATAGTGTATTGTACCAACGTAGAATATGCACGGAGCACAACGATAGCTTCGGTTAGACAACTGCCAATGTAAAAATGTCTGATAAAATAAAAGTTGTCTCACTCAATCTATCGGGATGTACTTTCAAGTCAACTTAAATGTAATGTTATAACATTTGGCGGAATTACCATTCTAACAAATGGTTTACTAACGTCAAATGTGCCAAAATCACATCAAAGTGCAATGAATCGATCAAGCATGTTAGAGTTAGTAAAAAAGCTATTTATAAATAGAATAAGATCTTTGTACAAAAACGAATTATGGCTTAGTCGAAGCTAATATGCTTTTTATTGCCATATAATTAAGTTTACTTACGATTGAAAATACCTATCACGTTTTATGTTGTAGTTATTATGCACCTGTAGTATTAGAAGTTTGTTTCATATTTATACAAAAGTCATATTATCACCCTTCCAGTACCTACTCACGAAAATTACACCGTAGTTAGTAAGTGATACAGCCTAAAAGTATGAAAGTAGATACTTTATGCATACTTAGTATTATTTGAAATGTTTGTTTGTTCATTAGTAATCCTTTTTATGTAGTTCTAACAAGCCTTTTCATTGATGAGACCACTAATGGGTGCCAAACAATCTGATCACTTTATCTATAAAAATAAATCATATCGCGATAAAAGTTACTCCCTAATGAATAACTTTGCCAAGTAATTTATTTGCGTAGACTTAAAACTACACTAGCGCCTCTGCCTCTAAGGGTGCAAATAATCTTAGGTTCAATATGCTGGCGCTCATAAAAAAAAATTTTATACTACTTATTCGCTTTATCGCTGATCAGATAAATGGCAAATAAATTATCCTAATCAATAAATCTTCATCCGAGATAATTTATACTTTTGAAATATTTCTGAATATTATAATGAATATCAATACCCTATGCACCTACTGTAAATGTATGTACCTACCTGAACAGTTTTGTTATTTTTTTATTTATTTTTAGTTCAAGTTATTGTATAATTTGTAATGATGCATGATTAAGTAGAAGTACGTAGATTTGTGTAAATACAAGTATGTTTTAATAAATGTTAGCATTATAAGCACTGGTTTTATTGAACACCACCCTTGTTTTGTAATAGATACTTGTAAGTACTAAGACACTTTAGATGCTCAAGCGAAACGGTAAGTAGACGCTCTTGTAATCGATGCACTTTCTTATATGACTGTATCTTGTTTGACTATTACAATTACTAAGAAAATATTAATCGATTATATGTATTTCTCTCCTCAGATGACGAACGCAACTATTTTTGAAACTAATAGCACGAGTCACGATCAAATAAAAATAGAAATATGTAACTTAACCGCAAATAGCACAGATAAGGAAGTACAAAATTGCGCCCTTATTACTTTACAAGCACAAATTAACCACTGTTCTAATAATAACAGTAGCAACAGTACTGATTGTGAAAGTATAACCGCGCCACAAAGTAAATCGAATGAAACTCAAGGGGTTAATACCGACACCATATTAAAATATGTATATAAAAAGGGAGATAAAGCCGAAATACCCATAAAAGATAAAGCTTATTTCAAAAACAGCTTACGACGAAAACGATCCCCTGTTGAAGTACATAACAGAAGCCCACTGCCTAGCAAATTTCAAAAACCTGTAGTGGTAAATTATGAAACATCACATGGACCTGGACAAGCTCAACCTTTGGCGCCTCTAAGATTTACAGGAAACAATGCTTTAGGTGCTAACTTTAAAATTGAAACCCTTCATGATAATATTGACGCAAAGAAAGAGGAAGATATAGCGCGTAAACTAAAAATAGATTCAGCTGAAATAGTAAACCCCAATAGACTAGGAAACGATTATAAACAAAATGATGATAAAGGAAAAACTATTGAAAATGACTCCAGTGATGATAGTAGTGATAGTAGTGATGAAAGAGGTGATCATAATAAGAACAGAAAACCTCAAAATGATGACGTAAATAGTGCAGAACGTGATGACTACCAAAAACAAAATTCTCAAGGCAGCCAAGAGAGTGCTGAAAGCGACGATTATAAAGAACCAAAAACTGATAGTGAGAAAACCTACAGCGCTGAACGCACAAATTACGATAAAAAATCTAGCCAAGAATCTGACAATAGTTCTGATCACGAAGACTATAAAAATAAACAATCTAGTGCCGAAGGAGACAACAGCGAGGAACGAAGTACTTATAAAGACATTCCGTCTAACCGAGAGAGAGAGGAAAGTAATGAACGTGCCAACTATAAAAAAAATGAATTTAGTAACAAGCGCGGAGATAGCGGTGAAGACAATAGTAGTGCTGAAAGTTCTGAAAGCAATCCTAGGACTAATGCAAGATATTCTTCCCGGAGCAAAAACAGTAATGAGAACTCCGGAAGCAATGAAAGTAATAATTCGGAATCAAGTAGCGCTGAAAGTCAGGAGAGTGTAGAAAGAGGCGATAGTAATAAGAAGAAAAACGAGCAACATAATCATGGTACCTCATCATATGAAACTCCACATCAAGATAATGCAAAATACAAGAAACCTGAATCCAGTGCACCTAAATATTTAGAATCCTCCTCAAATGAAAGCAGTGACGAAAGTAGGGAGCTCAAAAAAGAAGACGAAAATTTAAATGCTGATAAAAAGGATAATGTAAAAGGTTCATCCATTCCCTTACGAGATATTGACTTAAGTGATTTTAGTTATGAACGAATACAAGTAGATGGTAGTGGAAAAGTTCAACCACAAAAAGATACCTTTGAACCAGCCAATCCAAAAACTGCTGTAGAAATATTGCCACTTATAACAGCTACACCTAACTTCGACAGCAAAGGTCAAAGATCTTTGAATTCTATAACAGATTACACTGCTATTGCAAAACCAAAAATCAATAAGAATGACAACAAACTTATTCAAATTGACGATGTTGAAGTTAAACCTGTTGTTGAAATTAATCCTGAAAATGACAACGATTCAAGTGAAGAAAGTAAAAAATCGAATGTAAGTGAAGAAGTAGAAAGTTTAGAATCAATATTAGGAGTAAAGGAACCTGAAAATGATGATAGTCAAAACGATAAATTAATCGAACAGAAAGCCCAAGATGGAGATGTAAAACAAGAATTTGAACGGATCCCCTTAAATTATAACCACGCTCAGAAAAACGAGAAGAAGGAACATCCAGTCTCTGAATCCCCTAAAGAAGACCCAGAAATACCACAAAAGGAAGGAACCCTAGATGCCTTTGCACCTGAAGATGTCAAATATGACGAACATTTAAATATTAAGTTTGATGATTTGGCCATAAAATTACCTGAAATAAAATTGCCAGATGATATTTTATCTTACTCGAGACAAAATTCTCCGTACAGTGATGACGACTATAAAAAGCAAACTAAAGCAGATGTGCCAAGTTATAAACCTAGTTATTATTATAATCAGAATGACAAAGAAGAAACACGTGAACGTAAAGATAAAAATGACCATCGCAATTCAGACGATGAAAGTGATGACGATGATGATCACGCACCTGACACTGGATATTATGGATACTATGACAACAGTAAGAGAAAACAAAATTATAAAAATAAAAATGCTGACGAAGAAGAAGAAGAAGCAAGTGACGAAGGAGAAGAAAATGAAGACTTGTATGAAAAATTCGTACGGGAAAGGTTTGGAAAACGAGGCACTTTTGAAAAAAGGTCTGAAAAATTACAACAGGCAGCACCACTAAACCCAGATTTATACAAAACTATGAAACAAATTCTTAAAAAGACTGCAGATATAGATGAACAAGCTAAAAAGAGCGGAGATCCAAATGCAGGTTATATGTGGACCCTAGAGTATGGTGAAAAGTTGTAGAGTAAGATTTAAACACATGGTTTTGAGATGCCAGATCATAAGATTCGCATAGATAAATAAACCATTTTTTTTTGAAGTAAGGTAAAACTTTGATCAATAATAATGCATAAGAAAACATCATGTATTACTAGACAGGCTCGACTGTGATAGGCTGATAGGTTTAAGTTAGTGTTATAAATGCCTACATAAATTATTAGAAAAAAAATCGCATTTAGTAAAGCTTCTACGCACAATAAGTATCTATTGGTACGTTAATTTCTTACTCACGCGCTTAATTGGTGTTATATTTCTACAATGTTTCAAAAAATTACATCTTGCTTTCAGACTAAATCGTTATTATTACATCTATGGTGTAAATTGAGTGTTTCATAGTCCATTCAGCTAATTTTGACTGTGACCTAAAACCAAGGGTAGACAAGACAATGAACTTGCTTGAATTGTTATTATGTAACTATAAATAATTAGGATCTCATGTAAAAAATGCTGTAATATACAGTAGGTATACATTAAGTAGTAAATAATTTATATGAAGCTAATTCTAAATAAAATATTTAAATACACTGCTGTTGTTTCTATTTATTATAGCCATCGCCCTGCGTGTTGTAAACGTGATTCGTTTCTATACGGGTCTCTTACTATTATTAGATAGAAAAGCGTACATATACATATGTACTACCTATGGGGCCACGTCAGTCTAGTCCTACGGCATTACTTATACTACCCTTTATATTATAACCTTTGTACTTATGTAGTATAAAGGTAAAGCTTTTCTATATGAGGATACAATTTTAGTATTTACTCTGACAAATTAAGACAGCTATAAATGAAAAATTTTATAATGATTTTATTTTTTTTGGTTTTTTAATTTATTGTTGTGTTGCTACTGTTTCTAAAATTTTTGAATAATTAAACGCAAAATTTGTGTTATCTGTAATCCGTAGCTGTCACTGTCAAAAACATAACCTCAATTTCCTCCACTAAAATTCTGTGAAGCAATCGTGATTTGGAAAAACAGTATTATAAGAATAATAAAGAAAATTTTGTCTATTTACTGCGCACTAATTTAAAATTTCCATCACAATGGCTGAAGAAATCCAAAAAAAGATGCAGAAAGAATTGGAAGTTTTGGGTAGTATACAGAAAGAGTTCCGTAAGGCGGTCGCCCAGAAGCAACAATTAGATAGCCAGTTAAATGAAAACAAGGCTGTAAAAGAGGAATTACTGCTGTTAAAGAAAGATGCTGAGGTATATAAATTGATTGGACCCGTTTTAGTGAAGCAAGATTTAGAAGAGGCTACTCAAAATGTAACGAAACGAATGGAGTACATCAGCAAAGAGATTAAAAGAGCAGACGACCATATATCCGCTTTAGAAAACAAGCAAGAAGCCTTACAAGAAAACTTAACAAAACTTAAGACCAATCTTAATAAAATAAAAGCTAAGGCTTGAGAAAAGTTCTTCTAACACGCTTCAGTTTGCAATTAATATTTACTTTTGCATTATTTGTATGTAATTAATTATACTTTTAACAACATATTAGCTGTTTTAATTATTAGGTAGCAGTACTAGTTAGTATAAGTTACGTTATATAAACCATAATTATGCCTATCATCAAATCCGTGATAAACAGGGACAAATGACCATAAAAAGTAATGAAACATGATGCAGGAAGTTGATATTGTTCTTGGATGTTGAGATGAGGCAAATTTTACTAGAGTCAAAAGATATCATTGGATTGGAGAAATAAGGGAATTTTAAATAAGGGAAGACTGAGTTAAGAGACATTCTATAATAAATTAAAATCTAATACATACTAGTACATAGTAGTGTGTATTGGAATGACTTTATGTGGAAAAGTGTAACGAAAGGTGAAATTTTAAATCCCATGCGATCATCTGTTGATATTGTAATGCATTGGACTTTACAGCTCAAATCTATGATGTTAGAGAAATAAAAAAATTTAAAAGTCCAATAAAATTTAATACTTTGTCTAATTCAGGAATGATCAACAAGACTTGCGCTGATCGCTTACCATCGGGTGATACATCTGCTTGTTTGCCTCCTGTTCCAAAAAATAAGACAGAAGTGTTAAGGTGTATTGAATTAAAACTCAAAGTGTTGTAAAGACTTTATTATGTATATCATCAAAAAATAATACCAATGGCACTTTATTCCTGTTGCACCCAATAAAATACTAAATATAAATATATTTCTACCTTCATAATGTTTATACTCTAAAAATATATGTTTTGTATTGACCATGGACCAAACATTTTGTTTACCTCTATCACATTTATAGGACTACCTTACCCTCAGTTTTAACTTCTAAAAAATACTCCATAATCTTTTTAACTCAATGAAATAACATGAAAATAAATTATTTATGAAAATACATGTTGTCTTAAATTATAAGTATTTTAAAAATCTCAAAATAAAACTGAAGATAAAAATAGCAACACACTGTAAATAAGCAACTGGAATGCTTAAACGAAACTATCTATAATCTTCTACTTAAATTGGTCCCGAAATCAAGGAACTTCGATGTACACAATATATTGCGACCATATAAAGTCTTTTGGAAATTTCTATTACTCCATATTGAGTAGAGAGACTAATAATGCATTAGTACCTTACATTTTTTCTTACTCTTATAGACTCTTAACTAGTAGTGTACTTATCAAAAATATGTCATATAAAAATATTACATATTATAATGGCATTTATAAAAATACAATTTAATTTATTACTTGCTACCACAAAAACAGTCTTCCTGACGTATTATTTTCTCTTTACTTAATTCTGCTCTGAACACATGCCACGCTACAAAACGGCATTTCCTGTTTGACGACGAATCGTCCGCTCAGTAAGCTTTTACCGCACATCCGACCTGAACACATGAAGCAGTCGGCGTGCCAGTGCATGTTGCCCCAGGACACACCTTGCTGCTCAGGCCCTATAACTCCACTGCAGGCGCGACAACGTTCAGCGTAAAACTGATCGTAACATTGTAAACATATCGGAAGCCCAGTCTTATCATCGGGGACGTACTTTTTACCACCGAGCGGGGCATCGCAGTGATAGCAACAGAAATGTTGCACATGGAACGCCCTTCCTTCCGCCGCTGTATACGGACGCGTGAATATCAGCTCGTCGCATCCGGCGCAACGCGGGATTTCCAAAACATCAGCCAAATCTCTGGCGCAATAAATCTCACCTTTGTAGAAGAAGTATACAAGGTCAGCCAGCAACTCGTTACATTTGCTGCATGTGAAACATTGTGGATGCCAAATGGCTTCATGACCTGCCCTCTCCGCTTTGACTGCAACTTCGCCAGCGAACATCGACTTGTTACAACGTTGGCAAGGCACTCCTTCATTGTAAAGCTTCCTATTAAATTCTACTTCAGCTGGACTGAGCGATAAATCTGCGAGCTGTTCAATGACTTGATCCGTACCTTCAGCATAATTTTGCGGCAGAGGTAAGTATTCAGCACTATCACCAATAGGGTGAACATTGTCAACTGGCTGGTTATTCCAATCTGTTCCGGCAGTTGGCGGTACAGCGCCTGGATATGTGCTGTAGTTCGGCAATGGTGGAGGTGGAAGGTCATCTTCAGAGTGACTTCTGAGATATTCTCTTAACGGCGCAGTCTGTTGTGGTTCCACCTGATTTATCGGCTTGGTAACAGTCGAGTACTGAGGATTGATCTTCGTGGAACAAAGAGTGCCACTGTGTTCAGGAGTGACTGGCTCATGTTTCCAGCTCCATATCTCTCCATTTGGAGCGAAAATGGTACCTTTTTGAATCCTACTATCCAAGAGTTTGGCTGTACCCATAATATTATTGTTGCTGTTGGACCACAAGTCTGGCATAATTTGAGCTCCAAGGGACTTACTGGAGAACTCAGTTGTTTCGTCTTTAAATTGAGGATTACTGTTGTACTCCTCTCTGAATAGCTTGATTGGTTGTAGATACACGTCATTATTGACAGGCATATTCAAGTCCTCTAAATTTTTGAACAGTTTATCGTAGACGGGGCCATGTTCTACCGCGCTCTTAATTCTATCTGATTCGATGCGCATGATATGCAGTTTGTCTTTCACGATGCGACTCAATATGGGACTGGATTTGTAGTCTGGGAGATTGGCAGCACTGCTGACGACGTTTCCTTGTGTATCTAAGACCAACTTCTTGTCAGACGCA
Organism: Spodoptera picta; assembly: GCA_038387885.1. NCBI lineage: Eukaryota > Metazoa > Arthropoda > Insecta > Lepidoptera > Noctuidae > Spodoptera > Spodoptera picta. Next base: position 203,214 of record JAZHFQ010000227.1, on the reverse strand, counting down.
TTCTTAGGAACGATGTTGTATTTGACTCCCCTGGATACGTTGGATATTTTGAGGGGAAGAGCGTAAGATTTAGTCGCGCCATGTACTTTGCTGTTCTCAACAGAGTAGATTTCGCCGTTTTGTAGAGGGCCTACCCTGACGACATTGCCCATACCGACGACATGGTCCTTAATGCGCGTGATGTATTCCTGGAAAATGAATGAAGTAATACTTAGTAGTAATTTAGGTTATGCACATCATTTTCTATTTAAAGGATGTGTAAGGCGCGCTATCTTGTGTTATCGGCGGCCTGAGGCAAACTGACATAATTTTAATGACGCAATTCTCTATTCAAACTAGACATAGTAATTCAGGATATAAAAAGGAATTCAGGAAATAAAAAACACAGAGTTACACACATCTATACTGTAAAGGAATATGAATATAAGTGTAATTTAACTTTAAAACAGTACTCACAGTATGTTCTGACTTCTCAAAGTCGGATGCGTGTTGTCGTACGGCAGGTGCGACATCGTGCGGCGGTAGCTGTGTCCTGAGCTGAGCACGTCGTTTACGAGCCGCCTCCGAACCGGACACCGGGGCCAGGTTGCCCAGACATGACATGTACTCTGATACCTAGAACATAAGGTTGAAATTGGCATAAACATTCATTGCACATGATGAATGATTAGATTTGACATGAATTTGATAGATTAACGCAATAATAAATTAGTGGTAGGCAAAGGTATAATGTGGCATCATCATAGGTATAAACCTATTTTTTATCACTTGTGAAACAAAACAAGTGAATTTATTTCTGCAAATAGGCTACAAGGCAGCAGTTTTACACGTCAATTTTATCAAGCGAACGATGAGGTCGACATTTCCTAACTGACTACTCTGAGAAGAAATGCCGAAACAAACTCAGAGGTCTGTCTCTTTTAAAGTCCAGACAATATACATAACAGATTATGTGTGAGAACCGTGCCAGTTCTTTCTGTAGTGGGCTTTTGAGGAAAGAACCACAACAGTTTGAGCGGACCCGTTCTGAAGGCAGTACGCATGTGTCGGTTTACAGTCAGCTCAATTAACAGGTGAGGCTGAGACTGATTCGACGAACAATACCAACCTAAAGAACATTTGCGTGGGTCGCACAAATACTCAAACTGTCAGAAAAAGGGTAATTAGAAAAGAAATGGTGAGGCAAAGTCTCGCACGGTCCTAGCACTAACAATTGTTAAATAAAAAGTAAATGTCAAGTTAGAACAACATATGAAAAACAATGTCACATTAAAACAATAATGTCAAATTGCATATAAAAAAAGAAATGTAACTATATGTTACAAACATGTCAACATGACCTGTGTGGACGTTACAGCAGCTTATTCCCAAGCCAGACTATCATCTAGGTAGTCTTTTATTTTATAATAAGCTTTACTATAAAATTTATCTTTAATGACATTTTTAAATTTATTTAGACTCAAATTTTGGATATGGCTGGGAATCTTATTGTAAAAGCGTATACTCTGACATCTAAACGAACCACTTATTTTCTTTAGTCTAGTAGTGGGAACAACATATTTGTCTTTATTTCTCGTGTTTATATTATGTATATCACTAAGTTTTTTATGAGCATATACTAAATTTTCATAAATGTATTGAGAAGCAACAGTCATTATATTAATTTCTTTAAATTTTAATTATAAATTGATCGAATGGCCCTCTTCTGCAGAACAAAGATAGATTGAATGTCAGCAGCATTCCCCCATAAGAGAATACCATATGACATGACACTATGAAAATAACTAAAGTATACTAATCGCGCTGTATCTAAATCGGTTAGATTTCTAATTTTTTTAACGGCATATGCTGCAGAACTGAGCCTTTTCGATAACTTATTTATATGTGGAGCCCACTGGAGCTTAGCGTCTAGGGTTATACCTAAAAAGACAGTAGAATCTACAGGGCTCAACTCCTCACCCTTAATGAGCACGCTGGTTTTTACATGTCCAACATTTGGTGTTGTAAATTTAATGCATTTAGTTTTAGTTTCATTTAGTAATAGGTTGTTGGCATTGGCATTGAGAGAGCACTGTTCACATTATCAATAACTAATTGTCTACGTTTAAGTTTAAATAATAACGAAGTATCATCCGCAAACAGTACTATCCCGTGGTTATCCCTTACAAGGTAAGGTAAGTCATTTATATATATAAGAAACAAAAATGGGCCGAGAATTGACCCCTGCGGAACCCCCATCCTGACAACAGACCCGGTGGAGACTTTTCCGTTTATTTCGACTCTCTGAATCCTGTTACTCAAGTATGAGGTAAGAAGATCCAGAGATTTACCTCTTATTCCATAATGGGATCGCTTCCTGATCAATGTATCATGAAGGACACAATCGAACGCCTTGGATAAGTCACAAAAAATGCCCAAAGCGTCGCTTGAGTCCTCCCACGCGTCATATATGTGATTAAGAAGTTCAACACCGGCATCAGTTGTTGAACGACCCCTGGTAAAACCAAACTGGCTACCATGTAACAATTTATTTCTATTAAAAAATCTTTGCATTTGATTTAGAATAATTTTTTCAAAAATTTTACTAAATGTAGGTAGTACTGAAATAGGTCTAAAGTTAGTGGGGTCAGAAGTACTACCTGATTTAAATAACGGAGTTACTTATGTTATTATTCTACACTCCTTATACTAGATAGTGAACCTATTAGCAAATGTTAGGTATTCTAAATTCCATATTGTTTCTAAGATGATCAAAATAATCCAAGTACTCATCATTGGCTCCCCTGAGACTACAACACAACTCTAAAGTTTCGACAGAGTGCTAAATAAATAATGGCTTATTGTGTCACAAATATTATAGTATATTCATAATATCGTAACAAACCAGCATGTTGACATTGACTTTTAATGACGTAGATTAAACAGTTAATAACCTGTTACTAATTTAAATCAGTATCAAATAAAATTACTGGGAAACCTAACCTAAATCTTATCAAGTGATAATTTATTATTGTACACAAAGCATAAAATTCTACAATCGTGATTAATAGAAGCAATTACTTTGCATAAATTAATAGGTAATATTTATCGTTATTTATTTATTACATTATCAGTAGGTATCTTAAGTATTATAATTGTTGCTACTTACCAACTCAGTTGACGCATTTGGAGGCACCCAGTCTAGTTTCACAGGTTTGTCAGTAACTCCACGAATTTTAATCAGGGGCACTGTAATAATAAAATAAACATATAAACTATGCACTATTGGGTAGATTTAAAAAGTGGTTTCAGACATCGTCATTATAATTTTAGCCCAAGGACACTTATGCTAGGTATGGGATACTCTGATTTCAGAAAAATTTCTAAAATTCTTGATCAGACACAAAAGAGAAATTATTCCTGAAAATAAGGGACACTTAAGGAACATGATAATCTGTTAAGTGGACTATCCTATCAGAAAACCAATGAAAACATCTCATAAACACAACAATAGTATCATTCAATAGCCTTAAAAATAGGCTACTATCAGCAAGAAAACTTCTAAGTATTGCAATCAGTAAATTCAAACTATTCTTATTTTATTTTACTTATTAGAACTGCTAAGGAGTCGAATTCTTTGCCTAAATCTGTGTTTACACAAGGGTATAAACTAGAATATCTTCAAGGATTCCAGCCTACAATGGCGCAGACTGCATCATTGCTTACCACCAGACAAGATAGTGGCTAAGCTGTGGGTTAACCATTGCAAATGAATAAAAATAAATCTATAAACACTCACTTGAAGCCTTCTTAGGTCTAGCAGTACCCAGTAGCTCAAACTGTGCCCAGCCTGATAGGTCATCATCTTGAACATCATGAACATCCTTACTGCAGTGACATGAACGGCAGACCTTCCTCCAGAAATGCAGGTCCAGACCAGGGCATGATGGTCCTGAATAAAATAATTAAACATAGGTAGGATCTAGTAGACATCAAAGCAGAAATATTTGGATAAGCTTCCGGTTTAATGAACCTGTGGGAAAATTCTTTTGCCATTGACAGTTTAACTTTTCAATTACAATAATATTTTTTTTTATGCCTTAAGTCCTTATAGGGTTAAAGAAGAGTAAGTAAGTGTTAGTATTAAGTATTAGTAAGAACTTGATGGTAAAAACTACATACATAGTTTAAATAAAAATACATTGACATGTAAAAGTGCTGCCTTGTAGCCTATTTGCAGAAATAAATTCACTTGTTGCATCGGTTTCACTCACAAATGTACCATTAAAATCTTACACAGGAAGTTTCATATCATTTCAATTGTGGATTTTCAATTCTGAGATACTCCCAATGTGGGTGTACATGCATAGAGGTATGATATCAGCTTCCTATATTTATCCTAATTTATTTAGGGTCACCTTGCATCTTATAGCCAATTTATATGAAGTGATCTAACTATTATAAATGATTAGATACCTATATGTATATCAATAGGAACAAAATTGCAGCCACTTCTCTGAAGTAACATTACAATTACATCACGCTTTTTATCCCTGAAGGAGTAGGCAGAGGTGCAAATTATGCCACTGTACAATGTAACACCCACTTTTCATTATTTATGTTATGAGTCCCATGTAATAGGGGGTGAGCCTATTGCCATATATCTGGCACAATTCCAGACTCCATGCTACTACCGAGAATTTTTTAAAACCCCAGTAATACTTTGCCCAACCCGGGAATCGAACCCGAGACCCCTTACCCGGCCAGTCACACTTGCGACCACCCGGCTAACGAGGCAGTCACTTCTCCGAAGTGTTTCGGCATTTAGGGTAACTTTACATACAATTTTATTTTTTTTAAAAAACGTTGCCCCACATTATGATTTTCTCCTGTTTCGTGGGTGCGTTTACAAACATACAAGTTCACATACACAATGACACCCAGACCCGAAACAACAATTTGTGGATCGCACAAAGTGTTGTTCCGTGCGGGAATCGAACCCGCGACACGTTGCACGGCAGCCGGTTGCCCAGCCACCGCACCAACCGTGCAGTCAAACAAATTGGAATTAATTAATATGATACAATTTAGAAGTCACTTATGATACTTCCTCATTAATTTATAGTATAAGTGATTCACTAAGGAATTATTTTATTACCAATAAATATAGTAATATTTCATAGAATATCTACAATACAATATGACCAATAGCTGGTTATTTATAAAAGGAGATAAAACCTGCACTGGATGAATCAGTTAGGTTGTAAAATAATTAATGTAACTACAAAGGATATAATGAATTCCTTCAGTGAATTTGCATTATTTCTTAGAAACAATAACAATAATATTTAAGGTTCATTCATAAATTTCCAAATGAAGTCATGTATACAGCGCAAAAATGATATTTATTATACAGCGTATGGACAAACCTATAACGAATAATGATAACGATTGCATTGTTATTAATGACGTCATGCCGATTATAAGTAAATTTTAGATTTCTGGGTACAGGTTACTGATATCCACAGTATATTAGAATAAAATTAAAGAAAATCGTAAGTACTTTATAGCACTGATACATCAAGAGACAGTATAACTTGTCTAATTTAAATAAACATGTTTTTATTTACCGCATGAGTTACAGGGAGCACCGGCGCCGCTATCGTGTCCAAGTCGAGCTTTACTTAATTTTTCTCTTTGACTTTCCAACTTTGATAGCCAGGCAGGTGCTTCTGGAGTTTCCACACACGACCCACTCATCTGGAAAAGTAATATTACACATTATCAATCACTTATCACAAAGTACAAAAGTTATTTCACTGTCGTAAACACAAAGTCAAACTTTTCAAATTACCTTTTTGTCTTGATTTTTAGACATTTTCAGTTTATTGATGTTTAGCCTTCTTCTACATTTAACAATGAATTATATAAAACTATGCAATCAGAATTTATAGGAAATGAGACAAATAAAATAAAAACTAGCAACGTCTGTACACCACCGTTTTTATTTCTGCATAGATAAAAAAAATGTTATGACATCATAACACGATACGCTACGTAGTACGTAGAAATTGATCATTGCAAAAGAATGGGCACGGATACAATTTGCTGATTTGATAATTTTATATAACTTTAACAATTATGAATCGTTACAAACTAATTTAAATCAAATCATAAAATATTAACTTAAAGTAATTGATAGTGAACCACTGCATTGTGATTTTTATCATTATCTAGAAAGGTAAATTAAAATCTTTTGGAAATGAGGTAATCAAATATTAATTGGTGAAAAATATTCAATTAACAACTGAAATCACTGTTTTTAATTACTAATTAGGTATAACAAAATTGAGACTAATGTACACCTAAGTGGTTTGGCTTGTAGTAAATGCATATAAATGAACGTAACATCATCCGTCAACTCAGTTACATTTTTAATCTGCATCCCTTCCGTAATGTCCCCATCCATCTTTCAATGCGTTTCTTATTCTAATTCGATGTAAAATTTTGAAAAACTTGCTTCTTCTATAAATAGTTTGTCAGTGCTTCAAATCTTTGTTGTTGAAACAGTACCTATAATTAAAAGGAAGTGACAAAATCTTTTTATACGGTAATATTAACTGATTGTTTTCAACATACGTTTTGGTTTTACAATGAGTCATAGGTTTGCCTTTATTTATCAATAATATTCTCTTCCATAGATGTCATCAGGAAGGCCGATTAAATGTGTGGTCGTCGGTGATGGTACTGTTGGTAAAACTTGTATGTTAATATCATACACTACAGACAGTTTTCCGGGGGAATATGTGCCCACAGTGTAAGTTTTGTTCTTGTGCCTATTGGATACCTATTGTAAATATACTTTGTGTGGTTGCAGCGAGTGTTTAGAATGTTCCAAGTTTACAAAAAAGCTAATTGTGAGTATTATAATTGCAGATTTGACAACTATTCTGCACCAATGGTTGTGGATGGTGTAGCAGTGTCCCTAGGACTGTGGGATACTGCAGGACAGGAGGATTATGATAGACTAAGACCTTTAAGTTATCCACAAACAGATGTCTTCCTTATATGCTTCAGTGTGACAAGGTATGTAGCCCAATACAATTATTTATGTGCACATTAGAACAATGGATATGGGATGTTGTCAAACACTTAATTACAGTACAAATTAACATTAATCAGGCCATCTTAGCCATTCACATTGAGTTAATAAAGATTACAATTTTATAACAGTGATGCTCCAACATAATTTCATCCAAATTAAGACTAGTTAAACCTAGTTCTGACTCAAATTGTTTTTACTCCCACTTTAATCTACACATGCTCTCTTGTTCTTCTGCTATCTAAATGTATTCAATCAAGTCTTATCATATAGTATCAGGAAATATCATAGTATTTGATAGTAATTTTTATATTCCCCAGTGCTACTATTCAGTTTATGTTTCTCTATTTTTAGCCCGTCATCTTATGAAAATGTTACTTCAAAATGGTATCCTGAGATTAAGCACCACTGTCCTGATGCACCTATTATATTGGTTGGTGAGTACATAATATACTCTCATAATTATTTTACAGCAACAATAATATAACACTACTAGCTAGTTCTGTGTGGTTCACCCACTCTGCTCGGGTCCTATTGATTGTAGCGTGATATTTTATAGCCTATAACCTTCCTCGATAAACCTACTATCTAAAAAAAAGTATTATTAAAATTGGACCAGTAGTTTTTGAAATTAGCGAGTTTATAAACAAATTCTTCAGCTTTATAATATAATAGTATAAGATAAATTGTTTCCTTATTCCTATTTCAATTAAATATTAAATGAGTACATAATTATACTTATTACCGGGTGTAGTATTTTAATTGTATCTCTTGTCTGTACTATAACTCAAATGACATCAAAATTCTATTGACTTACAAAATAATCATTTTACAGGTACAAAGATTGACTTGAGGGATGACCGTGAAACTCTCAGTTTGTTATCTGAACAAGGAATGTCTCCGTTGAAGAGGGAACAAGGACAAAAGTTGGCAAACAAAATTAGAGCTGTAAAATATATGGAATGCTCTGCATTGACTCAACGTGGACTCAAACAGGTATGATAAAAGAAAATCTCATTTCTCTCTTTAATTTCGTAGTTTATGTTTAACATTTGTAATTACCCCATCATTTGATATCTTTGGCACTATTCCTTTCTATATTAATTTTTGATTGTCATTGTGTATGCCCAGCACAGGATAGGTATTATACCTACATGGATGTGAAGCTTATGCTAAAGATAACACTGTTATTGTTACCAGGTGTTTGACGAAGCTGTACGTGCAGTATTAAGACCTGAACCTCAGAAGAGACATCAGAGGAAGTGTTTAATTATGTAAATAAGACAAACTCCATGACAGATTTGACAATTATACATGCAGAAAGCTCTCGACGACAGTAATAATGTGTTTCTATACCAGCATGTTCTTCCAAGGTAGCACCCATATATATAATAAATATTGAACAAAAATTACAGTCATTGCATGTCAATAAGTGCCATAAAACACATTCTTCATACAACATAGTGATACTTTATAATATGTTAACTGTATTTGGATCATCACACAACTATTTTAGTTATATTTTCTGCTTATATTTAAGCATATGAAAATGCCAAAGATTTTATAAATAGATGTAAGACTCAGTATATTATTTAGTATGTTTTTGTAAAGTATCTTCAATGGTTAGAAACAAATTGTTACTGTTATGTAAAATGACTATAATGTTATTTTTGTAAATGCAACTGGACCTCAATATTCGAAGTTTTGGAATATATTCTTATGCAACTTGTGAATAATGACTGACCGTAGATGCTAGTTCTTAACATACTCAATTTAAACTCGAATTAGTTGCAGATGTTTAAGCATTTATTATCCAGTAAATGGCGTATTTGTTAAGCGGTATTTTATTTAGATATATTATATTAATATTCATGCTTATAATAATTCGTAGGTTTGCTTTATTCTGGTTGAATAAAGTTATATTAATTTATGCTGATTTCTCTTATGCTAACAATTTCTAAAGGCAATAACTTTGCTATTTTATAGCCACGTATTACATACGTAATATATATCTGACAAATACTTGTACTGTATTGGCAGCTGATATGACTGTTTTAAGCTTCAGTGATGGTGAAATTTAGTCTTATCGCCATTTTTTTACTGATCTTTTTCAATTTTCTATTAATACTAATTTAACTATTTTTTTCGAATAATGTTTGTGATTAGACAAAGTGTGTTTATAGTGATTTATTAGGGCGAAATATTTTTGTATGTGGAAATCTTAGACTTAAGGAATATAATGCATTTAAAAAGTACTAAATTCGCTACGAAAGTCTAGCACAACAACCTGCAGAGTCTCATGCATTCTCAAACAAGGAAGTAGTGTAACTGGTATGTTGCGATTGTCCTCATAAATGAGGACGAAAATTAACATTTCGAACGGAAGGAAAATGGCGTGCATTTATCAACACCTTCAATTATTATTGATATTATTTGTAGACTGCTTTGATTTACATGTAAAGCTTCAAAAATGATTCGTGTATATACCTATTTATGTAAGAGCTAAACGAACTTGTGTATTATGCACTTCATAAATTATTGAACTTTATCATGGGCTTTTATTTTAAATCCTACACAATCTTCATGATCAGCACGCAACAAAATCTTTCAAGTAATCGTCAGCGAAGCAAGGAGTCTTGGGTTGAATTACAAAGTATAAAGGGTGTTCCTCGACGTATTCCTCTCGGCAGGTGATAATAATACAACTTTCCTACAAAGTTTGCCCTGAGGCCAGGAAAGTGGGTAGTTTCTGAGATATTCAACATATTCTGTTTTGGTGAAAAAATCCCGATCGAACTACAAAAACATCAATAATAAAAAACTGGTTTGATTTAAGTGATTTTAGTTTTAATTAATTGTAGTCAATACATCAATAAACATATATTAAGGCATTGGCTGCCAATAAAAAACTATTGAAGGCAAATCCTCCGCTAATGTCGGTCACCGGTGACTGCCATGGCGTTTAACGTGTTAATTAATACTAGTGTCCGACCGAAACCGGTTTTTCGGCCGAAACCGAAACCGAAACCGAAACCGAATGTTCGGCCGTGGCTTCAGTTTCGGCCGAAACCGAAACATACGTAGTCAAGTATAAAATTTCTTAAAATACTGAAATTTGGTGCATTTTACCTATTATTTTGCATTAATTAGGTCATGAAATGGAAACACAGTGTATTAAGTTTGTTGTAATCATTTATTTAATATAATAATTAAAAAAAATATTAATAACATTTTTATTATTTTTTCAAATTAAGTTCTCATAGCATAATGTTTATCAGTTAACACTAATCAAATCAGTAATTGTTACTGTTTCATTAAATACTAATGCCGGAATACTGAAACGCTACTCAATTTTAAGTCGTGCTTAAGTATAGTTCTATCTCTACAAATTCTTTGTGAAATGACAGAGATGGCACGATATTTAAGTACGACTTAAATTTGAGTAACGTTCCAGTATTCCAGCATAAGTATTGGTATTTTATTATACCTCTATTCTCTGTACTGAATACCTACTTATGTAATTTCCCACAACTTTATGCATTTTCAGAGATTCCCTTTAATGCCTTTATAGATAATATCTAATTGTCAATTAGTAATTATACGACTAAGTTAAAAAGTTTTTTTTTTCTTGTAAGTTTTATACAGGTTGGCGGTGACATTTTATTTGTCAAATAATGACAATCGTACAGTGCCGCGGGAAACAGAGTTATGCGAGCGTGAACATGTGTGACATAAGTTTCGGTTTCGGCAAAAGTTTCGGCCGATTTTGGCCGAAACCGAAACTGCCGCCGAAACATGATTTTTGGCCGAAACCGAAATTTCGGTCGGACACTAATTAATACTAATACGTGCAGAAATGTAATTCGTTTTAAAATAGCAAGTAAATTAGTATCAAATTTTGTTTTGTCCTCAAAGAGCCATCAGACCACCATAGATGGGGCCCAGTAGGGCTGATGCCAGATACGAAGCCGCGGAAGGCCTAACGGGTTGCCGAGGCCCCGGCTCGAAGAGGAGCAGTAGGAACGGGGTGGTTTTTAGTAAGAGTTTGATACTCCTTCTCGCCTAACCCAAGGCGGGAGAAGTCATTGGATGATTTTTCCCACTCAAAAAAAAGGCTAGGTCATAATGTAGGGGGCCACGGGTGAATGTGCACAGAGTGGGAACTCTGAGGCTACTGGATGGGCGCTGGGTGGGCAGGTAGTAGGAAGGTGGTAGGAAGACGGTAGCACAGTAGTCACGTGGTACCGTGTAAACCGATGCCCAAGGTACACTCACATCCCCAGGGATGTCAGGATGTGCCGTAATAGGCATTGCACCATAGGGGCTCCGGAGCAAGTCTCTTTCAGAGGACCCGGTGCCCATACTTTTGAAGGTCTCTTTGTTACACATTGGTAATCAACCGATCTGGATATTGAACCCTCTAGCCATTGTTCTGGGATAGAACATTCGGGGGATTCGTTTATTCTTCTAAATTGAAACGAGCAGACGTAGGTAACGGAACACCTGATGGTATGGTAAGCAATCGCCACAACATCAGAGGAGAGGAGTTACGAGTGCGTTGCCGACCTTTTAGGTGTGTCAGGGCCTAGGGATTTGTCGTGACTCGTGAGGAATGAATTAGACCTTCGGTTACCTCACACGGCGAAACACAACTTCAGCTTTGTTTCACGCCAGTATTCTGTAACACCGTGGCGTCCCTCCGGTCTAACCGGCCCATTTGTGGCGAACTATGACTGCTACATTGAAGATAGCACGAATTCCACGATAAGTGCAGTGAATGGATGACTGATTGCCGTGAATATTGCGACTTCCATTTCTACACCACACGAACTAATTTTTTACTTAATTAACTGACTTCAAAAAAATGGTAGACCGACTTGTATGTATATTTGTGCGCTATTATATCGTGATAGGCTGAACCAATTTTGATACAATTTTCAGAATATTTTTTAATACACTTAGAAGAAGGTTTTAGTATACTATTTAATTAAAAAGAGGGGTGTCGGTTTTTTACGCGGTTTATAAAAGAATTATTAGCAAGCTCACTTTCGATCATATGACTGAATTAGGTACCTACTTATTAAGTATCTTGTTCGGTGCTATCAGAATCTACTATCATACAGAATAATTACACTGATAGCATCTTGTTATATTGTAAGTCATGTTCAGGGATTATCAAAAAATATTCCGATTACTATATAATTTATTTATTTCATATAACATGTTTACATGTCACTGAAACATTGATTATAAACGAATACCTACACATGGATCAACATTAAAAATTAGGATAGGTTTTACCAGAGCGCTTAGCACAAGTTGCAAAAACAGCAATCTCTTCAAGAATTACATTGATATAGGATAAGTATACTGTAAAGTATGTCATGGATTACATCAAATACATGAAATTATGTTAAAGAAATCAATTTAACTGTGACTAGATAACTATGTTTTATCGTATAAAATATTAACATCAATTCTCATTTAGTACTAGGATTATAAAAATTGTAAAGATGTCACACAGGAAAAATCCGCATATTGTTATGAACAGAACTATGTACGCACATTAGAACATCGAAAAATATTACATACTTAATTAATTAAACAAATTCTCTATATGAGTAAAGCCTGAAAGAATACAAATAGTATCTAGATACTAAATTACAAAAAATATTAAATGCAACTGATAGGAAACCTATAGTAAGTGATATAATATGACATTAGGTCTATTTTTACCTGACGAGCTAGACTGAGAAGTACAGTATTTTTTTTAATAGTTTTAATATTTTTATCCATCAAATAATCTATTACTCTTGTTAATGTTTTGCAACCTATTTCAGAGTCGTAAAAAACTGTTCTAGTGGGTAATCATTTGCAAATCTCAAACTAGCTCCACACTCAGATGCTCAACAGTTGCTACTTGCAGGTAGCAACCATTAGACCCACAAGGAAATCAATGTTGTAAAATTAGTCATGACATATTAATAACATCCTTAAAATTAACAACAGTGTGTCACAGTTTCAGTAGGTAATAATGCTATTATGAGATCTTCCATGATTACAATTTCTATCAAATATAGATATAACCAAAACTAGTAAAGAACACATTTATCTTGTCTATAAAACATCAAACCTAGATTACACATAAAATACTGATTACCAATATTAATTCATTTGAATAGAAACAAGACATTTTTCTGTAAATATGATTGAATAAATAGGCATCTGCTAGCTACTTGATTTCATCTCATGATACAAACAATTTCTTTGAAAGTGCTTTTCAACCATTTTTACCTATTACATACATAACTGGTATCTTTAACACTAAGCTCAATAGATTGCACAATGCTTCCATATCTGGATCATCAAAATACAATATAACAATAGAAATTAGAAGCTTCTTTGACATTTGATATTGAAAGAACATTATACACTATTTATTTAAAAAATCCTTTGATGGACTGGAAAACATGGATATTATTATTGTGCATTTTATATACAGCATTATACAATATACTTTTACCTACTAACACTAATCAGTTTGTTTTTGTGTTTTTATAATTTTTGTGATACCAATAAAACAATTGCTTAAATCTTAAACATCTATATAATTAAAACATTAAATATTGGGATTTATATATCTATCAAACTGGACACAAAAGATATTTTAAAACAAATTTAAGATATAATCATCATAAAATATTGTAATCCACAATAAGAAAATGCCTTATATTTAAGTTTTACTTGTAACATACATTGGGTATATTTTTGTTTTATTTCACAACATAAAATTTTGAGTATACATTTTCTGGAAAGCTTGCCATATCAAGTGTCTACAAAATTTACTAGCCTTCGCCGGCTGGTAAAAAATCGTCTTCCTGATATCACATAGCTCTATATGGACCTTGAGACTTTAAGTATTGGATTACCAGTGATGGTCCTGAAGATACTACTTCAGGGGGAATTGCTGTCAATGGGCAATTTTCAATACTCATAATTTGTAAGCTGACACACAGGGCCAACTCAAATGGAAGATTGCATAGGTTGGGGTTATCATTCAAGTACAAGGATTCTAAATTCTCCAATGTTCCAATTTCCTCAGGTAGATATTGTAGGTTGTTTTCACCAACACTGAGGTATGTTAGATTAGTCAAATGACCAATAGAGCGAGGCAGAGATGTTAGCTGATTAGATTGCACTATCAGTTTCTGTAAGTCATGCAAGAATCCAATTTCATTTGGCAAAACTTCTAACTTATTTTCTTCAAGGTCAAGAACTCTCAGTTTCCTTAGGCTTCCAATACTGGGTGGTATCCGCTTCAAGCAATTGTTAGATAAAATTAACACTTCCAAATTTTGCAAGCATTGAATATCATCAGGTAATTTGGCCAGCTGATTGGTACCCAAATTGAGTTCCACCATATTTACCCATGTTCCTATATCCAAAGGAAGGGATGTAAGTAAATTTTCTTTCATATTCAACTTTGTTACATTTTTAGCTCTTGAAAATATCCCATAAGGAATCTTATCAATTTGATTGTGTTCCAGATTAATAGAGACAACATTAGTAAACTGAGCTGGTCCTCCAGATGGGTAGCTCCCAAATGAGTTGCGAGAAAGTGTGATGCTAGTCAGTTCATTTAGGCTGGCTAAAAGACCATCGGGCAGTTGGGATATAGAGTTACCTTCAACATTAAATTCATCCATGTGTTTACAGTTACTGAGTGTAGCTGGAATAGCAGTCAGTCTATTGTACCTCAGGCCAAGACGAGTTATTGATTGAAGGTTGCCAATAGTCTCTGGTATATCTAGGAGCTCATTGTGTTGAAGGTCTAGTGTTGATAAATTAACACAATTACCAATTTCTTGTGGCAAATGCTCTAAATGATTGTGTGAAACATCAAATGTTACCAAGTTCACCAGTTTGCCAATGCCAGAGGATAGTTCTTTAATTTTATTCTCCCTTAAACTTAACATTGTCAAATTAGTCAGGTTAGCTATTCCATTGCCCACAACTCTGATTCTATTGAATCTTAAAAATAATGTAGTCAATGATGTGAGTTTGTACACCACTTCTGGGATGTCATTGAGCTTGTTGTGTCGCAAGTCTAAGACTTTTAAACTCTTCAAGTTGGCAAGGGATTGAGGTAAACTAGTTAAAGAATTTTCATTCAATGCTAATGTTTGCAAGTTCACCAAGCAGCCAAACTCTGCAGGAAGTAATGCCAGCTTATTTCCATACAAATAAAACTCCACTAAGTGAGTTAGTTCGCGTACATTCGGAGGGAGGCATGTTATGGAAGATTTGCTCAAATCCAACCGTTTGAGTCCTTCATCACGACATCTTTGGAATTCTTTGATTATATCTAGATCAGCCTGGATGGGTTTATTCTTCTTGGCAGTGGGTTTAGGTTTGTTAGACTCGGGATGCTTGACGGTCACGACTTTAGGACGTACTCCTTCAGCGTTTGTCAGTGACGCTGTGGATAACTTCTTTTCTCTCATACTTTGATATTTATCTCTCGGGCTCACGGTACCAACAGAATCCAATGCTTCAGAATTTTCTCTGGACGAATTATCGAGATTCATTCCGTTCTATTGCAAGAACAGATAGTAGCTTTTTGAAAATCTGAGCTTCTCAGTATTATTTACTAAAATACACTTGACATGGTTTTGTCATCTCATCGTAATAAGACACAAATCAATACCCTATTTCAGTCAGTCAGATGAACGACTTCCTGCACTTATCCGCGATTACACAGGAATATAAATAGCACTTGTTGCAAATAACACACTGTAAACTTGATCAAAAGCTAATATTTCCACAAAATAACGCAATGTGCACAATTTTAATGATTTTTAGTACAAAAACAGACTCAAGTCAAGCGAACGAAAATGGAATGGAATGGAATTCGATTCAGTCCAACAGATTTCTTTTCAAGCAGGAATGACAAGTGACAATATTACTCGATTTAATTTATTAAGATCAATTACATCGATTAATTAAATTCAAACTATTCAATGTGTTACAAAATTGAGATATGTAATTGGAACTCTAAACAAGATGTTACTTGTGATTAAACACCTTTAAAGTGTTTCGCCTAAAAAGAATCGAGCAATCGATTTTCGTCTCTTTGGTTGATTCTTTTTTTGTCTATGCTAAATGCTTTGCCATAGTTTTTGGTTTGATTTGATTTGTTGTTGCTGTCGTTACTGTCATAAAATAGGTACATAGTTGACTTGTTGAGATATTTAAAAGAATAGGTTATTTTTATTGTTTCTTATTTCTCTCACTTTCTGTGTTTATTTCTGTGTAATTAGTCCTACAAAGTACACCCATCAACCATGGATAAAAATAAGGAAAAGGAAGAACAAAGCATCATGGATAAATCCATGCGATCTGTTTTCGGTAAGTTGTGATTTAAAAGAGTTAAAAATGATCAGCATTATTTGAGTAAATAATGTATTAATGAATCAAATGTATAATATTTCAGTCGGTAACATACCTTACGAAGCTACAGAGGAGAAGCTGAAAGATATATTTAGTGAAGTCGGTCCTGTGCTTTCATTCAAGTTGGTATTTGATAGAGAAACCGGTAAACCAAAAGGATACGGATTTTGTGAATATAAGGATCAGGAAACTGCACTCAGTGCTATGCGAAATCTTAACGGGTATGAGATTGGTGGGCGATCTCTTCGTGTTGACAATGCTTGTACTGAAAAGTCTAGGATGGAAATGCAAGCATTGATGCAAGGGCCTCAAGTAAGTACCTATTTATGTTCTATTGAAAATATAATCTTCAGTACAAGAAAACTACAGTTCAATTTTTGTTTATAATTTCTTTATTAAACTGTCAAACACCAAGCGGTCACCGGTGACCGCAACCTATTGTTCTATAATTTTGTCTACAAAACCGGTACTCGACGAGTTAAACATAGAAAAATTACAGTCATTATTAAACAGACAGTATGTTTATAAGAATCATAAAAATATAACTAAGCAGGCTAAACACCTATTTCAAGTCTTTAAATTATATCTTAGTTCAGTAAACGATACATCTCCATACTTAATTATTATACTAAGAAAAGCTCAAGTTAGTTTCAAGTCACAGAGTGACTCTTCCCCATGAGCACAGATTACTCATTTTTTAGTTAATTTAGTATGTCTCATAATCTTTATTATAAAACGCATCTCCTTACTTATTCTATAATGAATAGATCCTCTTCTAAATATGAGTTATGTAAATATTTTTCAGGTTGAAAATCCCTATGGAGAACCTTGTGACCCTGAGAAAGCTCCAGAAGCTATCAGCAAAGCCGTGGCCACTCTTCCGCCTGAACAAATGTTTGAACTTATGAAGCAAATGAAGCTTTGTATTCAGGTAAAATATACTTTAATGGTAGTTTCTAATATGATTGGGGAAAGTGAGTGTTGCCATACTACTTGTACTTACCTCTTTAGGATGTAGCTGCAACATTGTCACAAAATCGTCTGCCCAAGTGGCTTGAATGACTCCAATAGTCTTAACCCATAAATCCCCAAGCGGTCACCGGTGACCGCTTTCCACTAATATTACATTACATTATAGACCTTTTTTCTAATGTTTAGAGACTACTTTTGTATGACCAAATTTAGGGGGTGAATTTCAACGGGTTAAGAAAAAGTTTGTTAAGTCTTTGACTACCAACAGAAAACTGTTGAAAGCAAATCCTCCGCTAACATAGGCCACTGGTGACTAGGCAGCTGTTAATCTGTTAATTAACTTATGAATAAAATAATAGTTTACATTTTATTTACTACAAATTCTAACTATAATACGATCATTGTCGTCACCGTATAAGTGCCCACTGCAGAGCAAAGGCCTCTTGTCACAAGGAGGAGGAAAGACCATTAATCACCACAATTGCTCAAGGCAGATTGGCGATATCAAACTTATAATATTTAACTTTTCGAAATTGTTTAATAACTCCAGGGTTCCTCACTATGTTTTCCTTCACTGTCTGTCAGTGGTGGCTAAATACTCTTAAAATGTACATATAATTCGGAAAAAGTTACATTGGTACTTCAGGTTTTGAACCCTTATGTACGAGAGGCGAGCATCTTAACCTCTGGGCCACCATGACTTATAAAATGATAAAATTATTACAGTTTTCTAAATAAAAGCTGTACAACAAAAAGATAACAAGGTCACATTCATGATATATAATAGACTAGCTGTTGCCCGCGACTTCGTCCGCGTAGAATAATGGCTTCTGGCAGAATCTACGGTAACGAATGTCGTCAGAATTGATTCAGTCCCGTAGGCGATAGTGTGATATTTAACCTATATGTTGACCTGACTTGTTAGTAATATTCATGCATGAAATAAATTCATGCAGTACTTTTTGCGATTATCCCGGTCCGATCAACATACATACAGACAAACAGACAAAAAATCCAATAATCATATTTTTGGCTTCGGTATCGATAGCAGATAACGTCCCAAGTATTCTTTTAAAAAAATATTCAGTGTACAATTTTGACTTTTCTACGATTTTATTATATGTATAGATATCATTCTAATTCAAACAAAATATTGATTTTACAGAATAATCCCAATGAAGCGAGAAACATGATGTTACAAAATCCACAGTTGGCCTATGCATTGCTGCAAGCTCAAGTTATCATGAGGATTGTTGATCCAGCTACCGCAGTTGTAAGTAGAAATGCCAATAGTTAAAGTTTTATTTTTCTCTTTTCAGAACAATTACTTTATCGATTCTTTAAAGCAAAACGAAGGAAAATTTTAATAGTAAATAAATTTAAAGATTAAAACATTTTTAATGATTTTTGTAGAGCATGTTACACCCAAGCAACCCAGTGCCGCCACCACTACAGCCAGGCGACAAACCACCTTCAAACCACTACATGCAAAACAATCCACCACAGAGTAAGTACCTGCATTATTATTTACAAATAACTTGGTCAATCATCACTACATAGTATAAAACAAAGTCGCTATCCACCGTCTGTCTGTCCCTATGTATGCTTAGATCTTTAAAACTACGCAATGGATTTTGATACGGTGTCTTTTAATAGATTGAGTGATTCTTAAGGATGGTTTAATGTATAATACATGCATATTGCATCCGTGCGAAGCCGGGGCAGGTCTCTATATATTGGTCAAAAATATATTGTTTTCTATGTGATGCAATTACTCTTTGTATAAAGTAAGGTAATACATTAACTCACGCCTTTGTTCATATGAGACAGGCTAAACCATTTATTTTTATTTATTTTTCTTAGACCAACAACAACCACCGCAAATGCCGCCGATGCTCGCGGCGCCTGTGCCTCCACCAGCTCAGTATGCGCGTGAGTGTTATTTTAATAAAGTTATTTATTACTTAAAAACGTGATCTTGGTAATGTCAATCGACCAATCTGGAAGTTATAATTATGCGTATGTTCAGTAGGACGCCTTGTGGTTAGCTGATATGATCATGATGTTGATCTAAATGATATACATATGCTACTATTTTTTTTACTTAAGGCATTTAACCATAGGTGTTTGTTGCGTTTCGCCACAACAAAGTACTAAGTTTCAAATAATAGGGCATAAAAATATGTTTATATTGTTATCGATTTATCACAGCTCGTCCAGCGATGGGTGACGTGGACCTACGCGGCCGTGGGCCGAGTGGTCCGCCTCCGCTACTGGACCAGGACATGCGCAGCCTGCCTCCAGTGCCCGCGCCGCACCCTGTGCCTCCACCTCAACATCATGGACAGGATACGTATGTATACAAACATTCATATATGTATAATAGACACATAACTATACTTTCTTCCTGTCTGCATCTGCGGTTTCATATGTTTGGAATTTTGAGGAAAGGAAATGCTTCTATACTCTAATATAATAATATTTTAGTGATATTGAGATAAGTTGTAGCTTTCTATTGTAGTAAAGTAACCTTTAAGATTATATTTGGTACAGTTGAAAATATATTTATTAAATTGCTTTCATAAATGAGTAGGTACAGAAAACAGCTATTATACAATCTTTATAATTTTCGAGAAATATGAAAGTGCTAAGTAAAATATATTAGGTATTTTAAAATTGAAATGAAATGAAAATGAAATGTTAATCGTTGATTCATTTTTTGATGAAAGCATTAATGTATTTTAAATATAAGATCTGACATAAAATATATTTATATTTTATTTTATAAAGATTAATTTGGGTCCAATCTTACACATTTTTATAAAGTAAGCTATTTTTTACTTATGCTAAAAGTGAATTTCTATATATGTAACTATGTCAATTGTCGGTATTGTTTAGTAAGTAATTGTTGACTTTTCTGCCAAGTAATGCTCCCCTACCAGTGGAAAAACCACCAGAGCCAATGTAAGTGATAGTTTGTGGTGTGTCTCACGCCCGGATACTGAAAGGCTACTCAAATTTAAGTGGTACTTATTTAAATATCGCACCAAAGCTATTATTTTACTTAACTGCGAAACTGAGTGGCGTTTGAGTATCTCAGCGTTAGTCTTGTTATAATTTGTATACCTAACTTATTACCTGTTGTTTAAACCTATACTGTTCTCGCGTTGTTGTGCTTGCGAATTTACATTTTACTTAATTTTATTCTGTTACACAGCTTTGTTTTTAACCGAGTATAAGATTTACACCGACGCCGACCTCGACGGGAAAGGAATAAAAATACTTATAATCATAAAGACATTGTTAAGAGAAAGTACACGTCAGTAATTATTGTTTTTATTGCATTATTAATTTTGGACACAGGTCAACAAGTAATTGAATACAATTATTTCAGGTTTAATTATTTTTGTATACCTATTGTATAGATTTTAATACAGTTTGTTTGCAACAGTGGTTTCCCTCGAGACCCGCGGTTAGCGAGCATGCAGACTCAATCCTTCAACTCGGACCCGCGCGTACGATCCAACGACCCGCGCACTCAACAGAAGATTCAACAACGTATGTATTTCTTGGTTATTTTGCAAACGGAGGCACTAAATGGGTTATGGGACAAGCCCGCCACAACCTCCCAAAACCGCTGCAACTCCTGTAAGCCAGGATCTACAGTAGATGCAACTATGAAAACATCGGAACACTGTACTCCGGCGCGTCCCAGGAACATGAATAACTGTCTTGGTTCCCGCAACGAAGTGAATCAAAAGATATTTTAAGAGGACAAGAAACAAAACGATAGTTTCCACTTCCCTCAGTGAATTACTGCATGAGACAGAGTAAAGTAGAGTAGAGATATGGTCTAAACTATAATCTTCATTTAGATTCATTCAGCAGATTTTTTATGAAAGTACTAATAATCTCACCTGCATACACCCTCATAAATAATCACATTTGTAATATTAGATTAGTACGGCCGAAGGGCTACGAGTTACGGCCGAAGTAATATTATCTGCTGCATTATCAAATCAATTGCTATGTGTTCAACTTATCTCGCATCTGCTGGTAGCTTTTTGACACTTTCCGATCTGTAGGAAAATGTGTATTAACATTTTGTATATAAAATTGATCGTACAAATGCACTGATGCAAAGCCAGGAGATTTAACTACCTAGTAAACAATAAAATGCATGCATTAGAAGATAGATTGTGACAGTAATTTACGCTCGGCTAAATATTTGTACCTTTTTTAAATGTCCTCAATCAGTCTGCTCCTAAAAACCGACATTGATGACAGACTGATATATTTCGTCCACAAATAAAAATAAGAGAAAATAATTACTTCGTTAATTATACTTTTAATTGATTTGGCAAAACCTAATAAAATGTAAACCATTTTGATTACATGCCGGTTCGGGTAACTCTGCCAGCCTGCCAATCAGATGTATTTGCGCAGAAAGTACGAAGCTGGATTCCTAAACAAATGTTTTTTTCTTCTCTTTTACGTCATTCGTCCAAAGTTTCACTACTCCGACACTCTTCCGCAAATTACTGGAGACTTCTTCGTGTTTTTTAGGCTTCCACCAGCAATTTCATCCACATTCCCGGAATAGAAATTAACCCATGCCCATGTGTTATTACAGACTATAATCTATTTCTGTACTAAAGTCAAAGTGTTAAAGCATTTATTTCAATTAAACTATCATTTAGTACGTTTGAAATGTCAACAAATACAAAATAAATAATAGTCTATCAGTCTGTCCGTCAGTGAAGCTAGGTGCTCGTTCCAAAATGTAGATTTGAATGCAGAAGAACGAGCCAGAATCTCCATTCGTTACTCTACTACTACTACTTTGTATTGTAAAACATACTTAAAAAAAATATGTTTTTCAATCTATCTGATACATTATCCAATATTGCACATATTATAATTATGTGAGAACGATGTAAAGACACGCTTGAAACATCCAAATACATCTCACATAGCGAATTTGTACGTAGTGGGACTAGTAGGATTAGAAACTTACCACATTTCATGATGTAGATGTAGACATAATAAATCAAACAGGATTTCGTTTGTCATTATTCTATCTACTTGAATGACCATCAAACATTCGATTTTATTGCATAATCTAAACCGTATTGTTAAGAAGCCGGTACTGTCAAACTTATATCAATTTATTTTTCTTTTAAACTGCAAGGGTCAAATGTGGAGTCCATAGGTGAGCTATAACTAAAACATTTTTATCATTTATGTAACAGAGTTCAATTTGAGATAAAATGCGTCATTTTCGTTAGGTAGGTACTGATGACAAAACCGGATAGACTCCAGTCATTTCATCATCATCATCATCAACAGCCTATAAATGCCCACTGCTGAGCAAAGCCTCTTCTCACACGGAGAAGGTTAGAGCATTAATCACCACGCTTGCTCAATGCGGGTTGGCGATTTCAAACTTATAATTAGAAATTATAAGTTCAGGTTTCCTCACGATGTTTTTCCTTTACCGTTTGTCAGTGGTGTCTAAATAATCTTAGAAAGTACATATAACTCGGAAAAAGTCACATTGGTACTTGCTGTTGGTAGGTTTCGAACCCGCAGCCTCATGCATGAGAAGTGGGCGTCTTAAACCTCCGGGCCACCACGACATCGACACGACACAAACAAACAAACTCACTTTCCCATTTATAATAGTAGTAAGGAAGTAAGGATATACCAATACATACAGCGCCATCTATACCAATACTTTTGTTTTCCCTCGGGAATATCAAATTTTTTCGGGATAAAAAGTACCCTATTATTTAATCCAGACTACTAACTTTACGTCTGCAAAAATTCAATGCAATCGGTTTAGTAGTTACGGCGTGAAGTCGGAACTAACAAACAAACAAACAAACTCACTTTCCCATTTATAATAGTAAGGAAGTAAGGATGGTTTGTTTACTTTTTTTATTGTAGTTTTGATGATGAACTAGGTTTTTTTTTAATATTTGATGGGCCGACATTGGACCACTATCTCGCCTGGTGGTAAGCGATGATGCGGTCTACGATGGAGCACGTCGTCCCAAAAGCAATTTATTCACTCGGGCCTTAAAGACTCTAAAGTAATATCCTTCAGGAAATACAGACTCTGGCAAAGAATTCCACTCCCTAGCAGTACTCACAAGGAAGCTTGATGCGAAGCGCTTCGTAAGAATATGTAAGAATCGTAGCAATTGGCGTCCCATAGTCAGTCCATAGTCATAGTCATAAGTAGACAGGCGTGAGGTTATATATGTCTGTAGTACATACGTACTAGATAAAGCATGTTATCTATATACTATCTCGATTAGATATTATTAATTGGTAAACAGTCCATGTGTACTGTATACCAAAAGAGAGAGACAAACACCTCGCCTTACGTTAGGTAAGGCATTTGTCTCTTTTCTTAACATAAAATGAAAACCTATATCTACTACTACTACTAAAGTAATAAAAATATTTTAATGTTAAAAATGTTATTTGTCCACAGAACAAATGCCCCCGGGAATGCCGAGCGCTGCGCAGGCTAGAACTATACAGGGAATACCTTCTGGTGCTTCCGATCAAGAAAAGGTATGTTTACTACGTATATCCGTTTTTTCATTAATATTTTGACGATAAACCGTTATAATGATTGAATACCCGTTTGTATTTCGCAGGCTGCTCTCATCATGCAAGTGTTGCAACTTTCCGACGAGCAAATTGCATTGCTGCCGCCTGAGCAGCGCGCCAGTATTCTCATGTTGAAGGAACAAATCGCCAAGAGTACACAACAGCGTTAACAAAACGTTATACTTGTTAAGAAAATAATATTAACACCCTGTTTCACAATTTTTAGTTAAGTTCCCCTTTAGACTGACAGCTAGATAAAATCTAATGTATTTTCCATAACATATGTTCTTTATCAGAAAGTTCAGAAACTTAATGAGTAATTTTGAAACAGGTCCTGATTGTATTATATTCGTTAGTCATTTCCGACGTGGGTAACCTTCTCTGAAAATGCCGACATCAAGTATCTGCTTACTTGCAAGAACCTTTGTATTCTTAATGGAGAAATGACTATTAACAGATATTTTGTTTAAAGTGAATTAAATAAAATTATTGTATAAAATAAAATTCGAGTTTCTTTTCCTCTATTACCTATATCGTTATCTTAACCTTGTATGTCCCATTCAATAAATCAGTTTATAGAAAAAAAGGAGTGTTGTGCTAATTTACGTAGGTTCAATCTATCTATCGGTGTTATCGCGTACGTGATGTTATTATCGCATACAATTATTTGTTGATTATGATGAAGCGTGCTTGTTGCTTGTATACTAAGCCATTCATTCTACATTCTCCTTTGGTGACGAACAGTTCTCATTGGGTAGGTATTCTTTATTTACATTCCATATAATATCTTTCTTTATAATAGTGCAGTGGCAAATTAATACAAGATACAAATTGGTACATTTAAATAAAAAGCAAATTGCTTCTCAATCTTGTTATGTGCGAGATCGTGGCATTAATTTTCGTGGCATTTATTTTATTGTAATGATTATTGGCGTAATGACAATTGTATTAACAAATATTTTGCATGCAATCTATAGACATTATCTATACAGCTAAACATGTGTACTTTAAAAACAAATTGTAACACCACTGTAAACCATGTTTAAGGCAAATAAAGACTTATCTTATCTTATCTTAAAGGGCATTGATTAAAATTGGTGCCTTTCTTTTTTCTGGCGGCAGTCGATGATTTATGGAAAATATTATCTAGAATGACATTACAAACGAAATTGTCTATTGGCTTATATATGGAAATCTCAGTCTGGACTGAGTTATGAGCGTTGAAAGGAGCTGGAGTCAAACATTTTACTTCGGTTTTTTATTCAAATTATTCATAGTTTTGTCACAATTTCTAACTTCAAATTGCGCGCAACTGTACTCCGGGCACAGGAAAACCATATCACACCACAATATATTCATTTTGCCAGCCACTAATTTTTAGTACCTACTTATTTTCTCTCAGTCGATAACTTGTGGGATGCTTCTAGGAGTTGTGTCATGAAGCTTCATGAGCGTCAGCTGTGGTACCAGTGGTGGGTTGAGTAGTGGTAGCCGTCCAAACATCTAATAAAGTATATTTTTTTTGCCATTGACTCCTGGTGGGACACTCATCTACTTAATAGTTAGCATAATCTTTTGAAGAAAGAAAACCGTCGACTTTTAAAGTGATCAGCGCTATTCAATCCGCTATCGACGCCGCACCTGACAAACATAGCATTTCATGATAGGGCTCAGTAAAGTATTTTGCGGGTTTTTGACTGAGAAGAAATTGATCATGAAAATCTGTCATAGGCTATGGCCTATACATATAAATTGAACACGCTAGCCAATCAAGCGAAATGTTTCTTTTTCTTCAGCAGTGGTCAGTTAATGGTTCACTCTGTTCTGATTCAGTGGCCTTATAACAAAAAAAAAAAAGTAAAAAAGTCCACAATAAGCTTTATTATATTCCTTGAAATCGTTTATAAACATTTATTACAAAATATTTCGGACAAGTAAATGAAGAAATATGCGTTGTGTACGGTCACCATCAACAAAATCACAGGGATAATATAGCACTATTTTCACATCTTTGAACTGATTTAACTCGATTTGGACTGTGTTTTTGATATAAGACCCCATATATTTTTTTGTTTGAAATGTTATTCTGCATCAGTTTTTCCACATCCGATCAACTGCCGCGAAAAAATGAAAAGGCACCACGCTCCATACAAATTTGGTCATTGTCATTAAATTTAATAGTTTATTTTGAGGTTTGATTTCGATTTTTGTACTACCGTAAATAAATGTTAGGATATTTTCCCAACATTTATTCACCCCTCTTCTGTATCTATTCATCCCTCGAATTCTATTCACCCCGTTTTACCGTACTCATTTATAGAACATTTTATGGAGATAAAACATTTATTTACGTTGATTTATTCCTTATGAGTACTAAAATGAATTGATGTAAACGCTTATAAAAGTAGAACACTATATACTTAAACTGCATCTGATATCGTTAGCTGTCGGTCGAGTAGTCGTCGCGTCCCCATCTCTTGGCCTATAACGAGCATCGGAAATGTCAAACACCTGGTTGCTGAATCATTTTGTTGGTTAGACAACACGTCTCGGATCGTCGGGTCGGAATGACTTTCAGTCTCTGTTTCGTTTGAATATCTTTAAAAGGCATTAAACTTTTCAATGTTTTGGTTTTGATTAAGGTACGCCAACTTTTATTGCTTTTATAGCGCAGTAGACGCTACCAAAAATCTGTAGTTATTTGTTCGGACAACTTAGGTATCATTTTGTTAAGTAACTAAAGTTTTAAGTCTGAGTTATATTATTGTGTACGTTTTGTTGCCCACTCATTCAGTCGCGGACCGGCGACGAAAACGAACGTGTCTACTTATGACGTACGTGATCACTTTATATTTGCGCATTTTCCGCCTACTTGGTTATAAATAAACATTCGTTACCCGTGACTTGTGTTTTTGGCACTGTATTTAAATCATACAGTCGTGGATACATTTGAATTTACTTTCTATAGGCAAATAATTTTGTACTAGATTTTAGTTTCTTTTTACGTTTTTCTGTACAAACCCATTAATTTTATTTTAGGACTGCAAAATGAAGTGGGGGTTTGTTTTGGTAGCGTGTTTGTGTTTTTGTAATTCCCTCGTGGAGTGCAAATGGAAACATGAGCGACGAGTAAATCATTGGCGGGAAAATGCCAATGAGATGACGACATCCAGCTACAGGCAGGACCCCCCTGACCACACCAAGTTGATTCCAATGGCTCGATACGTCTTGCACAATGCAGGTAAGATTCATTATATTACTTAAGTAGCTATGCGGCAAGATGGTATAACATGTTGAATGGCCGCAAGTACCTAAGAGATGGCGGGTTCGATTCCGTGGTGAAAAGAGGACGTTACATCGCAAATGTAGATAACTCTGTTAAACTCTTCGGGGATTAAAAACGAGTCATTACTTATGTTGTAAAGAATAAAGGCAATCAATTGACTCAAAAAATATTAATGGATAGGCACAGACAAACCTAATTGTCTTAAAAGAGTGTTGACGCTGTAACCTTAAAATTTTGTTTTTGCGAATTTGTCTAAAACTGTTTACGAAATAATAGGCATGCATTAACATAATTTTGTCGTCATACATTATTATTCACAAGTATTTACATCTGCCCCATGTATGTACTTATGTAGGCACTGTGTAAAAGAGATCACCTTGTCAAACAAGCAATAGTTATTACAACCCAGCGGGGTTATTATGACGCCTCAAAGCCAGAGTGGTTCCGCTGAGGGAACGAGATCTCGCTAGACGACTTGTATATAGCTCTGTTTCTTTCCCTTAATGGAACTATTCTGACTTTAGGACTTCATAATAACCTCGCAGTTCTTGCTTGATTAAAAGAAAGGATTAATTTAATTTACCTACTTTTATTAGCCACAGTGCACATCTATGCATATGTACAGCATACAGTGCGGACATCATCTGCTGAACATAGGCCTCTCAAGTTTTTCGTTTATCATACATGATCTAAATTAAGGGTATTTTTTACTTAGTCAGATATACGTGACAGTACCTACATAATAGTTAAATTTCTATATAAATTCTCACATAAGTAGGTACATGTAGGAATGTAGGTAGGTATGGTGTAAATAACCAACAAGACAAACTGCACGTAAGCATTTACAAGGTTAATATTTACTTATTTAAGTATGCATAATCAATAATAATATTTGTCTTATTGTGTTGAAATTGTATTCTAAGCCTTTTTACCATGATGTTGTTATGTATTGTATCTTATATACCTACATTATCTACCTACGTATGTAACTAGAGGTATATAACTATTAAGTTAAAAAGCGGCATAAGTATATTAACTTATGCCGCTTTTTAAGCGGAAACTAACTAGTTCCTGCTAGACAGAGCGTCATCTACTTATAAAAGGTTTAAAACTTTACCTAGAGTTTAAAGCTACGTAGGTATATATTAATTTACCTAGCGGTTTTGGTGCCCATGGTTCACGCATTCGACGGGTTGATAGGATAGTTTAAACAATTGAGGTCGTTCTAAAACTATGCCATCGTTTTAGCCATATGAAAAGACGTTATCAAATTACGATTTTTTTGGAATGCGTAAATGCACAGCTGTCTACACGAAATTTTAAATTAAAACGATTTATTTATTAAAACACCTCTAACTATTTACTATGCATATGTTAGTGAGGTAAAACATTCCTACCTATTCATAAAAAAAGTTACGATTTTTTTGCAGACTGGGCCTCTCTAGCTACGATATCAATCTTGCCGGCTATCGAAGGATTTCCTTTCTCCAACGTCAAGTCTATAGTGGATGGATCCCTTGCTAACTCGACAGGAGTGCCATACTTCTACATGTCACCATTGGACTTCAGTGCTCGCGATTTATCGGTAAGTTTTATTCTGTGTTCCTATATTGGGTGTAAAAAGGACGCTCTCGAAAAACGCCGACACGTGATGGGAGAGAACAAGTTTTATTTTCATAAATGTAAGGAATTAAATGGATTTTTAATGTAATAATAGTTGTAATCAACTGCTCAAGGCTGATATTTCATGAATAACACGAAACAAAAACGATTAATATTTCTTATGGTCAGCGTTTTGGGAGCGTTCTATTTACAACCTGTTTAGTATTTTTTATATAGGTAGGTACTTCGCTACTTAATTATGGCCAGCAGGCCAACCTACTCCAATCTGTCAATATTTTTCTTTGAAATTTCGACTTTATATAAAAACAATAAAGTTGAAAATCTAACGAAGATGGCATGCATGCATGACTTGTTAACGCCTGTTCTAATCCTAAAGTATTTTAGGCTGTAGGTACTTCCAAAATGTATTTTAAATAATAATAATTAACTTTGCCGTTTCCGCACTACAAACAAATAAATTCTAAAATATCCTCATTGACTTAATCTTATCGGTCCTACCGAATTCGCAATTTACCGCCTACTCGTAATAAAGCCAATTAAACCCATATTGTTATCAACAGAAAAACAGTCGTGCTACCGTCCTCGTGTCCCTGGAAGAGACGAGGTACTGCGAAAATAAGAAAATTGACCCTGAAGACCCAAGGTGCACCAGGTTGATGCTGTCTGGAAAGATGAAGAAGGTAATAATCCCTAGTCCATTGAGCTTAGTTTTATTTGAGCTTAGAAAATTATGCATAATCTATAGAATTACATCACAACAAAAAATCTGCTGCCATTGTTTAGGAAGAACGCAATTTCCATGGTTTAGTAAATAAGTAGGTATTGGGAATAAACAAATTCGGAACATAACATAACATCACGCCTTTTATCCCGTAGGTAAGAGATAGGCAAAGGTGCACTTAATGCCACTGTACAATGTAACACCCACTTCTCACTATTTATGTTATGAGTCCCATGTAATAGGGGATGAGCCTATTGCCATATACCGGGCACAATTCCAGACTCCGTGCTACTACTGAAAATTTCTTTAAAAACTCAGTACTACTTACTTTGCGCGACTCGGGAATCGAATCCGAGAGAGAAAGTCGCACTTGCGACTACTCGGCCAACGAGGCAGTCGCAAATTCGGGATAACCATATTATTATGTTTTATCTAGGAAAGTAGGAACAACATATACATATCAGAATATCGCTTAATATTGGACGAGTACCATATAGAGAACGCATTAGACACGTATCTATTTACTCACAAATCGATATTTAACATTAGATAAGCTCTCATTTAGAGCGCTACGTTATCTTAACAATATGAATGCATGCATTACTGAGCGTTATACACACACACACACACACACACATACATATCTATACAGATACATAAAATTGGAGTTTTTATTTGTAATATTAAAATAACCGCTTTTTACTAAATGCATATAAAACAATACACATACCAAAATAATTTATTTTTACAATTTTTGTCTTTCTGCTTGTAGGTAGGTACTGGCTAATCTCTGTAGTAGCAGTGCAAACCCGTTCCGATTTTGCAAGCCTTTTATTGGCAGGTATCTCAGGTACTAAAGAGTAACATAGGCTACTTTCATTTTGGAAAATTGAAACAAAAAAAAAATGTATATTCTAAAATTCTACGCGGACCAAGTCGCGGGCAACATCTAGTCTACTATAAAATTATCCTATAAATGGCACTGTTATTGTCTATTGTAGATTAAGGAGCGCACTCCAGAGTATGAGTTCGCAAAGGCTGCGTTGTTTGAAAGACATCCGGCTATGGCTGACTTCCCCCCGGGTATGTACCTATCTATTATTTATATCAAATAGTACTATCTATATGTTTATTTACTTAAGGAGATAAACATTACAAGCTTGAGATTAAATATACATACCTCTAGAATTTAGTAATATATATTTAAATAAGTTATAACGATAAGAAAACATCAGGTATACCAATTCGTTTATTATAAACCTGTTTTTCGGGTCCAACGATTGAATGTTTAAATCCACTGACTTAATGAAAGGTCCATTCAAAAAGTTTCAGTAAATAATATATAGGACTCGATATTAAAAATTTGTGGGCATGTGCAGACGCTAGAACATGAAGCTACCGATTACCTATTAGATTTTCGACTTTATAACAAGTCAACAATTAAGTTAAAATTCCTTTGATTGATATTACCTGCTCCAGGTTGATGTACCACTGTAGTGTCTGATGGTGGCAGTATTGTAATAACTAGATATCCTTATTTAATTTTCAGATCACAACTGGTTTGTAGCTAAGTTGAAGATCGCTCAAATCGCAATGATTGATTGGTTCGGAGGTGCCAAGTACATACCAGTCCGTGACTACCTAGCATACAACTACACTGGTACAGAAATGCTACGGTTCCGCAACAAAGGATTACAGAAATAAATAATTAAATTAAACACGCTTTAGACACGACTTTGAGTCTTATGTCGATCAAGATAAGAGTCAATGTTGAATGCAAACCTCTTAAATTAGACCAACAATGTATTTTTTCTTAAACGTGTTAAATGTGCGGAAGTTTTACACACGAGACAAACTTTAACATTACATTTGCTTCAGTGATGGTGTGTAAAGCCCTTTGTTTTCCTTTAGAGTCGCCTAATAGAGAGATAGGATCACCTAGAAAACCCTCAAATAGACTTTTGTAGAAGAAATTCTTTATAAAAAGTCCTCGCTTTGTTAAAAGTATGTATGTGTAAGTAAAAATAAAATAGTAATGTAAACCTGTGATATAAGCGAACAAAACAATACTATTTCTATACTAACGTACACTTAGCATTACATACAAAATGTTTGTTGTAATTAAAAAATAAAAACATTACTGTAACAATAAATAGTTTTATTAATTGCTTATGTACATTTTTACACAAATATGCTTCGTGGAATGAATTACAGAAACATTTAACCAACTCCCTTAAAAACTTATAAAAATAATCTTAGACTACTTATACAAAGAAAAATAAGATTTATAAAAACAGTAGGATTCAGAAATGGCATTCCTTTATTTTCCTGTTGCAAACATGTAACCAAATATGGATTCTAGGTAATTAAATAGCCATTTTTGCACATTTCCGTGTAAAACCTACATAGTCGCCGGTCGGTAAGGTTTAGGTATTTTAATATTGAGACTACAGGAAGACCAGTGCAAATGAAACTATATTTTAAAAGTAATTTAAATAAATACCAAAATTCATTGAATATACTGAACTTCGATAGCATAATAAACATTAGTAACTTCAATATCTGTATCACAGCTTAGTGAGGTCGCCACTATCGGTTTTAAGGTAGGTAAGTACTACACTCCAATAATGAAGTCTAGATGAAAAAATAGGAAGAATTGCGTTACATTGCACCAACCAATCAATCTAGACACCACATTAGTTGAGTGACTAGTTGTAGGACAATGGTGTCGTTGTAATGACACATTGTTCTTACTATACACCAAATAATAAAACACTATTGCTTTTTTATCTATTGGAAGACATTCATAGGTTTACTTTATAAATATTTTTTGAGAGGTAGTCTGGAGCCCAGTAAGTTGTATCTAAATCGTTTTGTAAATCAATGCCTTGATGTATTCCCGTTGTTCTCATAAATGGGAATATACTCCTAACATTGGTACCGACTGCAGTTCATTTGAAAGAACTACTAAGCATTCGATTTTTAGGTAAGGTGGTAGAGACAATGGGATTGCACCAAGGCGTGTATCAGAACAGGATCATGTTACAGACCATCTTTCAAGAAGATATACATATGTTGATACAACCAGTACCAGTACCGTCTTTATCATAAGGGTACTCGGGGCCCGTGCCCAGGGCTCCCGTTCTTCAGGGCCCCGAAAGACCGACAATATTTTCTACGACGGATACACACCCTCTACACGTTCCGCGTCAACCGGCTGCCCCGCAACATGGTAGCGAGTTTAATTTCCGCACGAAGCAAATAAAAAAAAGCACAGATACGATCCACAAATGTATTTTCGGGTCTAGGTGTCATGTGAACTTGTATGTTCGAAAATGCACCCACGGTACAGGAGAAAATCCTAGTGTGGGGTAACGTTATAAAAAAGAAACATTCCTAAAGGGCCCGCATTATTATAGTCTAGAAGGCCCTGGATACAACCTTACATATCTTATTTTATCTCAAAACTAATATTAGGAATTATAACTTTATATTTTTTGAGCTACGACTAGTAGCTCATAAGGTACATATACCTATGATATTGTAGTACGCTATATCCTTCAATTTCATTAAGGTCAATATCATTCTAAGGTCAGTATGTCTTTTGGCCACTGACCTATCTCAGTTTGTTAGTCACCTAAGTTCGGCTCTTGTTTATATTAGGAGTAAAAGACCGGATCTAGTTACCCCGCATCAGACCTACTCACCTACCGGCGTTTTATTTTTGTTTCGGACATACTTAGAATTTTAATATTTATTGACTTAATATAAAGTTGTTATTCTATTTAATGAGAATTATTATAATTAATCTATTTATTATTTCAAAGTATATTTCATTAGGATATAATTAAATATTTCCATCAATTCGTGACGCTATGAACATTGAAGATAGTCATGAAGCACTCGTTGGATGATCCATTTTAATTCATTTGATAGCTAAGTACCTACATTAGGTAGGTATACATTTGATTATAAAAAATGGTTTCGGCAGCGCACATTTATTTAAGTAGAAAATTAATATCATGACAAATAATATCAATTCGATTTTTTAATTACCCAAGTCAAAAAAATTCTTGCCTACAATTTCGGCTATGAATATTTTATTTACTGAAATAATATTTCTATTTATATTAAATTGAATATGTTAGTTTATGAAATAAGTGCGTAAACCCTTACACAGACACAACCCGCACAAAACATTATTGCCATTAATACTATACATGTCATAAGTCACTAACACTTTATCATACATATTTTAATTAAATTGCACCTTTATTTCCTATACAATAAGAGTTATTTTAAATTAGTGTTCAACAACCCAGTAAGTTGAGTTTCTTATAAGTAAATATACCTAGTATATTGTGCTATGTCGACCGTTGATTGGTCAACGATCCATGTTAACATAGGGATTATATAATTTTTTTTATTATATGTTTAGAAGGTTGATGAAAAATATTTGAC
Organism: Spodoptera picta; assembly: GCA_038387885.1. Taxonomy (NCBI): domain Eukaryota; kingdom Metazoa; phylum Arthropoda; class Insecta; order Lepidoptera; family Noctuidae; genus Spodoptera; species Spodoptera picta. The sequence goes on along the minus strand of JAZHFQ010000227.1, from coordinate 168,996 downwards.
ACATATTTTTAGAGATCTAAAGCTTTAGAACACAGCATTCGAAGTGCCATATTTATGACCTCGTGCTTTAGCATTATGCTGCTTCCGTTTTCGTTCTTAAACTTGAATATAGTTTAACTAAGTGGTTTTTACTCATTTAGGCAAATCAAAAATATGTCACAAATATTTTTTCATTATCCAAAAATTATATACGGTTTTATAGGAACCATCATCCCTAATGCTAGCTTAATTTTGGCCAATCTATAACAGTTGGACTTTTCCGTGACAATGTACACAGGAGGCGATTGGTCGCGGCGTACTACCGCTACTGCTGTAAGCGTGATGGACGAGGGCATTCACTGGTTCCTCATTCACCCTTTTCACGTCTAAAGGTGTTGCCATTACCTGTGGGAAAATAAATATTTATAGATATGGAAAACCTATTTAGTGATTACAGTACAGCCTCTTTGGCCGAGTGGTCGCAAGTGCGACTGCCGGGCAAAGCGTTTCGATTAAATTCCCGGGTCGGGCATAGTACTACTGGATTTTTTAAAAATTCTCAGTAGTAGCACGGAGTCTGGAATTGTGCCCGGTATATAGCAATAGGCTCACCCCTATTACATGGGACTCATAACATAAATATAACTCATAACATAATTAGTGAAAAGTGGGTATTACTTCTGTGTGCACCTCTGCCTACCCCTTCGGGAATAAAAGGCGTGATGTTATGTTACAATAGTTAATTTTTTGTCAGTTAGTACTTGTATTAGTGGCAGTATTATTGATGAAGCTTACAGAAGATTAAAATGCGTGTTAGTACCGAGAATTTCGAAATGGAAAAGCTAACTATATTTTACCTAATGAGCAGCCTCATAGTCAACTAAAGCAGTAAGCTACTATATTATAATTTTACAATAAATGAACAATGAGTCATGTTTAAAAATTTATTGAAGACATAACTTACAGTTTCTGCAAACTTCTCTCCTTCTGTGGCAGTGGGCAAGCTATTCAAATGACTAATATCTTGTTTTTCAACCGAACTGCTGATATTCTCAGCAAGCTTTAAATTCACTGTGGTCATATCTAAAATGTTTGTTGAATGTGGAATCGTTGCATTAAAGTTGAGATTTCCAATGGGCCGATTGTACATCTTTGAGTTCCCTGTATATTCTGTAATGGCGATGTTTTCAAGCCACTTTTCGTGCAAACTGTACAAGTTTTTATAAGTACATAGCATCATATCCCTTGCCCTATATCTTTCGTCAAGTAATTGCTTAATCGCTTGTTGCAAATGATCAGTCTTTTCATTCAGTAATTTCTTACATTGTGCCAGTTCTTCGACCATTAAACTGAAATAAATATAATAATTAGCATATTTTATGGTGAGTCAATGTTTTTGTCGTTTGCTTGTACAGTCATCAGACTGTGGTTTTAAACATATTGATTTAAAATAATGTTGTTTACTAAATTATTAATTTAATATAATTTACCTGCTAGCCAAGAATTTACTCCTCCACACTTCACACTGGCCGGCCAACCATTCTGTTTGTTCCTGGAAGCAAATAAATTGTAAATACATAATGTAATATCGACATATTTTGTTATAACTCACTGGAGAATTATAGCACTTTTTCAAAGTAGAATTTTAGAGAACAATAAAGAATTAAATATGGAAAATAATAGTTCCAGTTCATTCCACTAACTACAAACTATTTGCTATTGTGTCTTGTTTGTTACTAATACTCAGTTTATCCTAATAAACACCAGACTTTTAATGAAACTGGTGAGTTTTTTTCTTTTCTGAAGAAAGGTAAAAATGAAGTCTCCATTTAATATGCATATCAGCCTAATCATTCAGAGAATAAAACACCTTGTGCACACAAGGTTTGTATCGAAGACCTGTTTCACAATGACTGCATAGCCAATATGTAGTTCCATACATAACCCCACGCTTGTCAGGAAGGCAGAGACTATCAAACGCCAATTGCTAACATATCTCTTTTGCATCATCAACAGTCATTTCATGTCTTTAATGTACTAGATAAATCTGAATTAAGGTCGTAAGTTATATGGATTAAGCATCACACAAGAAAAACTGTTTATATGAAGATGGCAAATCATGTGCCTCATAGCTAATACCTACCTGATGAGTAGACAAATGTTGTGCAGAACTGAGTAAGGCATTAGCCAAATGCTTTTTATCTTCATTCAGAGACTGTACTTGTGTCTCAAGGTCCTCACCCATAGACGCGACCAGCATTGTTTTCAACTCTTTATTGACCTGAAAGATAACTTCATTATAAATATTTAAATATAAACTATGATGCAAATTGTACTACCGGTTGTATATTATAGCAATGACCAACAAAATATTAAGTTTAAAGCACTCTCTGATTGTCTTTGTTTTGTTATTAAATCATAAGTTTTATGTTTTTTTTATGTATTTGATAAGATACTAATGTTTGGTGGATTTTAATGAATATCTTTCTGCTTTGGTGTGTTTTTAATGAGTGAAGTATGAAGCAATCAATTTTTTAAATCTGTTAGCCTTTATAAAATGACTGTGTTGAAAATAGAAAGTGTTGTTTTAAATTTTCTTCTAAGTGACCAATGCTTAGATGAAATGGATGATATAGACATATAGAATTAATATGAGAATAGAATGTGACATTACACATTGCATGTTCTGTTATAATCATAGAAATAAACAATTTAAAACACACCTGAACTTGCTGTTTCAATTGCTCTTTTAATGATTCATTTTCTTGTGTCAAGCTATCTATCTTTTTTTGCATCTGAACTTTTTCTGGACTGGGTGCATCAACATCTTGACCAGACTTGTCACTTGTAGAGTTCAACTTCGGACGAGGTTTAAATTCATTCAAGTTTGTATTCATCTGAGACATTTGGGTAATCAAAGTATTAATATCCATATTGTTTCTCGATTTCTTCATTTGTTTTGATGCAATTTGAGGTGTCATAGGCTTCACTGCCGCTGGGTATGGCTCGTAAGGCACAAACTTTGGTGTCTTCATATTTATGGATTTCGTTTTATCGGATTTTATCACTTTAGTAGCGTAAACTTGCACTAATCGAGTAGGCAAAGCACTACCTTTCCTTTCTGGGGTTCTGGTAATATTAGGACCGCCATCCTGAACTCTTTCCGACGTGTTTTCGTCAGATTCCATTCCATCACCCGCCGTCCTCGTTTTACTCATAATTTCTGCAATAGAGTGATTAATTAGATTATTAAAGTAATCAGGGCATCATAACGAGTACACAATCAGCAAGATACATAAATTAATATACGCGAAAGCAGCAGGAAATAGGCCAGCTAAAAAGGATGTGCATACTTGGGTTGAAAGTATTGTATAGTTTATCCATCTCTACGAGATAAGAAGTCGAAAGAGTTAGATCATAAAATACAAAATCTACCGACGTTTCAATATCTATAAATGTTTCTTTTCACTTTAAATTGTGATTCGTATTCGTCGTCTTATTTTTGTCACTCACTGTCAGCTGATGACATTGACGTTTGACGACAGAAGCAAATGTCAGTGTCAAATGTCAAGACATTCTTTTTGCCCTGGACATCAAACTGGCTAAGATATGAAACCATTCTGCCTACAACAGAAGATTGAAAACCTGGTTATTACTAATTTTAGATTTTGACTATATAAATGTTTTAAAAGTATGCCAAAGTATAAAACCTTTAATTTTAGTTTACAATATTTTCTACTTCTGATGATAACCAAATGGTGAATATAAGATTTATCTCTTATACTATTCGTACTTTGTTTGTAGTTTCAATGGCACAAGGAAAAATCTTATGCGTTAAAATAGTATGTAAACTTTTGGCTTATATTGAGATACCCTTCTCTAGCCGTTGTTATAGTTCAGTAAGATTTTACTGTATTTTAAGTAAACTTAGATTTACACACAACCACCTTTCCTTCTAACCAACTAGTTACTTTTTACGCTTTATATAGCAAATAAAAGAAAAACTTATCTGTAATGATTTAAAAACAATATTTATTTATCAAAACCAATCATTTATTGCAATAAATTAAAATACCTACAATGACATAAACATTTCATTAAGGCTTCAAAGTAGCATCTAGTTCTCCATTTGCTTGGAGCTCTTTGATTATGTCTAATCCTCCAACTAGTTCTCCTTTGACATATAGTTGTGGGTAAGTAGGCCAATCTGAATACTCCTTTAGGCCTTGGCGTACCTCTTCATCAGTCAATATATCAAATGTGTCATAAGACACCCTAAAACAAGAAAGGTAAGTATTAATTGGAAAGTAGTTTAGCAACAGTAATAAAAATACTAAATCCAAATATAAAAGTGATAAAAAATCGATCATGTCTATCACTTTTATGTACCAGCAAATTGATTTTTTATTGAGTGACTGACTTAAAATTTCATTAGCATGAATGATTTCAATTACAATGAAATTGATTTGGAAAAATAGTCAACCAATATTTTGTATAGTGCAGTAATAGTCTTACTCAGTTCCATTAAGAATTTGAATTAGAGTTTTACTGAAGCCACATCTAGGCTGATCTCTATTGCCTTTCATGAACACCATAACATCATGTCTATTGATCAATGCTTTCAGTCTATCTTCAAGTTTCAAGGGAGCAACATCTCCGAGGGCAGTCTTATTAGCACTGTGAGCTTTTACTTTGGAAGATATTTGTGCCGCATCAGCACCATCCACTCTGTCTACCTGTGCTCCGTTTCTGAACAAAATGACTGTTGGTACGGAATCAATCTGAAAATATAATCCATTTTCTTATGAAAAATATGTTTTGGACTTTGTTACCACTGACCTAAACTATTGATCAGCTATTTAAACAAATTTTTAAAAATATTTTTTACAGTATTTACACAGGTGTTTGTATAATATTTTGCATTATCATCCTAATTTGCATGTTAATTATGTGGTTGGTAGCAATAAGGCAAATAAATTTTACCTTGAACTGCAATGAAACTTCAGATAACTTCTCAGCATCACAAATAGCTATTTTGCTACCACTGGATTGTACTTCGGGTAGCTTCGCCAGTTCTTTCAGGACCTCTGTGACTTGCTTACATTGTTCTGCCCAGTCAGCAGAAAAATGGATTACCGTTAAAACAGGTGTTCTGTAATAAATGTAAATAGATATATTATTATTCAAAGGTCTTGAAACACAAAACTTCCAGATAACATCAGTTCCGTAGGCCAAGCTTAGTCATGCTATCATACTTTTTATCAATAGATATCAGTGTTTTGTTTAATTCAATAATCTGATTTTATCAGGATAAACAAAACATGTCAAAGTAACTGCCATGAGGCAGGCATGGCAAAAGTAACGTAAGTTATGTTATCTATAGTGACCTTAACAAAAAGGTGAAACATAATTGATAAATCGCTATGAAAAACAATAATAGGTTTTATTGGAAGGAATAACTTAAAGTGATAAATGTTAAAGTCTCTGTAAAAACTATTATCTATATATCTGTAAAATTATAAAATTGATTATGAACATTCAGTTCTTATAAGAAACAGAAAAAATGAAATGCAACAATTGTACCATCCATTTACCATCTACTTTCACTTTATAATTGGAAGAAAATACAAAATATACTTTACTTACCTAATAAAATTTTGAAAATTTTCGGCTGTGTCTAAACTGGTGACAGACATGATGAGGTTGAATTGGGGTTAAGTTTAACTATCGATCAAAAAGTAATAAAATAAACGGACAAACGGTTGTATCTTTATCCAACTGAAGCGGCACTTTTATCCCGTAACACGACTATCTCTTCTCAATGCGTAGTATCAAATATTCGTTCGTTTAGCCCAAAAACTCTGTACACTGTAGACCCGCTGTCTTCGGTGTTGAAAAATTGACACTAGATTGTCACTTGTCAGCGTTGTCACAATATATGTTTAGTAAGGTGTACAAAACTAAAATAACTAATATTAATCAAAAGAAGAGAATAATAATAATCAACTATAAATTTTATCTGATAGATTAAAGGAAAATTGAATGATATTTCATTTCATACACTTAACTAAAAACGAAACTGGAGGTCTACTCAGTAGGTCTACTCCGGTTCTCGAATGCGAAGTTTCGTTTGATTTGCGGCGGCAAACAACGTTTTCGGAACCATAGACAACTTTCGTGAACTACAATGAACGAATGAGGTGAAGATAAATAAATATGCAATAAGTAGGTTTAGATTCAAAATTAAATATAAAATTTTATTTTTAGTAATTAGATTACTAAAATAATAATGCCATGGCTTAGCACACATAATCATCAAGAAAATCATGAATAATCTTTTAATATTAACGTTTAAGATGGAGAATCTTAAACAGGATAAGAACCTCCTTTCAGAAATTGATTATACAACCACATTAAAAAGTTTTAGAATGTTCTTTTATTGTCATTAATTGACATTTATGTATAAAATAATGACAACCAAATTTATTCGTATTATATTAGTACAGTCAGTATAAAAATTATAAATGTCTACATTAGAATTTGAAGAGACTAAATTATTTCGTGTTATGATGATTAACAATATATTTTTGAAAGAATTTATCTTATCTATAAATATTGGTATATTAATAGATGTGAAAGAATAGCGAAAATATATATTAGCAATACTTAAGTTAATTTTTCAAGCGGTATTATTAGTTTTAAAATAAAACATTACACATGAAACATTTATATACAATACATAAGGTATTCAAATAAGTATTTGATTACCCTAAATGTTACTAACTATCATAGACATATAAAATATATAGGTTTGTGTTAACAAACTATTTGAGCTGACTGTACATTGATTTTATCGTCATTTATGTAGTTCCTTTGGTGCCTTACGTGTTGCCCACACAAAGAAACCGTGATAAAACGAAGACTTATAATTATAAGTCTTCGTTTTATCACGGAAAGTAATTACTTTCCTTCATTTTTCAATAAATTTAACCCAAACGAAAATCAAACGATAACTATTTTGGTTTCGTCGAAATGACATTAAACGTCCGAAGAATAATCTGTCAAATTCGAATTTTCGTTCGAGCGGATTGTACAATTAGAGTAGGGTTTCGAAAATATCGATGTCAAACAGTACATCTCATACTAATTTCTGGCTTGTTTCATTCCTTTTTCGTTCGTAACAAATGCCATTGTGGTAGGTAATGTTCGAAGTTTCGTCCGAAACTTCGTTTTTCGTCGAATCAGGAGGTCTACTCTGACACTTGTACAATCCCCACGAACGAAAATTCGAGTTTGACAGATTATTCTTCGGACGTTTAATGTCATTTCGACGAAACCAAAATAGTTATCGTTTGATTTTCGTTTGGGTTAAATTTATTGAAAAATGAAGGAAAGTAATTACTTTCCGTGATAAAACGAAGACTTATAATTATAAGTCTTCGTTTTATCACGGTTTCTTTGTGTGGGCAACACGTAGGGCACCAAAGGAACTACTTAAATGACGATATAAAATCAATGTACAGTCAGCTCAAATAGTTTGTTAACACAAACCTATATATTTTAAATGTCTATGATAGTTAGTAACATTTAGGGTAATCAAATACTTATTTGAATACCTTATGTATTGTATATAAATGTTTCATGTGTAATGTTTTATTTTAAAACTAATAATACCGCTTGAAAAATTAACTTAAGTATTGCTAATATATATTTTCGCTATTCTTTCACATCTATTAATATACCAATATTTATAGATAAGATAAATTCTTTCAAAAATATATTGTTAATCATCATAACACGAAATAATTTAGTCTCTTCAAATTCTAATGTAGACATTTATAATTTTTAAACTGACTGTACTAATATAATACGAATAAATTTGGTTGTCATTATTTTATACATAAATGTCAATTAATGACAATAAAAGAACATTCTAAAACTTTTTAATGTGGTTGTATAATCAATTTCTGAAAGGAGGTTCTTATCCTGTTTAAGATTCTCCATCTTAAACGTTAGTATTAAAAGATTATTCATGATTTTCTTGATGATTATGTGTGCTAAGCCATGGCATTATTATTTTAGTAATCTAATTACTAAAAATAAAATTTTATATTTAATTTTGAATCTAAACCTACTTATTGCATATTTATTTATCTTCACCTCATTCGTTCATTGTAGTTCACGAAAGTTGTCTATGGTTCCGAAAACGTTGTTTGCCGCCGCAAATCAAACGAAACTTCGCATTCGAGAACCGGAGTAGACCTACTGGTGATAGTGCTCAATCGTTGATGTTTTTCATTAACCCTTTGCATGGACAGTAGAATGTACGCACATCCCTATTTTATTTTGACAGGAAAGTCATAGACAAATAATAACTGTCAAAGACCTGTCTTATTGTCGCAGGGCCATTAATTTGAGGTTACTTCCTTTGAATTATGCTGAGAATTCTTGCATTTATTTAAAAATAGTCATTATTCGTATTGAAGTAGGAGTTAAATATCAAATTTAGTAACAATGGCTACTGTATCTAGTGCACCGGCGCCAGGGATGCATCAAATTGATTTATCCAAGCTTAATTTACAGCAGTTGGCTCAACTTAAACAACAATTGGATCAAGTAAGTTTAAAAATACACAATGGATGTGCTTTAAAATATAATACGACACCTTTGCACGTTTTTTCACACCAAATTGACTGTGTACCGTTTGATTATCTATCCTATAAATTTACTAGGTTATGCATGAGTAAGTCCTATAAGATTTAATTTATTTTTTAGGAAATGTCTGTATTTCAAGATTCATTGCATACACTGAAGGTAGCTCAAGGGAAATTTATGGAATCTGGTGAATGTGTTGAAAAAATGACTCCTGAATGTAAAGGCAAGAGCATACTGGTACCTTTGACTGGATCTATGTACATCCCTGGCTCAATAGCAGACACTGAAAACGTTCTGATTGATATAGGAACTGGATATTATGCACAGAAAGTAAGTATTTATGTAAAATTTATTGTACCTTAAGTTTTTCTTTATATATGACTGGCCAATGTTTAACCACTATATTAAATTAAACCGTTGAAAATTGTTGAAAATCATCCCCTAAATTTGTTCAACAAAAGTAGTCTCAAACATTGGAAATAAGGTCTATAATGTTAACGGGTTAAACCAATTATTTATTTAATTCAATCATATTTATTTATTTAATTTAAAATAAAATATCTTACCATTTCCTTTTCAGGATATTGCTGGTGCTAAAGACTATTTCAAGAGGAAAGTTGCTTTTGTATCGGAACAAATGGAAAAAATAAAAGCTTTAGGTGTAGAGAAATCAAAGGTTCACAAAGCTATTTGTATGATGATTGAGATGAAGCTGCAAGCCCAGATGCAGGCAGCAAAGCCTTCAACCTCATAAATATATTATTATATACTTTATAAGAAACAATTGCTTTACCATTTTTGTTGCCTTGGGATATTTAAGCATTAGAATCTTGGCATTTACACCACTCAGCATAAACAGGGTTGTTCTAATCACAAATTTGTATAAAATTATTATCTAAGTATGAGGAGATACTAAGATTCACACTAACAAAATTTTTCACAATTATTGATATCTATAACAATATGTTTTGTATGTAAAACACCCATTTTGACTAAACTAACCAGAGGTTCTTTTGTTCTCATTTAAAAATAATTTAATTTTTAAAATAAATACAAGTATAAAAAATATGTAACAATGTTTAGTTAAATGATCACTACTTTGTTAACCTCTCTATTTCACATGAGCTAGTTTGATAAATAAATTAATATCAGTATTCTTTATTTATTTTAATTCAACATTTATACATACTCATTCTGGCTGTCAATTCTTTTTTGTTCGGTAGACTTACCAAAAATGCATAAACAACGTCCTTAGATAGATCTTAAAAAGGGAAGGTTCAAAATACCCAAAACAGGTAGGGATGTAGCAAGATTATCTCACATAGAAGAAAAAAAATCAGTGTGCAAATTGGTTTTGGTAGCGCTTTGTAGTTTTTTCTGTAGGTATGGATCAAATCAAATCAGATCAAATCAATTTATTTGTGGATGTGTTGGATTTGTATGAGTTTATGTATGTACCATGTGGGTGTGAGTTAATGTGCCATACCTGCAGGTACATAAGGGTAACATTAAGAAGATACCATTTTAGTATAATCAATATTGATTATACTGGTTCTCAATTTGTCTTATCATCTCATCATCATCTTTTAATCATCAATTTAAAGAGGTTTTTTGTTATTTTCAGATAAGCACCTTACTCTACGTTACTTAGGTACCTATTTGTTCTATGCTAAATGTATCTCATCTCATCCATATTTTTTGTAGAAATTAAATATCTCTGATCTAGATCAAAGACAGAATAGTGGTCAAGTCCAGTAGTTAGAATATTGGACTTATGAAGGCTTATTGTTTCATTTTTTAGCTAACTTCAAAAAAATTTGGTTTCAGCTTTAGCACTTATGGAGGAGAATTTTAGAGCTTTAGAATGAGGATAAAAGGAATTGAGAATAAAAGTAGACAACATTGTGACACCAAATGATTTATTTTTTTAATAGGTCAAAATGATAGAGCTGATGATATCTACAATAATAATGACTTACAATAAACTATCTTATAATGTATCTACAGTATGTCTTATAGTCACAAAACAATATAAACTAAATAAGGCAACGACTATTCCTTAAGGTTGTAAACAGTTTCTATTATTATGTGTCGTAAAATGAGATTTTTTAATTTAAATTTCTCTTATGAACACGTGAAAAGGTGTTTGGATACAAGATAAAGTTTTAATAGTTTGTAAAAATGTACAATGATATTTTTTAAATACGATTTCTTTTACTTTACATCAACAGTATGCATTAATCCTCATAATTATGTATCAAACAATTTACCAATCGGAAAAACTGCTATATTTCATTTACGGGTATTTCCACTTTGCTCCTCTAAGTTTACCACACTGATGTGGCAAGATGACTGCCAAGAATTTTACAGTGGTATTAGTCCCATCTATTCTGATTTGATTGGACAGTCAACAATAATCTATAAAGAATTTATGCTAGTGTAAACTGCTCTATCAAATTAGAAAATAGGACAAATTCCATTACAAAATATAGCTGTCTACTTTGCCACACAAGTGAGATGGACTTGGTGAGGTAAAGCGGACCACTCTTCATTTACAATAGTTTTTGAATAAAAATTACACAATTGCGCATTTATATATTTCTGTAATTAATTTCAATATCTATTTTTACGCATCAGAGTAAAAATTTAGATTTTTAATTATCTATTACAATAATTAATTAAGACAAGTATTTATGTACAATTTATTACATTACATCATTTATTATAGCAACTATAATATAACCAACTTATATCGGATTAGGATTAGTCGTGGATACCAATGTAATACGACATCGCCTTGGGCGAACACTTCGAGTTCAACAGTCAACACCATAACCCTTATATTAAACGTTCCATACACAGTATTATGAGTAAACCTACACGAACAGATCACTCGCCTGCTCGGCGAAGTCCTTATCTCAAATGGTGTAATATTCTGGAGCAAAATCATTTGCAAGATTGCTGAGAAAATGGAAGTCAGACGATGAATTGGAGTTGTCCCCGGCAGGCGCGGCGTGCGTGGCCTCGTAGAACTGCTGGAACGAACCGTAGCCGTCAGCGCACTCTGCGCCACTGTAAGCCTCGCCCGCCGCGCCTGCCGCCACGGCCTGCGCACTTGCTGCCCCGTATCCTGCAGCTTGCTGTGGGTAAGCGTTCCCATCATAATAATTCTTTGAATAATCTGTTCCGTGAGATGCTTTCTGTCCTTCAGTAGCGTAGTAGTTATGACCGTGATCATGTTGAGTACCTTCGTGGTAATGGTAGCCATAATGACTGTTTGCATAGCCCATATGCTCTCCAGTGTAACCCTGCGATTGATCATAACCAGGATGACCGTAAGCTACTTGATCTTTCCCATACCCTGGATATCCATAATTTTGATACATTTCGTGAGGGTACGCTTGCCTCGATGTTATACCGTTAGTAGCCCTCGTGGAAGGAGAACCTTCCTGTCGAGTATGCTGCTGATTTCGGACGTAACCGTGTTGGTCAGCTGATTGTATTGCTGCACCATATCCTTCATAGTTTCTGTTACCTTGAGGATATTGTGTGAGCTTTCCAATAAATTGTTTGGAGTCCATTCGAAAGTCAGGGTGTGGTACAAATTGTCCAGGTGGCGCGTTACCGCGGATAACGTAGGGAGGCATTGCATTGGGCACAGATTGGGGGTGTGGCGGCCCAGGTGGAGCATTTGGAGGTGATGGTCTAGGATAGTGTCCCAATGGACTTGGATGCATACTTGAGGGAGTCCCTGGCGTTGAAGAAGGTGTCAAATTTACCGAAGAGAATTTCCCATTATCCGAAAGACCGACTACAGGGCCAAGGCCGTCTTTAGAGGATGATGGCGAAACTTTACACGTCGTGTCCAATGAAGGTGATCGCTTCCTGGATTCTTGTTTAATTCTCTTTGTCAAATTTCGAGGAGCAGCAGTCATTGCTGTGATTGGAGGGTGTCCGTCTCGTGAATCGTCTTCGGCAAGTTTGTCCAAAGAAGAAGACGAAGCCACGCTGGACGCACCGTCACTCGCGAAGCTGTTGTTGTTGGTGGCACTTGGCGTATTGTTATTTCGTGTGCGTGACGCTAGCTCCGGTAGATCTTCAGCTGGAGAACAAAGAGCGCCGGGCGGTAGTTCGCATCCTTGACAACTCTTTTTACCAGATAACGGTCCGTCATCATCCAAAAATTTGTCGAGCCCTGTTTTGGAACTTTTTCCACCTTCTGAAGTAGTGGAGTCTTTGTCATCACCGTCTTCTGTCTTGCTAAGCGTTTGCCTTTTGTGCTTCATGCGTCTGTTTTGGAACCAAACTTTGACCTGTTGACAAACACAGAAAATGAAATTAAATTCAACTAAAATTATATTTGCAAGTGATAAGTATTTATAAAATTAATTTATTTGGCGATATCGAATCAATGTTCGTTTATGCTGCATGAGTCATTGAAATTATGAATGCACAAATAATCCAATAGATGGCGCTACACATCAGTTAAAGAGGGATTTTGAGAATTCAAATACAGATGCGAGAGCCGCGAGAGGTAACTTAGTTGACTTAGCAACAACCGACGTCGTGTCGAGGGCTTTGGGCTGCTGACGTAGGTGATTCTATTACCTAATTACCTAATAATGTCCCGAATACCCCGCGCAGTTTCCAATCGCCTACATTAATTTTGTTGTTGATACAATACCTGTCTTTCAGTGAGGTCTAGCGAAGCTGCTATCTCAATTCTTCTCGGCCGGCATAGGTACTTGTTGAAATGGAACTCCTTCTCCAATTCCAATAGTTGTGTGTTCGTGTAAGCAGTGCGCAGCCGTCGCGGCAATCCATTTTCTGTAATCAAAGTAATCGAACTCAATAATTGCTCTAGAGTGCTTTAAAACTATTCCATTAATGTTTTACAGCTTTAATTTTGCCCCATAAAATATGAACGGCACGCTTCGAATTAAATGTTATAGAATGCTATTCCTGGAAGCTTTCAATAACATGGATGTGGGCCGGCTCGCGGCTCGCGGGTACGCTTTCCTTTAATGTAATAACTTGATCGCATGTCAGAGCACCGCCCTTGACGCTATTGTGTCGAAACGCTGTTCTTTTTATTTTACCACAAAATACGAATTGGAATTCGAAATTCAAATTACAAAAGGGCGGCGAATAATGGGGCGATCGCGTTCGCGTGATGGCTCGGCCGCGGGGCTCGCGATGTCATCTGTGCACTGGTTGTGGGCCTTGTGTCATTCGCGATAAGGGTTATAATGTGGTGTTGGTTTTGTTGATAAGGTGGGGTCGATTCGTGTTTGATTGACGTGTTCGTCAGGTCTCGCCGTTGCTATTGGACAAGGGCAGCTGTCAATCAAACCTAACGCAGCCCTTGGTTCTGCTTGGCTGCACTGAGGTAAATGCTGCTTTTAATTTGTAGAAGCGTACAATAAAAGGGAATATGAAATTATTTACTTGGTAGGTAAAGATTACATGGTATTGGCAATAAAGAATAATTTATACATTCGAGTAAGGAGTTCTGTAAACTCAGTGCAAGTGTAATTAATTTTACCTAACGTGCTGAAGTTGGTATACTTGGTGAACATTCCTAAATGAACAGTTTACTGAACCCGAAACTCGATAGCCCTTGGTCATCCAACGAAATTATCGTGTCTTAGTATAGAGGGGTACGAAAGTGTCTACCTGTATAGAATTATTATGTGTGGTACGTTCCTAAACCTTTTTGAGAGATATTTCTTGATATGAACTTTCTTTTTCCAGTTACTACTAGGATCCAGTAAAGTATTGGTTAGCCCTAGGTATCGCTCAGTCTCGGATGCTATCCGTAACAATTTATTAAGATTCTAAAATTATGTGTGACAAGGATTTTCTCATGTGTCGTGGTCAACTATTGTTTTTCTGTCATGTTTTATGAACAACATAACTTATGTTAAAATACCGTAGAATAAAATAATCCCCAGAATTATGTGCACGCGTATACCAGGATGAATGTGCGAAAGATGCAAGTTGGTAAGTTTTTGCGCTACGGTATAATAAGCATGATTATGCGGGCTCGAGAGTTCGTATAATGTTCGCATTATCTACGTGTACACTTCCGAACCACTGAACAACCATTTTTGATGGTCGCGCTCCCTTATTTTCCTATTCTTGGTTGTTGGTGCTAAGCTTCATGAATATTTGCTTCAATTCCATCGTTGGTGTTTGATGGATCATTGAATTTGGTTGTCCAATAGTGTTGGGATTTTATTGCCAAGTATTGTGTAAAATGTCCCTTTTCTTCAAGGAATTTTGGTCATGTTAAGAGGAAAAGAAAGAACCTATCATTCAATTAGATTCTTCGCTTTTATAAAGAAAAGTTCAACATGTAGTTTGTAAAGCCGGTTTAAAATTAATAAATATCTAAGCACGCACATCAATAACAGGTCGCTCAATCAATCACGATCAGCTATTTAGATTTTATTTTTGCATACTCCCACGCTGCCGTACGAGCCAATCTCAAAGGTCGGACGTATTAAATTATGAAGGAATGTAAATATTTCTTTATTGTGCACCCCTGTCTTGTCTACAGCATGTAGGTAACAAATGATTGCCAAGTAGGTTGTTTAACCCTCCGGTCGCGGACAGGGTACGTTGGACCGAAGATTTACTGCGGATTAGGGGTCACTACATCGGTCAAGTCAAGAGTCCGCTTGTCCGCACTTAATTTGATAATATCAGTGTACCCCGTGTTCGAATTGAATTATTACTTTGTAAGCGAGAGTTGACTTCTGTAAGTCATTTTTAAGTTTATTATGAAAATTAATTGTTGTTTTTATAAATTAATTGAATAAATTGCAGTTTATTTCACTCCACACACCATAATGTAAAAAACAAAATTGAAAAATCTTAATACTTTCATGCCTAGCCTACTTATTTACACACAACAGGGACAGGGAATCCATATGGGAAAATCAACGCGCAACCTACAACGTTAGACAAAACAGGTAGCCGTAAAGTTAAACATTTGATCCCCGACGTGTAAATGTAATGTAACAAGCAGTTGTAAACAATTTGCGGAGTTGCCGAGAGCACTCCCTCGGGCAACTTTAAATAATTAATCAAGAGCTGGTAAAGGATTAATGCGGTGGCCAGTTGGTGGTTGGATGCCATTAGAGATCGTTCGATGCCCCTGCGAGGGCCGGAGAGACTAAATGCTGCGGTCACATTATTTGTGTCGGAGGCGCGAGGTATCGAGGGTTACTACTGCTTAATTGGTTTTCTTAACATGTGGATGTGACATGGAATTGCTGTAAAATATTCTAATAAGCTGGATTACTTTACCAACAAATTAAATTTTAGTTGCAGTAATTCTGAAGAATAGCTGACTGAGAATAAATGCATGGAGTCTAAATTAGAGTCCTAAGTACTATCATTCAAACAAATAGTTTCTCATGTCATGAAACAAACTAATGTTTCGAATAGTAGAAAACAGTGCGCTAAAACGCAAAAGATAGAGGTAGCCGTTAGGTGTATACAACATACTAATAACGTTATTCACACATGCGGATTCTGAAAGTAAATACAAGTTTGACAATAAAGTGAGTGTAAGCACCAGTCGTGTGCCACACACTGATGCTGATGATAAAGTACCAAACATTTATTTTGAATGTTGCTACTGCAACGGAAAAGTTACCGCGCGAGGGGTTCCCACCAAGAATTATTACGTTATGAGGTGTGAAAGGCATAAATGTAAAAATTCAATATTTCAAAAGAAAAAGCCAAAATTTTTCCACAATTTCTTGCCAGTAACAATGTCGTTTGACGCGATATGGGGAAAATGATCCGGTGTGATATTACTTTGTTTACTTGCAAGATTTAACATAACACATAGGTACTCGTGTAAAACGTTCGAGTTTGATACGATCGTCGACACTACATTAAGCGTAACATGAACTACCTTAACTATAGAAATAAACATAGTCAATATTGATGCTGGATGCTTATAGAAGTTTGACAAACAAATGATCAAACGAGTCATGGAATGAGACAAAAGACTGTCGCCAAAGTAAAGTTTATCTTCCGTCAAAATAAATGGTAAGCAATCCAGTCGGTTATCAATTTGTAGTCGAGTGTGTCAATGTCGCAACAATCGATCATGTTGTGTCGGATTTGTATTTTTCCGATTAGCCGGCTGTATCGGGTCCCTGTTTGACATTGTCGCATCAATTATAAGCGTGGATTACTCTGAGACAGATCTAAGACGGTTCAATTTCGTTTCGGTGCGGGGAAGTACGGCGGGGCTCCGTTCTCCGTGAAGGGTGATATCAGGAAGTGACTCGAGATTGCCTTATCAGGGCTTGATGAAGGCCTGATGTTACCCATTATGCACGCTTCGGAAAGATCCGCTCGTGTTTCGATGTAAGCTCTTTTAAGATAAATTTACTTGAACCGTTTTCTACTTAAATTCTTACTTTTAGAGAATTGAACACTCTCTCTGTGTTCTGATTTTCAATATGCTGCAATTTTTAAACTCACGCTTTTGCTCAAGAAAAACGGGTAACAAACTAATAAACTATAGTTTAATATCGGTGTCTACGCCGTAGCGCGTAGCACGTAGCGTGCTACGTACGTAGTATTTGGATAATTCAGAAACAGGTACTTCCACCCTTTAGGAAAGTTTGTGTTCACGTTAAGTTTGTTGGAAATGTAACGAGTGTCGGATTGTGCTGGTCCCAAATCCATTTGGGTGATACAGAAGGTTATTAAAAGTTGTCATTCAGACAGGCGGCGCGAGTTTGGAGCACTTTGACAGCCCGTCCCCGGGGAATGCGGTTCGATTCCGACGACTAGGAAATTTCATTAATCCCGTTATTAAGAAGTTATATTTTCCTAATCGTTTGTTTCAAGTTTTGAAATTGTTTTGTTTTGGTTTTACGGCACCTAGCTGGTTGTTCATGTAAACATAGGCGTATAGCAATAGACATATTTTGTTACGACTTATTAACATTTGGTAGGATTAAAAATAAAAAACGCAACCCTCTAACCTTAAAAACAAACATGGAGCGACATTTTTCGTTGACTTATTGCGACATTTACTATCTTTATTAGCCGGCCGATGATAAACTCTACGGGAATATGCAAAGTGTTTTAAGACTGGCGGTATTTAATTGCCCTTGAAAGGGGGCGACAAAAAATAAACGATGCTCGGGTATAAATAACCGTGCACTTTTCATAATCGCAATTGTCGCCCGGAGAATATTTAGTGCGCCGTAAAACTCGGCCGATTGCGATCCTTGGGGATGCGTGGGGTAGGTTAATAGTATGGGGGAAGATTCTTAACGAGATGCAAGTGCAAGGCCTTATCGACTTCTTAAAAATGACAGGTACCTCGATGTCTTATTGGATGGGGTGGCGAAATGTTTATTGACGTCGACGTTACGTGTTGATTCGATTTGAAGTGTCAGAATCATGATTAATGGTTTTTATCACGTTCGTAAACGTGTTACAAATTGAAATTAAAAACTTATTATTTGACCATCTACCAGGGAAAGAACTGAGGTTTTTATGGTCACCATTCGTGCTATAATTACTCCAAACAACGAGACAGCTATTTAATTGTGCTTGTTGTATTGCAGTTTAAAGTATTTTATCGAAAATTTCGCCAACCGTTGATAACAAAACCAGCCATTTTGTTTAGATTTAAAAGCAAGATTAACTTGATACAAAATTTCTTTGAGAAAATAAATTCGTTAACGTTAACTTAATTCGTATTTTCCATAAACAGTTTAGAAACAAAGACAGCGGTTTATAGGAAGTTAAAACCCACAAAGAAGCGGGGAAGGCAGGCGGTGGGGAATAAATTTTATTTATCAAATAAAAAGGATGGTTCGCTCGTTTTTCACCGCTACAGACATTATCGCTTCTTTTAATTATTATCCCGCCGATATTTATGCGAAGTACACTATGCCTCCTCTCGTACTTGCCCGATGCGTAACGCAAAAAATTAGGGTTCCGTAGTGCCGTTATAAATCCCACCCTTAAATGGTGCGACTATTAAAAGTAGATTTCCCCCGGAGCCCTCCACACGATTTTGGAAAATAATTTAAACGTAGAGCTCGTCGTTCTTGTTATGATTGATATTTTACCATACGCGTTGCAAATACGTAGGCACCTCCACTGTATAATTTTGCATTAATTTGCATTACTTGTTTCGTAAATAAAATTCGATTGATATTGAGAGCAATTAAATCTGGTTTTTTGTTAAATTCTTTCTTTGTGACCAATAAAAGTTTTCATACATAAATATAGGTCATAGTCTATGTGGTTTTATATGTACACTTTGTAATTTACGTCATTTCCAACTCTTAAGTGCAGTATTGCATGTCTAGGTATATGTACATACAATTATAAAAAAATAAACGAACATTTTAATTCTGGTAGGGAGGCGCCCTAGCCACGCGGCCTTAAGGAAATGAAGGAAAAAAGCGGCGGAAGCTGCGGCCCCCTCCCCTCCGAGCTTCCTACGCACCCCGCAGACACCTTGCGGCTTTTTAAATGGAAATTTATTGTTAAACACTTCGTCAGACGAAGAGCCGAACGCTTAACAATATGCCTAGTCGCGGCCTCGCTTCGTTCGTAGCCCTTTGTTTGAATATGCTGACCTCACAACAAAGTTAGCTTTTGATTCGACGCGAAGTTATCCATCGAGTTATGTAAGAATCATGTTTGTTGCAAAACCTTGAGACATTCCAAAAACGGCTATTAAAATGATTAGCCAGACTTTTTGGAGTAAGTTTTTCACCCGAATTTAAATGAGCTTATGTAAGCACAGTAAGTGAACTCGTTCAAAAGTCCCAACTCTGAGCGAGTTCATAAAATTCACTCTAACCAAATAGCTGGCCGCGTTCCCCACAATTGAAAAGCGCGGGGGAGCTTCGGCGAGCAGATAGGGCACTTACTGTAAAAGTTAAAGCTAATTACCCTTAAGACATATTTTTAATTTCATTGCTCATTCCTTCTTTCTTAGTGTTTGTCGGAGTTCACTAACTCTTGGTCCCGACGAGATTGCAAGGGTAGCTGTAATTGCATTTTTACGAGATAAGGTCACAACTTTAAATGTCGAACATATTTTATTCTGCATTCAGGGTGCTTTTCGAGTAAAGCAAAATATTTATTTTACATTTAAAGAACTTTAACGTGAAATTTGAAGCGCAGTAAGAAATAAGTTCCAACTTGATTGCTCCAATAAAAACTTAAATGGTTTGGTTCTAGACGTGACATAGTGGAGTGATAAAACTATTTTTAAAGTTTTATTTGAACATTTCGTGATATAAATGGGACATTTAGACAGACAAATTAGTTACGATTACATCGACTAACCGAATGTCTAGTGAGATTATGTTCCGAATAAAATAAAAGTTTCCGAATAAAATAAATGTTCCGAATAAAATTTTCTCGAGTAAAATCATTTCGTACTGACATCATAAATTAGACAATTCATAAAGAAGAGAGCGTATCTTAGGCAAGCTTGTTTCTCATATTTTTTGTGCGATGGTCCTTGCTTCTGGTTCATGGTTCCCAGAGGAGCAGTTCTTGGGAGCACGTGGCACAATACCACAAAGCGTTGGCCAGTAGCCGCTGTCCTTTGTGCCCGTCTTACCATTCATTCAATCTGTCATTTCATTTTCATAAACGAATCATTCTTCATTTGAATTCGGAGGTTTTTTCTTGGCCGCTGACCTGCCCACCGCGGGGGTCGCCGCAATGACTGATGATATTTTAATGGTTTATTTTTCTTTAACATTGTTATCACTAACTATTGTAGTTGGTAGCTGGCGGCGTGCGTGGATCTACAAAGAGTTTTTATTTTTGAAGAATTTAAAGCCTAACTGTTAGGTTGGTAGGGTTTTGAACACTTTAGTATTAACAATTAGAAGTTTTACGAGAAAACACGTGATATTTATGAATATCGGTTGGTTTTAACTTATTTATATATGTGTCCGAACTTCATGTTTGTAAAATCATAATAGTAACAGCTATAATTATAAAAATGAAGCAATATTTCCAGTACCTATGTATAATGTTTATGCGAGTACCACTTTGCTTGAACGTAGTTTAAATACTTGTTAAAGCCAAAATCTCTCAAATTGAAGACGTAATATTTTAATAAACAAAACAATAATATTTGAACCGGTAGCCTGACACAGAAGCTACAGAAGTCAGCTGTCAATAGATGTCGCTGACAGCGCTGATGAATGACCACGACCGTTACATGCGCCTGCGCAGTCGCCTGCCATCATTAGCTACACAGAATAAAAAAGCAACAGAAGGTTCAAATCTTACAAATATGATGAGGTATAAATCGTATAAATACCAAAATTAAGAGAATATTATAGTACGCTTACGAAGTATGTAGATGGCGTCACATTTTTATTAGGCAATTAATAGGGCTTGAAAATGTAGGTAATGATATAGGTGTAATAATGACCGTATAATTTCGTAGGGGTTACTTGTAAGTAACCCCTGCTGTTTGCTGCAGTATCATGTGTTTATAATGTAGTACTAGCATATAATATATTATAATATATAGTATAGTAGGACAAACACGTGATAGTGACTAAGGTATGACTCGATATTTCGAGCTACGCTATGAACCTTCTGTATTAAGCCTAAATATTCTACTCTTTGTTAGTTGAAGGCAGAGATTAAAAGAAACAATCCGCGCGCTGTCCGAGACAACCGAACGGAAGTCTATACATGCGCCGGCATTCAACGTTTTATCTATTTTTTATAATTTAGCCTTTGTTGGTAGGTAATTACCTATTTGAAATAATTTTTAGTCACTAAGTATACTAAAAATAAAGTAAATTTTTGCTCAGCCATAATTTATGCAAAAATGTGAAAAGGATTGATGAGATATACTGCCTCTAGCTTAAGTGAATTTGAAAAAATGAAGATGATAGTTTGACAACAAAGATTGCATAAGAAACAAATTTTTAGAGGAACTATATTTCGTTGTAAAGAAATCTTTGTTTATTAAAAATCTAGTCTTACAAAACTATTGGTTCAATGGTAGTTAGTTCGTGAAGGATAGATCTTGGTAATAGGATTTTGCTTATAAATCCTCTGTGTGAATGACAAAAACTTCAGTGCCTCTCATTTTACAGAACCTTTATAAGCTGCAATCTTCAATCGCCTGATAAGCGTTGCCCTCTTATGTAGAAACCCAGTCCAAAGTGAACTATCACCAGCTGTGCATGAAAATGGTGTGTAATCCTTCATGAAGATACATTCATGATAATGTTACATACTCATTCATGTTTCTCCACCGGACAAGCAACAGTCAACCGTCAAAGAACGAAAATAACGCGAAATAAAAACTCGTTTAATTTTAAACGCTTTGACATTTGTCTACACAAGCGCACTATATCCGATCTTTTGTTTTTTTTCGACGTCGAAGTTATTTTTGCGTCTGCCAGACAAGGTGTCGATGGATGAGTCAGTGAGGACTTTCCGGACACTGGATTGTATTGGCGTGAGCGTTTCGTCTATGCTGGAAACTAGGAGATTGTGCTATGAACATGTTCTGTAATGCATCTATTGGGAATTATGTAGAATTGTTGACATATAGAATTGAACAGAATATTAGATACTGCTAAGATTAACTTGATTTCTATTTCGTCATACAAGTAGGTATGTTAATTGAGTCTCTTTATCTTAACATTGGTTCTTAAGTTATTTCGGCAATGAAAAAATGTTATTTATAGTATAATAGGTATTAGGTACCCTAAATAGGTATACCTACATATTTCAAAGATTATACAAGTGTGAAACGGTATATTTTTCGCGCTTACCTATAAAAATAATGTAAGTAAAAATAGTTGCATCGCCTTTGGGGGTACATTTAGTGGAATTAACATCTAATTTTATAAACATGTCCATGTTGTTAACACATGAACCTACAAAATGATATCGAAGTGACATTTTTTTTATTTGTTTAGATGTTAAGGGCTAAAAACACAGTTCGTTCTCGTCTGTCGCTGCGTCAGACGTGGTGACGATTGATGCGCGGGCGACGCGTCCTGCTGTCACAAACACATACATAACACGTTATTGCTACATTTTATACTATTCGATAGAAATACGTCAACGTTGCCACGACATTTTGTGTCAAAAATAACACACGTTGTAGCATTTTTTGATCGCGTGACGATTTGGAACGATTATCCGGTAGCCTGTTACTAAGTAGA
Source organism: Spodoptera picta (assembly GCA_038387885.1). Taxonomy (NCBI): domain Eukaryota; kingdom Metazoa; phylum Arthropoda; class Insecta; order Lepidoptera; family Noctuidae; genus Spodoptera; species Spodoptera picta. Next base: position 146,140 of record JAZHFQ010000227.1, on the reverse strand, counting down.
AATTGGTTATTGTTTTAAAAATCCTCGTAGAAATCAATATTTTTGTCGACGTTTCTTCTCTGATTTGTGTCAAAATTGACGTGGAGTGTTACAGTTTTCAGTTTCTCATTTCGTTCGTATTCGAAAACGCCACAAATACATAAGTACCTATGTAGCTCGTTCTTACATATAACGCAATGATTTGCAATTACTATTGATACTCCAACATTGCCAATCAGACGTGATGTAAGGGGTGTTACCGTGTTACATAACAGTATCAAATACCAGCCTCTTCTGACATAAAGCTTCCTATGCCTATACATGTTATATGCTCCCAATGTGCTTAGAAAACTTTTTATTGCAGCAAATAATAGGATTCATATTCAGTTCGGTCGTATTCGTAAAGTTTGGCGTGGTCGCGTCTGTGCGACATAGTCGGAAACTTTCTAACATTCGTATATAATGTGACTAAGTCGGATCGTGAATGGGCAGCATGTTTTGTTCTAGTATAATAGGTATGATTGTATATCTTTTGTCGATAACATTTCTTGCTTCGTTTAGGTATTTATTACTATAGTAAGGTGAAAGATAAAGAAAGAATGTTGATAAAGTTGGTTACTCATAAAATGTCTACGATAGGAATTTAAAAGTACATCAGTCTATTTTTAGAAATAAGAAACGGATAACGATTCAAACAAATTGCTTTGTAGCTGCTAGAACTAAATCAAAAGGTTTTTAAGATATTCTTTATAATACGGTTTTTATGGAAACCCACTGGACTAAAACCACATGGTACCTATTTTGCAAACTTACGCCGTTATCAGAGTACAAAATCTGTAGTTTATAATGGCGAAAGTTAGGCAACTATTAAGTGGTGGCACAACATTTAAGTGGCCATCAAACCGTGCTTAGATGGCAATAAGTTAGTATCAAACTTGTTTCGGGACAGGCTTCATTAAGGGACAACGGGGCAATGCATGGCGTGACGTACGGTGGTCAACTCGACCAACTCGGCCCGTTAGATGCAAGTGTCGCACATTCAGTGGACGCGGCCTCACTGGACCAACTTTCCTCTTGAATATTCCTCCGGCGCCGCCTCCACTTGTTTATGGAGGCAGTTTCACCCCTGTTTTTGTGGTTTTGCAAGTTAGTGCGAATGGCCGGTTGAGTGTCGTCCTGCAAGATTTAGATACCGAATTATAGGGCGGCGTTTAATAGCTTGACCGAAACTTTAAATATTTTATACTGACCCAATGTTGGTGACAGATTAACAGAATAGGGGAATATTGAAATTGAAACCTACAAAGCACTAAACGTCATACGTATACTACACTTTTGGGTGTTTTCAAATGTTCATCGATTGATTTAATAACTTTGATACCAAAAAAAAAAACATTAAAAACTTTGTTCCTTACCATGAACTGTGGTTTCAAAGTCTTTTCCTAGCTAACACCGTTAGGTTCTGATAGATTGATAAACAAATAGAAACAGATCCAGAAGAATTATTCAGTACCCATCACTTATTCAATAATCGACGTCAATTCAAGGGATTAACACATTATTGCCACACTTAAGTAAGATTACGACATGAGCATTGTGTTTGTAAAGACAATATTTGTTAAGCAAACATTGAGGGTCGAAGGGCGTTAGTTGCCCATAACATAGAACGCCGTGGGGAAGTAAGCGCAAGTCACTCATATCAATATCAAACCGTGCCGGGGGCATGGGGGCTTCGCCTCGTTTTGTTTCACCACTTTTTGCAAAACTTGTGGAGTTGTCGCTCCGTTTTAAACTATCCTCCAAAAGTTATCGTTACAAAATGATATCCTTTGGATAAAAGGGCTGCTGTACTTGAGCGACGACATAATATTGTTAGAAAAACCAATAGCTTGTTAAGAAGTGTACCTTATGGTTAGGTGAGTAGAATACTATAACGTGTTACTTTATTTCATTTCAAAGTTTATCTGTTTAAAAAATGGTGTAGTTGGTCCAAAACATCATTTATGTGCAAAGTGTTCTTTAAAAAATCTTTTTCAAAACTATCTACCTACTTGCAGTGATTACAAAGAAAAATATGTTTCGCATCAACTTTCACCTCGATATTAGTGGAGTAATGATGTCGGATGGCATACAAACGGTACCTACTCTCGGCCGGTGCACAGCTCTCAATTTTTTCCTCTATTTGTCGTAATGGCGGGGAGGTGGGGGACTTTCCTGCACTACTTCTACTTGTGTACAGTTCCCACTTTGACGGTAGACATCCGATTGCGGTGACGGAGCACCGTTACATTTGCATTGCATCATTGCTGGTAACGTTAGCAAAATATCGAAGAGGCGACGATATTTTTTTATTAAAAATATTATACTTACAGCTATAGTTAGTTGTCATGTTAGTAAGTACCCAAGTTCGTTTTCACGGAGTTTAATTACGAAACAGCTTTGTTTATTAACTCGTCGAGTACCGTCATTATAGACACAATTATAGAACAATAGGTTGCGGTCACCGGTGTCCGCTTGGTGTTTGACAGTTTAAGTACATAAACACAATATAAGGTTATTTTATCTGAAACTTCGGAAACAGCGTTTCGTTCAAAATATTTTTTATTCAAATTAAATATAAAATGAGAAGATGACTCGATACTTATTTATAGATGACCACTTATATTGAGTTAATTAATTTAATACATATCCGTTTGATTAGTACCTATAATGACTAAATCCTGTTAATAATGTAACAAAAACATTGAATTAGTTTGAATTGATGTAAAAAAAGTATTATGTTATAAAGTAGTTTTACTTTGCTTGCTGTCTTTACACGACCCGCAATGATATGGCGCTTTTGACCCCAACCTCCTCTAATGCTTCTGTCTGTTTGCAAAATAAAAATCAAACGTGGTCTTATTCCTTTGTATTGAATTATTTGACGTCATGCTCTCAAAATAATTTATTTAGCAGATATTTGATATAATATTTCGAAACGTAAACATTCAATAAAAACGTCCATTCGTTGCTTATAAATCATTTCTGACAATAAAAATGAGAAGGTAGAGTGGTTATGAATGCGTATAATTTCAGTTAACATTTACTGCACTTGTTGAAATAACAAAAACAACAAATAGACTCGAAAATAAATCACGAGATTAACGTCTTCCATATTTTCTTTTATGACTTATGTCTGCGAGTGCCAGCTTTTAATTTCGACCAGTGAACGACTTCGATTTTCCTGCAGTTTAAAAAAGTAACTTATCAGTTAAGAAGAACGGGACAGCTTTATTACTTTACTGGAACACGAAAGAGACAAAAGAGTGCACAAGAGGGAACGAAAAATAAAACAGGGGAAGAAAGTTAAGCGTCCGTGACTTTTCAAGATTTTTTTTTCGGCGTTTATTTTTTAAACTTTACGCTCAGAGCGCGGCGCAGTTCTGTAGCGAGTATATAAAAGCGAGCGTTTTCCGATTTGTCTTTTGTTTTCCTCTTATTTATTTCGTTCCATTTATTTTTATAGACGCTACGAAAACTCGAGGAATAGGTACGTGGTTTTTACGTAATGATGTTTCGTGCATTTGATTAAATTAAAAGATAAGTAATTACTACAGTCTTTAAAATTAAATGTGTTATTATATGTTATGGTGCTCATTCACCTTGGAATACCATAACGAATCCGTAATGTTCTCACGGTTAAAACAAAAATAGTCAGACAGCAAATGAAATCTATATTAGAAACAGTAATAGGTTCATAAGCAATAATGAAAGTAAACTTCCGAACCCCCTAATTACTGTGGAAACTCCGAAGGTAAATAGTACGAAGCCGCTGTTCGATCATCCATCACCGATAGAGAGCCGCTCTTTGTGGCCACCGACCAATTACTGGCATGAAAATTAAATTCACGAAATCTAATTAAGAACAAATTGTTTTATTTATTATGATGCGTCGGGGTCATTTGTTCTTGTCGCGGTGTGCGCAGCGCGGCGCCCGGGGCGGGTCCCCGGCTGTCCGAAGAGCGCCCATCAAACGAAGCCCGAGTTTTTTGGACGATCGACTGATGCCTCGGAGACAGTCAATGCCATCGGGTGATGTAATGAAATGCCTTGGGACCTTGAACTCGGGGAATTAACGACACTCATGTAATAAACGAGTTATTTAACACCAACAGGATACTTTGCTCGCATTTTGTTATGCGCTTAAATTGATGTTTTGATAACCGACTTTATGTTTTGGTGATTTTGAGTATTTTTGAGGGGTGCGTACGAGATAATAAAAAGACCAACTATGGTCAAAATCCTTAGTAAAAGTAACATACTGCAATAATTCGGTAGATTCCACTTCCCTACATTCGGTATGACGTATATAGTGCGGGAGGTTGAGACAGTAATGCCTTCATTTGTTATGTTTGCAAAATGGTTTATTGCTGGCCGTCGACAGCCGACACAAAGACTGACAACATTTTATTGTGAGATTGCCTACAAATGGATCGTGTGTATTCTTTATACAGACCACTTCGTGTGTTCATAACTTTGCGAGATTTTTATAGACATGTAAAATTTATCAAATAATTATCAAATCAAATATTTGGCAATGTTGTTCATTTTAAAGTTTCTTAAACAGATTTCATTAAATTTCATTATTAATGGGCTGAAACTTGCAAGACCATTAAAAAGCAACATCATCGACTAAAAGTTAGTCATTTTAATCGATTTATAAAAAAAACAACGTTTTCTTTTTCTAAATGCAACTTTTCACATAGGTACTTTCAAATGTAAGTAAGCGTTGAAATACGCATACAGATGAGTTACTGCAACAAGCGGGCTATCTCACAGGTGCCGCTATGCATCTTCCGCTCGGAAGTCCCGGGTCAGCACCGGTCCCGATCCTGAGATATCGCTGACCCATTGATCACCCTGTATCAACAAGGTCGCGGACCTAAGGGACTCGGTCACCCGCAACAAGCGATACTAGTAAATTGTTCTCAACAAAAATTATACCTCCTCTCCACTACAGTGACCTATATCAGCATGAAATTATACTAAGATTGAAACAGTGGCCCCCGGCCGATGTCGTATTCACGTTCTGCTCTGGACAGTTCATTTTTAATAATAAATGAGACGAAATCAAGACATGACGAATAAATGAATCCAGAACTTGACGAATAAATGAATATGGAATATGATAAATGGAAGGCTCGGATCCCTCGCGAAGATTTTTTCTTTGGCTCCGGCCGAACGGAAGACGCTGGCTTTTTCCTTTTGTAGCGGGACAAGTTAAGCGTTTTTTGGACGGCCCAGACTGGCGGTGTGATATTTATCATTTGATATAAAAGTCGGATCTCCAATTGTGTTCTTACTTTGATTTCGGCCACTGGGTTTCGAATTAAATAGTGAGTTGCTTCGATTAATCGTGTGTGGTTTCTTACGCATCATTAGACTTATGAATGTAATTTTCTAGTTTTGAAGTTGTGTCGAAAGAAACATTGGAAACAGACGCGTGATTCCAACGACCTCGTAGCTCGGAGACGGGAGACGTGTCGATTTAATCCGGCCCGCGTAATCCGCGACTGCACTAGTCACTGCCACGTGGTTCTATGATAAAGTACCCGAGCAGATTATGCAAATTCTTCAAATTCAATCTCCATCCCTCTCTCGCGCAGATAATGTGTATATATCTCTCCCATTCTCGCAACGTTACGTTCACCCCACAGTCGCGCGCGATGTCTGATGGATGATGCGTTGTTCCAATAACAATTTGGATATCGTATGTTGAATATTTGAAAGTCAGAAATGTGTTTTATATGAATGGATACTGCTGTTCCGATGCGCTTTCTGCGTTCTTTAATATATCATGTTGTTGAAGTTTAGCACATTTTCTATTTACATATTATGTTTTTAGGTAAGCTGACAGTTTAAGGAGAGAAGTTTACAATTACTTGCGATGTCTGCTTACCATTATTCAAGTTGGACAAATGCAATTTTCATGGAATAGTATAGTGGTTGTGGTGTACATATAGTAATCAAGCATGGGCGATCGGTAAGTAGATGAGGTGAACGCGTTAGTTCTCAGTAATCGTGTGAGTCCGTGCGAACGGGCATTTTATACCTGTCACACATTCACTGTTAAATGAACTGTCGATGCTATCGGTTTTTATTATCTACAACTAATTCACTCGTTTCTCTTCAATCTTTTGATGAGATTCTATTAAATGAATTTCTTTTGAGCACCTTACTTGCTAATACCTGATTTGAAATCGTACACCCTTATCAAACTAAAACCAACCCTCAACGTTAACATCTAAAAATTCAACACATGTGCTAAACACTGGGTTGACTGTCCATCGAGATTTGACACAGGGTCAGTGAGTCAGCATTACAGCCGACTTTAGGCCGCGAGTTCTAACACATGCATGGAGCATGACTTGCAGGAAACTTTGACAGGCATTTTTTAATTGCTTGTAAGCTTAGACAATTCAATGCTACTGGTTACAACTCAATTCGACATGTGTTGTATTATTGAATGTTCTAAATGCTTTAAGTGTATGGTTATTGAGTCATCGATCTACGTAATACTGGCTTTTATTCTCATTATTAGATCCCTCTCTTTAGACACCCGTTATAAAGCAGAATAATCATGAAATCCTCCAATATTTAGAGATAAACCTCAACCATAAAACCAGAAAAATAAAGCCCATTTTCTGAAAAAGCATTACGCAGTTAAATAAAATCTCCGTAATTAGAAATGTAGCTCGTTTTGGCAATATTTCCTGCGCATAACCTACCTTCGTCGACGAAGGCGTGGTGAATCCACTCGGAGCGGACCGCAAGTGGCGGTCAGAAAAGAAATAGTGCACGTCGGAATAATAACTAAAAAAAACAAACCTTGGTGGTTTGTCTGTGTGTGTAACAGGAGTGTGGGTAGGCAGCCTGCTAAACGCAATATAAAGTGCGGTTGTCGTGGCATGTGTAGGTATAGGTAGGTAGATATTACCTCTCCCCGCGCGGTCATTAGTACCGCGGTCCCCGCGCCCGCCAGGAGAAAGTATGATTTTACTCCTATAAAGCCGTATTTCTACTCCATACAGGAATTCGAATACGCGTGGAGAAGTTCCCGGGTTCCGAGAAGGACATGTGGCGGTTGCTTGTACATAATATCCAAGTTTAAACAATCTCAATATGGCGGGTGTGCGTTAATTTTCTCGTTGTTTGATGTTAACTTATGGCGCTGGATACGAATAATGTTTTAGAACAATTTTATGTAGCTGGTATGCGAATTGTTCTTGTGTGGGTAAATATTGTTTGTTTACTTTCTTGAATGTTTAATAGGTAGGGATTTTAAATATCTCTACATTCAATTAAAGCCTTCAAAGTTTTATATTTCCACGTAGGTAATTTTGGCCTTTATGGCAATCTTTTTAATGAAAATAGCTTCCTTCATTATAGTCTCATAACATTAGAACACAACAAAAATAAAGGCATCACCAGTACGTACGTAACATTCATTTAATTATGAAGCAGTTATTTATAAAGCGTCCTTCCCTTCGTAATTAGACGGTATATATGTTACAGCAATATGAAATATATGTATTTATTTAAGTGGAAAACTCACATTTGGTGGTGTGGGTTGTCCCAGCTGTGCAATTAGTGGGACCACGTGTCTCGGGGGGAACAACCGCTTTTACGGAAAAAACGTACGGCGCCGCTGACCAAATTGTGAGGTCTCATTGTGGATTATAGGTTTCAACTACTGTACCGTGTACATGATAATTACCTGTAATAGTACATTCAATTTTCGACGTATAGATATTTCAGAATATAGTGTTTGAATATCGTTGTTTTTGTTAGTTTCTATATAGTGTAGGTATGTAAAGTTTTTTATATCTATAACGCCAGTATGACGTCAGTATTTTTTGGTGAGTTTATTCGTTGTTAATTTGGAACTTTAAGCCAATTTGTTTAAATAGCCGTGTCAATTAATTTAGACCGGATCAAGTGAAAAAAAAATAGCGCGTTCATATTTACGAGTCATGGGGATTTCCAGTGCAATATTTACTAATTTAGGATTAGTTTATATCAAAATTAAAAGTTCTGTACGTATTATGACGTCATTACACATAATCTCAGATCTAGTCTGGTAGGTATGATAGAAGGCGAGGAGCGCGGGAGTCACCGAGACACGAAGGGTCGTTGCCACATCGATTTTCGATTTACACCCGTTGCATTCGAACTAGGTCAAGTGCTGCTTGAGGATCAACCTGATCTGAGCCTGTACGCATTCAGATATACGATATTCCGATTTGTATTTTTATTTCAACGATACATATGATTCATAGTGAATATAGAATAATAACGATATGTGTATTTAATAAGAAAACTAAGAATCTGTAGTTAAGTCGTAAATAACAATGTTTTTTTTATGAACGTAATAAATTAGGTCGATATCTATACGAATGTATAATCAGTAAGGTAGATTTTATTATCTTTATTATGTCAATAGAAATAAAGGTGAAGACATTACAGTAAAATTATAGTGTTACCGTATAGTGCTCGGTTCAATGTAAACATAAAACGAGTTTATATTTACTGTTTCTGAACTAAAATTACAGACGTTACTCTACTTATCGTGATCAAAGTAATCCTCAAATTGAGTTATTAGATTTCATTTGAGTTACACTTTGCGTGTGTCGAAGTAAATAGAAAAGTTATCGATACTGAAATGAGGAGTTTTCCAGTTTTCATTAGGGTGCGATTGGGGCAGTTAGAGCCCTTTTATTATCTGCTCGCCTCTAAATTGCCGAAAAGAAATTCCTCCACAGGAAAAAAGGGGAATCGGGGACAAAACCTTGTCTTCCACTTAGCTACCAATGGCACACCGTTATTTAAAAATCGAACACGATAAGAGCCGAAATGTTTTTATTTTTTTAAATGGAAAGAATTTATGTTCGCTTTTAAAAGTAAATATTGCAATCGATGGCAGTTTACAATGGCGAAGCTTCGATAAGGAGTTTTTATTAGATTTAGGGACTGTTAGGTTTCGGACTGTGCGTGCCTAATGTAGCATTCGATTTTCGGTAATGGTCAGCTGATAAGCAAATGATGTCATTATTGAGTCCGCCTTAGTTTGTATCGTTTGCGTTCTATTTCACTTTCGCGAAATGAGAGCCGTATCGGAACTAATAAAAATAACTCTGTATTGGTTGACAGAAATAAAATTTTAGTATATCTTCGGTAGTAAAGTGTGATTTTAATTAAATTTAAATGTTGTATTGAAAGAGATAATCAGATGGCTGTCGTCGAGCTATACATTAGAGCCGGTTGGGGTGAACCCGGCCCAGTGTGATACACCCCCGGCGCTGATAAAGAATTGAGGGTATTAAACGATTACAAATGCTTTGCGGTTCAATAAACAACCTACTGAAGGAAACGGACGTCTTAGACGAATTGCTTACAGTCTAACAAATTCTTACAGAAAAATACGCAGATTTAAAAAAAATATTTAGTGTCAACGTTAAATGTATGCCATTTATCTCTATTAAGCATGAGTTAGTCGAAGGAAATAGGTGATTATGGAACGCTAACAATAGGTCTAGTCGTGTAATACGAATGATTTTAGCATATTAGCATTACGCTAACCTTAAGCAATAACACAAGAACAGATTATATAATATATTACATAACTTTATAAACATCCTCTTGAATTCCATTTTCATTCAGAATGGACCAAGTACATGTGAAGTAACGGAAACCCTTCTGAGAAGAAGACACGTTTACAACCGCATTCAAATGTGAGAAGTGAGGCGACAAAACTGTTCAGATAAGAGGCACCTTCATCCACTCTTATTTATGTAGCCAAGCATCCGATTGAGAGCTCGACGAAAGAGGCCGGGCATTTACACGGGAACACTTATCTACCCCCGACCCTACATTTATTTCCGTTGAACTTCCCAGAGGCTGATTGTGCATACCTTTGCCTGAAAACCAAAATAGTAAAAAAAGTAAAGTAGCGAATACACTTTTATTATTTTTTATATTAAACCGCTTTTCGTTTTGCATTGGTAAAAAAATAAGACCGAAAATAAAAGATTACTGATTGATTCGAATTTAAGTTTCGACTCTGATTATTTTTATAATCAAAAGTTTGTTTTCTAAATTCAAACTTTAATCTTTTTGGGTTTAGAACTGTTTTAAAGAAGGGCAGAGAACAATAAAATCGAAACAAGGAAATATTTAACGAGATATTTTTGAACGAGAGTTCCGTAAAGTTAAATGAGTTTGTTGGCACTGGGTAATCGCGTCTTTGTTGCGCTACTGAATCTGATAAAAATTGTCGATACGCTCCGCTTGATTTTGATATTTATGTATTTATTTTAGAAATGATAATTTTAGATACTTACTGTAAGATAAGAAAGTTGTATTATGTATTTACTTTGTCTTTCGTTTCAGTTTAACTCCAAAGTATGTTTGTGTGTATGTAAGCTTCTGTGTGGAGTTCGCTCTTGTTCGATAACCTCAATGAATCCCCTCTCGCTTGAAACATTTAAATGCAAAGAAAATTGTTACATTCGGTGAATCTAATAATCTTAAGTGTATTGTATGTTGAACATAACATTTGAAACCCCTAGCTTTTTTCACGACGATTTTTACACTTCCGTGTTTCCATAGATAAGCAAATACGGGGACGCGTGTGATGGATATTAAGGGCACACCTTACATCATTTGCGTTATTACCCACCGCTTCGTCCCCGTGCCGCGAGGGGTGAAGGGGGCAAGACGCGCTCCTTATATCTAGATGTTACACCCCCCAATATGCTAAAATCAAATTAGTTCCAAAGCGGAGTGATTCCCTCGCAATCGATCGCCCACTCTCAATATTACGAGCCGAGGGTGGTTGATCGTTTTATTTGAGCAGCACGCGTGTTCTGCTTAATTAAACATTGCACTTTTTAACTATAACGTGAGACTGAGATGTAATAGTGTGATGTTATCTGTCTGTCTTGGAGTTGGTTCAAAGCGTCAATTTCCTACGGGATTCTTGTGAGCGTTTATCTCGACGGGGATCGGGGACGTCAGCGGTAAGTCGCGGGTTTCATTAGCACGGTCTTAGCAAATTAACACCCTCGTGACGAGACGAACGAGGCGCGTGTAGTTGTGTGCCCTGCGGCCACTTACACACTACCCTCACGTTAACGCCTTACTTAATGGTTATTTCGGAACTAAACCTCCATCGTGACATTTGTCTTGTTTGTGTTTAATTACCTTAGGAGATGGTATTTTTTGTTACTAAGGTTTCATTATATTTTTATTGATACTTTATTATTTCCCTTCGAAACCTACCAACGGCGTGTACCAATGTGACTTTTTTCGAGTTATAAATGTACTTCCTAAGATTATTTAGTCACCACTGACAAACGGTGAATGACAACATCGTGAGGAAACCTAAGCTTATACTTTTTAATTTTAAGTTTGAAATCGCCAACCCGCCTTGAATAAACGTGGTGATTAATGCTCAAACCTTCCCCATATGAGTAGAGGCTTTGCTCAGCAGTGGGCATTTTTGAACTGTTGATGATGATTATTCTATTACATATCAACTTATTCTTGTAAGAGATTTTAAATGAAATTAGATAAATTTTAATCCAAATCGTATCAAATTTATCACAAGAAATCATGTAAGTCTCACAGGGTACAGTCGCGGTCGAAAGTAAGAGAGTTGTCGTGGGTCCCCAAGAGATGTAGTTGTTTATGCAGCGACGCTCCTGCGGCTAAACGTTGCTCTGACGGTGACTAATGACGGATGCACTAATAGTTGTGTCGCATTCGCCAGCACTGACGCCATATATCATGCGAGGGTAATGGGGGGAAAACGTCCTATCACCCTCGGATGTGATAAGGTCAAGAATCGTTTGTCCCAAAAGATATTTCAGCGGATTTTACCGAATTTTCGCTTTATTGACTGTGATGTGACAGTGAGATTTGTAGGTGTGTACGCGGGATATATGTTAGTGTTTTTGTTCACAAAGTGATGTCGGTTAGGACTTATGAAAGTATTTCGTTAATTTTACAAAATATATTAAGTCTTATTCAGTTTACTACCTTTTAATATTTCTGAACAATCAATTACTTCACTTCATCATGAAAATAGCTCTCATTCTAAATTAATATCACGTCCATCCTCACTTCATTTAGACAGAGCACAGTAGTGAATAAAATTGATGCAATAAAGTATTAAACACGAACAGCATTAAAATAACGACACGCATCATATAAATGACATTCGTGTCTAAACAAGTCAGCGGTCTCATTAACATTAGCATAAATAAAGCACTTTTGTGTACGTTCATACTTCATAGATTCAGTATAGAACAAGAGCTCGCTGAATATAAATCTAAAGATTAACTGCGTCGTCATGTCGGGATGTTTGTGGAGTGTCGTAGTGTGAGCGTGCAGGAATCTCCCTCGGCTACGGCGTAGCGCTACGGGCTACGGAGTACGTCTCAAGATTAATACATCGTAGAGGCCGTGTTAGTGGTGCAACAATTTGTCTCTATAAATGTTGACTCAGCGAGCGGTTGGCTTGCGGTCTCGTCGCGCGATTAGCCCCGCTAAATTTATTGTTTAATTTCAAAGGCGTTATTAATAACTCGCGAGGAGATTAAACGGATTTCGCGGCTTTGCTTTAAGATGTTCGCCTTTGATTTATATGTTAGAGCTTAATATGCGGTGTCGAGGCTTTGTTGAGATATATGTCGGTGTGAATATTTTATATCACTGCTTGACGGGTAACTAATAATTTTCTGTCTAGCTGTACAGTTATTAAATATAAATAAGACTTTGTATCGTACATTTTCTTATAATAAATCTAAAAAGTCAGTCACAGTTACTTTGAATGTGACGAATTGGTATCGTGATTGTACTTAGTTTAACCTGTCATGTTCATAGCTTTCATTTATCACAGTACATAGCGGTCTTGATCCCAATCCAAGTTATATGAAGTTAGCTCGAGAAGTGTACAGTTACTGTTTTATCAATAAGCACTTATGCATAGAGCTCAGAAACTTAGTTAATTACCCGCGACCAAGCAAACTCGTGTCCGGAAACCGGACAACACGATACGTCGGGCGTCGCACCCTCGTCTCAGACATGCTCCTGTTTGTCGGCAGCCGTGACTCGACCAACAAAACATCCCTCTCCTCACATGCCAATCTCAACCTTAAACCAATCTCTAAAAGTTTAGTTTTGCACATCTAACTACACGGAGTTACGGCGTTTAAATTAGTATACGGAGCCAAGATGATCTAACAACGTTATCCAAATATGTGCTCCAAGTTTTAGTGCATATTGTCGAGAATGTTTTGTAGCCGGCAAGTATTGTTGCCGACCGCGATACCACGGTTTATGCGTGTAAGATGATGCTTGTTTAGAACTCTGATATGATAAATCAGTTTAGAACCACCAAACAGCTCACTCGAGACTCATAGAGGGGTGCAAAATGCCAAACAATCTTGTGTTAAATGAACAAATTGATTATGTAGTATTGTTTACATTGTGCTGGGAATTGGAGATAAATGAAATCTTAATGTTTTAATCTACTACTACTGTATTTTTGAGCCCGCCTCTTGGGAACAGTCACGTTATGTGTGGTACGTTCTCACGGATTCAAAGCGAACAGTCGTATTAATTATTCGGTGGTCTGCACTCGAGTCTTAGAAGCGGAACAAAAAACAAGACTCAATAGAAAATAAGTTCATAGAAGCTTAAAATCTTCACCGTAGATGTGTGTGTAAGATCAAACAATGTACGTAACGCAACTGGTCCAAAACAACGATTTCATCAACGGTGTCCATTCAGAGTCTTACTGACAGAAAACTGCTGAGCAATATCTCCGTCCCGTGCCCACGACCGCCCACGCAGATCTTCTGTCTCTTTCACCAATCACCTAATAGGATTACAGTGGACCGTGGCAGGTAAGTGTCTCTAATTGCTGTAAAAATCGGCACCGACAATACGCCACAAAGAGGCGCCCAGTGTGCGCCCGCCCTTAGTGAGAGTGATTTATTGATTGGCGCGTTCTTTATGTCGGCTTAGGATTATGTTTTGTTTGTTTGTGTTTAAGTTACTCGGCGGCTCCTGTTTCGTGTGTAGTCCAAGGTTATACCTCTATAATACGTTGTCGATTTGTTGGAGGTGCCGAAGCGTATCAGTAATAAAAGGTAAAAAAAAATATGATAAAGAAAGAATAGCCATGAGATATTCAAAGGAAACATCATTGCTACTATTAGCATAAGATTAGCGACAACTGTACCTATAAAGTAACGTATTACCTGTAAAGTATTTTAATAAAATATTAAACAAAAATCACTTAGCTAAACAATACTGTACAAGCATCAATTGAAACAGTAAAATAAATTCTAAAACATATCACATTAACGTTTTAACCTTCGTGTGTCGGGTGTATTATTTGGTATCGGGCCCGAGTATGGGGGTACAAAGGGCCAGTTGTCGTCGCATTGATTTATGTGGCTGCGATGATAGCCGGTGGCAGCGAAAGTGTTGTGTCCAGCGTAAATCATAGCCGGGAATATATTGACAGCCACTGAACACGGTTGTTATAACCGAAAAATTATTGTTTCTGTTTGTTTCACGCTCACTTTCGTATTTATGATTATTATTTATTATTAATAGCGCTTTAATGTGTTAGGGTTTGAAAGAAGGTGAATGTGAAGACAGCGAATGACTCTGAATGTATTTTGAAATATTTTCAGAATATTATAAAATTATTGTGATTTGTTATTGCCGAGAAGTTACCTTCCACAATCGCTAGATGCATATACTTTTAGTCTTATATAGTACTTATATCTGATTAATATAACCTATTGACAAAATTAGACAGAACAACCTTCATATAATATCTCATATGTAATATCTTATAGAGGTATATAATCTTATTTTTTTTAAGAAGAGGCTGCAAGCATCGCTTTATAGATTAAGTTTATTAGAACCTTAACCTAATAACAGTAAATTAAACTTAATAAAATATAATAGGCGAGAGGCATCTTTAAGTGGTCACCGAGATCGATCCGAATTTCGGCTATCATTGTAACCTAAAATTTACGATCATTTTTCACATAAATCAAAGCGGGCCGACCTAAAGATTTATTGCTATATTTGCGAGATGTGGTCAACTGTGCTAGATAAAAGACTACCTGAGTTGTGGCGTTGGTTGCGACCGTAACTAATTTTCACAATTTATGACTTATTTTTGCATTGAAATCGAAAGTGGCGCTATTTTTGCACACCTTGCGCAGTTGAGGGTTGGGAACCTGTTGTACTCAAAAGTTGTTACAAAAACTCTTTGATTGTTTGTGAGACTTTTTTTATGTTTATTGATATTGTAGATTATTAGTTGTACAAACGAATATAATTAATTACAATTTATAGCTTAAAATGTATACAATAATGATTCTCTTAACATTCTCATAATATCTTATGATTAAGGTAATGTACCCAAATATTATTTAGGTGTTTACTGGCATGATGATTTTTGTATTTTAAATTCAACCATCTAACACCCGAATTGAACATAGTTTAAAAAGATTCCAAAAAAAGAATCACTTGTTAAAAATTTCCTGAATATCTAATTTAAGAAAATAAAAAACCGAGCCCAACAAAAAATGTTAGTTAGCGGTAAGCAGGCAAAATGACAAAGTTCCCATGCCATCATCATTATATGTAATAGGTTCGTATTACAGTGAATATTTCAGCTGCTTATTTACAGAACGCAATATAACGCACGCGATTTTTACCCGACCAAGCTTGTAGCTACAATTTTGATGTACCTAATGCTTTTGGTTCCGTATATTTTTTTCTTTTACAGCATTTGAATAAAACTGCATGAATAAACATACCTCTAGATACATTTCTGAGTTTCTGGATTGACAATGTAATGTATTACTTCTTCAGTTTGATATAAAAGATTGATGGTCAACAATAAAACACAACAATTGTAAAAAAAGTCACTGATTTCTTTTTGTTCCTAACGTCAACATTGGTCCATGGTCCATATTCATTAATATAATCTTGGTTTTGTCTTTCACACACTAGAGATGTGTTAAAGACTTGCCTCCCATAACACATATCACATATTTTTTACATTTTAATAAAACCTTTTGTTACACAAAAGTCATTACAGTGAACAAGGAACGTGAAATCGCGAGTGCCTCTCACGTCACTCACGGTCGTCTGAACAAATTGAGACAGTGCAGAAATAACGCGGCTTTGTATTAAAGAATCGGAATGATCGATCGTGTCAGGGCGTTCATTTTAATTTCGATCTCCGAGATCGGCCCGGGGCGTGGTTGTGCGAACAATTTGTTTCATGTCCCTAATACGTATATCTATCTCCAAACTCTATTGAGAATTGTCTTCTATCCGTGCTCCGTGGTCGCTGTAGCAGTTCCGTTATTTTTTCCACGAATAAAGGAAATGTTTGGCTCCAACCAAAAACTATCGTGTTTTTTTAATCCTTGATATATTCTCTGCAAATTACTCTTTTAAAAAAATAAGTATGAATTTACAATTAAATTTTTTGTTGGTACTTCGTTGTTAATACAATCGTTTTGCATAACTGTTTTATTTTTTGACTAAAATTGGACTCTTGGATGACAAATAAAAAAATCAGGAAACGATATTGAAAATGCCGGATATGCGGTATTTGGAAATAGATGCAGAGAAGTAGAAGTTTGTGAAGACGATATCTATGTTTAGGCGCACAAGAGCGTTTGTCGAGGCAGGCGGTTGTGGCGCGGCGCGCGGCGCGGCAGTGCATCGCGCGGGCGTGCATCGCTCGATAGCGCTGACAGTGACGGATTACCCCGGTAGTGCCGGTTCACGGCCGACTCTGCAGCCCTTGCGACTAGGGCTGCCGACAGATCTACATACGAAGAAAGATGTGACATTTTGGTCCATACACGATACAATTTGAGAAAAAAATTAACTGACAAGGATGTAATATAATAACAAGAAATTCAGAAGGCTTACAAAAAGGTTACGACGTTCCAAAGTTTATTAAGAATGATTTGAGTAACGTAATTCATTTATGAAATCCTAAATGTAGTAATAGTATACCAGTGTGGATTAGTTAGCGTTCAATTCCTACATGATAGCTACTTGGCACTAGGCAGCGGTCAACGTCACGTTTACGTCACGTATCCTACGATGCTGCGACTAAAACTTCCAGTGCAAAAGATTGATCTTAATCTTTTCTATATTTTAGGTTAGTCCTAACATACCGTACATACATTTACTTAGTATATTTTGATACCATACATGGTAAAATATTTAAACTAATGCAGTAGGCAACCCTAGACGTTTCTGCAAACTTATATTTGGAGTGGTATCATCAGGGTGCCTGTAAGTAAGTTTGTGTTTAATAATATCAGCAATAATATTACAGAGTAGGTACTGTTGTACTTTGTCATCCTTGCGATTACTCCAACGAAAGGAAATTATGTGCGATGAAATATAGCCATACGAACTCTGTGTATATGTATTAAATATACATTGGGAAATATTTTTTGTTTTAACATCTTTCCTGAAGTTCCGTTAGTAGCTATACTATGATATAGAGATGGATATTATATTATGTTATGTTTTTTGAAATTATTTATTTTAATTAGCTCCGATTAACACAATAACTGGTCGAAGTGGCCTAGACACTGGTTTGACACAACACATTTTTAATATAATTTTATGTAACGAGTTCTGTGTAACATCTAGACATTCTATAATATGTAACATCTAAGTACTAGTTAACCCGGCAAAATTCGTACCGCCATTTTTTTTCCTTTCTTCTCACTTTATAAACCTTCATTTTATTTCCATAGATTAACGTTTTAGACTTTGAGTTGTCCAGTTAATTCTAACTTATATCACATGTTATTTGCAGAATTATACAGATCCAAGAATTAACCTGTGAGAGTCTACTGCTTATCAATTAGAATAATCTGTAAAACGTGTTGTCAAGTTCAAAATTTAAAAAAAAACGGTAATTAATAATAACTTATTATGAAGATAAATCCAGAACGATATACGTTACGTCTGTTAGACCAGTTATGAAAGGAGACTATGAATACAAAAGTTTTATACTTCCTAACTCTAGCCACTCAGTTCTATTGGCAAAGACAGAGAAAAGTTTAAATTTTACATTTGGTCAGGAGCCAGATGAAGATAAAGCTATTTGTATCAAAGATTTCTTGGCTCAGGCATTCAATGTTTCATTTTATTAGTTCACTCGTAGCCCTGGTGTCGAAGTCCCTATCTTCTTTTTGTTGCCCTTATTTCAAGTGACTTGCGCTCAGCACAACATAGTACCTCCTTGTACTCGCCTTAAATTAGAACTTAGAATAATAATCCCTCCCTATCTTTAAAATAGTAAATCGAACCTCCATACTCAGAGTCATTTAATCATAATGGTTACTTAATGCCCTTAGCAATATATTTAAATATTTTCGGAACAAAATCGTTACCAAAGAATAGTTAAAGTAATCATTAAATGTCGCCGGGTACAGCAGAAAGACTTAACATTACCAAACGATCGACCGACTCAAGAAGACAGATATAATTGAAGGAAAGCCGTCCTGATTTTTTAACTACTCTGAACAAAACGCTTAGCGAAGAAGTAACGTTCATAAAATCGTGTTAACGCGTGCGTTTTGTCGGCGGGACCCCCTGGCGAGCCCCGCGGGAGATCGCTCCTGTACACCACGCGTTAATCGCCTCAAATATGAAAATATTATCTATTACACGATGTAAAACTCCTCAACTTTTGTACAAAAAACTCGGAAGGTCGCAAATGTGAACGACCGAGACGAAAGTGTACAATCATCGCGTCTGATTGGTCTTGTGATGTATAGAAAGGTGAACGGGTAATCAGTTCATGTTACAACGGTTCCTAGAATTGGAAGTGTCGGTAACCCACACCGGTAGGCTGATCCTCTTTTTGCCTTGACAGACGTCATTTCTATGGTTTGTAAACAAAGTGTCTGCTTTTTGCTAAGGTAACATTCACAGTATAATTTTGTTCCTTTGTTTTTATTGTACAGCTCTTTTGTGATTAAATCAAGCAGTTGCTTATTAATTTGAAAATATTTAGAGCTGTATTAAAAACCAATTTTGAGTAAATTGTCTACACCTACCTACTAAAATATTGTAAAAAATATTCACAAATAGTAAACCTTGCTATTTTTAATGTTGCAAAAAAGTAAAAGACCTTTGTATGTAGTTATGTTTTTTATCCGCTTATAATGTAATTCCTTTGCTAATTGTATCAATATTTTCCCAAGCTAAAGGTCGGTATCCGTACAGATATGTCGCAATTTGTATCGCATCCTCATGATGTATCGCTCACCAGGTGAGGGTCGGTTCACACGACGGATGGTGATGGATCATCCACCACTCATTGTTCTCCCTAACACGCGTTTTGTCCCAGAGACAAATTTGGGGTCACTTTGTCTTTTATCTATCGTTTAATTGTACAAAAAATATTCTAAATTAAATTGATAGAAAATAGAGAGATAAAACGTGTTTTTAGATTATTATGAAAACATAATAATAAAAGTTGGAAGGCAGATTGAAGTTGCTGTCGATCTGTGTTTTAACAACGTACCGATAAATTTAATAAATTTTGCGGTTTTCGCATATTCAGCGATTTATAATTATCGTGGTATAATTTAGAGCAATCGTCAAACGAGCATTGGATATTGTCCTGTCCCAAGTTCCCGGGTCTCTATTCTTTTATTTACCTACAAGCTTGTCAGCATGTAAAAATTATGTTTTAAAATGTTCTCACTTATAATTTGTGGTTATAGTGCATGTCGGGTATTCCGTTCCGTTACACGGCATGTTGGCGGCGGGTCGGTGGCTCGGATAATACCTCTGCCGACGCGTAGCGATACTACTCCCACACCAAGAACCAACTACAGTTACAGACACAAAACGTCGGCGTCGTCGCGCTACACAATTCAATATATTTCGGAGTAATTTGATGTTCATTAAAGAAACTCTGGGACCGTGAACCAGAATACAATGGTTGAATAGCCATTTGTTGTTGCCGTTGAAAGGCACAATAATAATTCAGAAGTTGTTATTCACGCGGCAGTTAGGCGCACTTACGAAACGAAAATGTCCGCATTTGATAGAGCAGCCATTTTCTTATTGGTGGTCGCTCGCGATGGTGGGGCCTGATAAATGTTTTTGACCGTTATATGCGCTTTCGAAAGTCTAATTCTGATTACACAATACACATCTTCATATTAGTACAGAATTTATAACGTACCTTGTTGACTACTCTTTCTCGTAGTTTTTTTTTCTTTCATCCATGGATATTCTGGAACGTTGAGGCCGCCACCAGGGGATGGCAGGTCGGGCGCATAACCCGGGGGAGTGTGTTGAGGGCTGAGTTCCCCACCACCTAGTTGAGGTAATGCAGTCATGAACTCCGCCATAGAAGGTTGACTGTTGATGAAGCCAGTTTCGGTACATGTTTCTAGCATAGGATGTGGGGCTCCCGCGGTGGTGACGGCGGCCAACCAGAAGCCGTTGCCCCCATGCTCCATGCGCGGGTGCTCTTGGCCCGGCGCCGGCCCCATTGGCGGTGTGTTCCTCGTCTTCACCGCGAAGTCCTCTTCCATTTCATCGCGCACCCCCATACCAACTCTTGTGTGTTGCTTCCCTCTGATAGTGGGGAACTCTTCGCATTTTATCTTGCGCACCAGCGGGTTAGTGTCGAGCGGCAAGGCAGCGGTGTTGCATATCTCTTGCATCGCTGTGTGTGTGCCACGCTGTCCGGCGCCTGATCATTCACGGGACGTGTTTGGCTTTCGTTTCGCCGCATGTGTCATTTTTAAGAACACATCAGGATTATTTAAAGCGGAGATTCTTGTTTATGATTGCTGCACTGGATGTTGAGAGTAGCAGCATATTATCTGAAAAATGTAAACCACTGTTAAAATATTCGAATTTGTAACAACTGAAAAATTTGTTTGAATATTGAGATTACAGGAAACCCGAAAGTATAAAGCGTTTAAAATATCCCTATTTTACTTTAAAACAAATGAAACAACAACAGTTAAAATATCGATGCACCAGTTACATAGTAGGTAGTATAAGGACTGCAGTCTTTCAATTAAGTACACTATGTAAACCGGAGCAATGACAAATCATCTTCATTTGCCGCAGATAGAGAGGCGCCAAATTAAATGTAACGGCAGAAGGTTGTCTCGCGGTTATTTCGCAATTATCCGCGGACATTCAACATTACCGCGGCTTTGTCGGATAATTTGTACGTAAAACCGTGATGAACCCACGAATAATGAGCGAACCAAATTGTTTATTGTAATTTAGAGGCCCCATGAACTGTTGCACGTGACCGACGACAATGAAGCTATTACATTTTTATGAACATCACTGAAAATTATGAAAATGTAATGTTCCGATGTAGATAGAATGGATATTTCATTATCGTGCGTTTATTTGTAACACAGTCATGTAAAATATATGTGACGGGCATTATGTTATGTTGTGATGCGTAACCTAAATGATATAAACAATTCTGTAACTAAGGTGATTCGATGATTTTTGCATAATATGTGTATTTGTTACTGTTAAGAAACTAAGCAAAAAATGCGTTTATCAAACATATTTTGTAAGATTAACAAGTAGTACTTTTACGTGAGCAGGGCATCACTGAAGGGCGGTTGAGGTTACGGACGTGTGGCGTCACTTTTATGGCGCACATGTTGTGGCCAACCAACTCGCCCCATCCGAACGACATGTAAACTCGAAAATGTTCCCAACGCACCGATCGCGCTGTTGGCTCAACGTCAATTAAAATTCAAACCGCGTTCGAAATACGATTTTTTCCACTGGAATTTGTGGCGCGGTCCGGAGAAATGGCGGGAACGCGCCTTTTTGTTTTATTTTATTTTTTTGAAAATGGAACGGCTGGCGGTTAAACCTATTTTAATGCGTATGGGTTGCTGTGTGTTTTGAATTAAAAATTTTGTCTGTTCTCCATGCGCGCGGATGGACAATGAAATGTAATTTCCTTTTCGAGAATGCTACTTTTTATTCGTACGTGTGTAGGAAATTATGCATACTAGCAACTGAGGCACACTTCTAGATTATTTTTATAAATTATTTTACAGTTAAATACTTTTGCGACATACCTACCTATTATTCAAAACAATTCTACAAAACCAACGTTTAGGGGTTCTGTTTATTCACCCGAATTACAATTCACGGTACTAACTCTTTATCAAAACCAGGGCTTTTAAGAAAGCAAAGGAAATTTTAAAAGTCCCCTTTCCCCTTGTTTCTCAGCAGGGTTCCGCAGGTTTTACGCCGCGTTTCACTTTACCGGCGCCCTCGAGGGGCCCCCTTAAAAAAGCATAAAACGTGAACAGAGCCTACTTATGAATTTGTTTATGGCCCCATTTTAGACGACGTTTACTTCAAAATCTGTGAGCTTACGAAATAACAATATTCGTAATTTAATGCCTCTATATATTTATTGATACGAGCACTTTTATAGGCGATATCAAGTTAATAGATTACTCAAACATTTTTATTTAGTTTTATGACTGATTAATTACTGCTTATTTCATTGATTTTTTTCACAATATGAGACTGGTACTTTTTTTTAAGGGTGGAAAATCATCGAATGACTGCTCCCGCCTGGGTGAGGCGGGACACTCCCGTCAGACTCTTACTGACTAAAGACCACCCCGTTCGTTCTCCTGCACGTCGGGCCGGAGCCCTGGTAACCCGTTAGGTTATCCGCGACATGAGACTGACACTAAGTCTGAATACGACGGATTGACATTAAAATAAAAGAATAACTAAAAATATTACTTGCACTAAATACATAGGTTGCCAAAAATACAAGCAAAACCAAAAACCACAACACAACTGCAATGTAGGTTGCAACCAAATTCTATGTAATAAAGTGAAGGGATAAGTAGCTATTATCGTTAATTGAGTTGTTTATACATGGTGTACACTACATAAGCGAACATCTGCGTGTTGCCCGTCCAAACTAGTGGTTAGGGTCCAATTTGCTGGCCGTAACGATTTCCTCTTCGGGGAATCGAATGGCGTGCGTCCGGATGCCGCCCACCTACACACATACGTATCTAAATATGTATGTACAGTGTGTCGATGTGGTTCAACGTACGGTATGGCTGAAGAAAGCCCCAATTATTGTTGATTTACCATGAAGCATGGAGGTCGAGGCTTTTATAGAGGTATGTTATGACTGCTCGTGTGAATGTTTTGAAGTAGTCGGCGAAATTAGAATTTGGACGCAAATTATGCGAAATTCGTGTACATTGAATCTACTGTAGGTACATAGTGCGGTGATATTACAATGAGAGATGTGCTGTCGCCGCACTAGTGTGGCATCATCTCTCTTCTATGGAACACAGTGACTTCAATTTCTTCTACAGAACAAATTCTTCAATAGTATATAATCGTCTATCTATCGGTCTGATACACAAAAAACATTTATTGCATCAATCAACTGTTCCAATCAAGAATTAAACTGTCAAACACCAAGCGGTCACCGGTGACCGCAACCTATTGTTCTTTAATTGTGTCTATATTGACGGTGCTCGACGAGTTAAGTCGAAATCGATTTTTTAAAAAGGGAATATGAATATTTTCATCTACACCATAAAACAGCCAGTAAAATGATATCAGTGGCCAGTTACATTTATCCTATGACACAATAAGTAGATATGTACTACAGAGGTCCGTTATTGCTCATTATTACCGAGTTCCCAGCACGCACGTACAATCAGCGAGAACAATTGACCGCCCGCTTGCTTATTTGTCAATCTGTATTATTGGCCAGTTAATATGTACCTAGCACTGGAATGTTGGCCTAAGTAGGTCTGGCGACAAAGTGATCAGTTGTACAAGATGTACTTATGTAGGTTTGAGAACTGTAGATGTATTGAATTGCATGTTGTGAAATGAGAGCATTGCGTTTATAGTGATAAACATCAATTTTCATTATAAAAGTGTTTATGTCTATTGATTTTAAGTACTAGTACTTCTTTTAAGAATTCCTTACAAAAAATATGAAAATTAAATGCTCTTCTCTTATCTTAATTTTAAACCAATACATGATTGCAAAGTTTTGAATTAAATTAGAACATTATCCTGTTGACGACCCTAGAAGCTATCTAATAATAACCTAACCAAAGCAAACCTAATACTAAACATAAATAAAACAAAACACAACCTTCAAAACCGAAAGATGACCTCAATTCAAATAACAAAGAAATACAAATACAAAAAAAATACACGATACAAACTAAACAGTGTTTGCTAATAAGGTAAAAAACATGTAATTTGCAAGCTACTGCTTTATAATTACAGCGTCATTTAGCCAAGCATTTTAACTCATATATGGTACTTATGTAAATTTTGTGAGGCGTAACACTAACTATGATGGTTATGATACTATGAATAATTTGTACCTTGGTATATATAGCTACCTACGTACTTTTATAATAACTATCGTGAGACATACTAAATGAGAGAAATAATATATCCAGACAATTTACAATAAAAACTTGTTTAAAATAATATATACAATTAATATTAAACTGTCAAATACCAAGCGGTCACCGGTGACCGCAACCTATTGTTCTATAATTGTGTCTGCAAAACCGGTATTCGACGAGTTAACTATAACTAAATGAAAATATATACAACTTAAAATATAAATAACTATGAACTAAAATATTTACATCTTAAAAAAAGGTAATAATAAATAAATAAGCAATAATAAGGCATCAAAAAAAAAAAATTCCTCATCATTATCGTGAGGTAGGGTAAAAGTACTAAATTAACTAAAAGTCGCGGGTTACTCACGTGAAATTGCTCAGAAAAGTTCTAGTAGGTTCGAACCACAGAGGAGTTCTTCCTCATGAGCAGCGTGTGTGGTCGCGGCGATGTCGCGCAGCCCACCCAACTACTACAGTAGGTTAGGGATGAACCCCTCTGTGGTTCGAAACTAGTAGAGCTTTTCTCAGCATTTTCACGTGAATAACCTACGATTTTTAGTTAACCTACGTACTTGTTTAAATAGGACTTGTATGTAGGAGTGTTGAATGGAAGGTTACTGTATAAAATAGTATTTAGTATGCATTGTCAGATAAAGTGTTGCTTTAAGATTTGTGTTAATGTTTATGTTATACGACTTACTCCCGTAACTGTTTATGAGATGACTCGACTAATTTCAAGCTACGCAAGGGCTCATAGTTATGAGCAGCATTGTTAAACAAACGACGAATTATTATTTGTTATTTTTGGTGATATAAGACGGCTATTGATTGTTAGTTAAGTGTGCTAGTGAATTTCTTATATTTACACCTACATACCTGATATTCGAAACGAAAATAACAATTATAACATAATATCATAATGACACAATTTCATTCCTCATCATTGCTTTAAAAATCGACAGTACTTATTTAGCATGTGTGTGTGTGAGTACCTACTTATTTAAGTGTGGGCGAGCTATGCTTCGGCACGAACAGGCTGGCTCGACCGGAGTGATACCACGGCCTCACAAAAGACAGACGTGAAACAATGCCTATGTTGTGTTTCGTCGCGTGAGTGAGGTTACCGGAGGCCCAATTATCTTTCCACCCTTTCCCAATCCCCAAGTCCCCAACAATCTTCAAATTCCTAATCCCAAAAGGTCAGTAACGCACTTGTAACGCAGAGGCGTTACAAGTAAACTCTGGTGTTCCATGAGTCCATGGGCGACGCCGATTGCTTACCATCAGATGATCCGTCTGCTCGTTTACCGGCTTATGTCATTAAAAAAAACATAAGACACCAGGAGAAATCTCGTAAGAAAACTAAAAGGTAATAAATGCATATATGTATGTAAGTACGTACGTCCATTAGAAATTTACCTATTTCATGTGGTATTAACTTTCTATTTCCATCATAGTTCTGACCATAGCTAATAGGCAGGGGAATAATAATTTTTTTGTGAATCCGCAAATTATAGTACCTAGTAATGGAGAGTGTATGGCGAAGTATAAAAAGCAGTTGACATGAAAACCGACTTGGGAACTGTAATTTCCTCAGTGACATGGAAGCGGTTTCCCATACATTCTTATTATCAAATAAAAGGGTTTTAAGAGCTGTTCATTCGTTGCTCAGTTCCTATTGATCGGATCGTGATAGATATGGAGTATAGCTTTCTTACTTAACTTAACTAATTTAAAAAATCGAGTCAGTAGTTTCGATTAGCGTGATAAAATAAACAAAAAAAACAATATCAACAATTATACTTTCAATTTTTTTTAAGGGGGAAAATCATCGAATGACTGCTCCCGCCTGGGTGAGGCGGGAGGGAGTGTCAGACTCTTACTGACTAAAAACCATCCCGATCCTTCTCCTGCACGTCGAGCCGGAGCCCCGGTACTTACAATAGATTATCGTGAAATCGGTTTTAATTTAATTTCTATTATTAATAATAAATTTATACAATTAATAATGAATTTAATAACGCCAAGATAACTATTAGGTTCAAATTGTAAGACATCATACTAATATTATGAATGTGAAAGTTTCTTTATTTGGATATTTTCCGTCATCACGCCGAAACTATTGAACGGATTTTGATGAAATTTGGTACACAGACAGGGTATGGGCTGACTTAGATGGTAGGACTTTTTATCCCGATTTAATGCTCCTATGATATAAAACAGGAATCATATTCTACGCGGACAAAGTCATGGGCAATAGCTAATTAAAAATATTTACCAAACTGTGATTTCTTATAATATATCCAAATAAATTAAGTATATGAAGGTATTAATCATAACAAGGATTTTGATATTCATTGTGTATTTGGTTCAATTGTTTTGATTATTTACGTGGCATATTTATTTGCTCGTTGCTTGCCTTGTTGGCCGAGTGGTCGCAAGTGCGACTGCCGGTCAAGGGGTCTCGGGTTCGATTCCCGGGTCGGGCAAAGTACTACTGGGTTTTTATAAATTCTCAGTAGTAGCACGAAGTCTGGAATTCTGCCCGGTATATGGCAATAGGCTTACCCCCTATTACATGGGACTCATAACATGAATAGTGAAAAGTGGGTGTTACATTGTACAGTGGCATAATGTACACACAACATCGTTAATTAGTTCGCAGCGCTACACATCGACACTAGTATGACTACACAATATACATGTGTGGGTAATTTCATATTAATAGATATGTATAGAAACATTCGTCTATCACACACATCTTGGTATTTAAATATCATTTTTGTGTCGGTATACGTAATTATTTAGTAAATAAGTTTAAATAAAAACGAGGGTAAAGATAAAAATAACTTATAACAAACTTTGAATAAATCGAAATCAAATAATGAGCAATCGAGCTATACAATACCCATATAAATATAGTGTTTTCTCATCGTATTTTTATGTTACTGAATGGTATACAATATTTCGATGATCTCATTCACAGCGCGTTTGGCGTAATGGTTATCACCTCCAGTAAAGTGCCGCCGGATCGATTCCAGCATTCACAAGTTGTTTCAAGAATTCATTAATCAAATATTTAAATTTTGAAACAATGTTTTAATCTTTTCTTTTTTTTCTATCCTATTTTTCTAAATCTTCTTATGTTAATTTTAAAAGTATAAACTTTATCGCATGATATTTCCCAATTCGACTATAAGGTTTATTGGCATATTGATTAATTATTATTTTAAGAACTTAACTGTGGTATGATAATTAATTATTATAAATATTGAATATAAAACCACTTATTTGTATAATAAATAAATTAATTGTAATAAAAGATAGTATTGTTTTATTTACCGACTTATCTGCTTCTTTTATAGCCTGATCTAATATTTCAAAAAACAAAAAAAAAAGTAATAAGAAAAACTACATAGTAAAATAAAAAAATAATCTTTCAGCTGGAATAGAACTCATATCATCATTGATCATTTAAAGACGATAAAAGCGTGCTCAGTTAGCCAGTCGACCACGAATACTACGTTAATACCCGTCAAAATGTCGGGTCATATCAATGATTGTAAATAGTTTTAACCTTACCCGTGAATTAAATTATAAAAATACGTATACCGACACAAGAATGAAAATACCAATGTGAATGTGGTGGACGAATATTTTTATACACAGTAATATGAAATTACCCACACATGTTCACTGTGTAAAAGATAGTAGTGTCGATGTGTGGCGCCGCTAACTAATTAGCGGTGTTTTGTGTACACGTCTGCCTACCCCTTCGGGGATAAAAGGCGTGATGTTATGTAATATGTTATTTATTTGCTCGTTTCAGCAAGGATTTTTTTTAGAAAAGGATTAATTCATATTTTATTTATAAATGTCTATAAATATGTACTATTAATGCTGACTTAAATAGTTATTGTTTTGCCTTTTGAATAAGGTGTTTTAGGTAGCAAAACGAATGACCTGTAGTTACCATATTGACTACTTCTGTATATATATATGTATACGTGTCTATGAACGTATCTAAGTCAGTAATACAAGTATCTATTAACTTATTCGACTTGTAAAACCTCCACCAATTTAAACTATACTAAAATTATAAAGAGGAAATATTTGTATGTATTGTAAAGCATTGACTCATAAATTATAGAACCGATTTCCAAATGTGCTAATGGGACGACGTGCTCCATCGTAGACCGCATCATCGCTTACCACCAGGCGAGATAGTGGTTAAATGTCGGCCCATCAAAATAATAAAAAACAATCTTTTACCATTTGAAAGCCACGTTATCACTGATTGCTATAGGCTATTTTATCTAGATATTCATAGGAAGGTATAATGAATACTATGAGAATACAATCAATACATGACTTTTTTTAGACTAGAAGTAGGAACGATGTGGTTTTAAGTTACTAAGAGTCTGACACTCCCTCTCGTCTAACTCAATGCGAGAAAAGTCATTGGATGAACATAAAACAGTACAAGAACAATACAATAAGAGAACTTCAATCAGAATCTAATGTTCCTAATATTAGGTAATAAATGAAGTGTGACAAGGCCCATTATAAAAATAGTGTAACAAGGTCCATTATAAAGCTGTATTAGACCCATTACATGGAGGCCAGCAGGGCTGATGCCCGATACGGAGCCGCGGACGGCCTCCAATTGCGTAGGAGTAGGAACAGGGTGGTTTTTAGTCAGTAAAAGTTTGACACGGGCTCTCGCCTAGCCCAAGGCGAAAGAAGAAATTGGATGATTTTCCCTACTCAAAAAATACACCTATTACAAAGTATATACAGTAAATATCTTCTAAAATAAGTATCTACTTGCCAACTTTGTTAACTCTAATCTACATTAAAAAAAAACAAGAACAATACACACTATTTTAAGGTCTTCAATCAGAATCATAATATGATCTCAATATTTGGTAATAAATAAAGTGTAACAAGGCCCATATAAGGGTGTATTATGACAAAGTGCTTGGAGCTGGTGTGTCGGAAGGTATGCATCATAATTCTGCTCGTAAACGTCGGAGCTACATCAGGGATACAGAGATTTGTGATGGATCGCGGGAAAGGGAAACTGTGATACATTGCTGAGAATGTTGGCAAATTTGATTTTTTGGTGGTAGTTAAGGCGTCAATCGAGACAATTGTTGATTTGTTTAAGTGTTTACTATGTAATTGTGTCACATAAATGGTAGTAGTATTGTTTTGTCAAAAGTTTATAGATGAAATACTTTTGTCTAATGTAGAGGTATGGTTGACCTTTTCAGAATGCAAAATAAGTAGCAAAAATCCGTTGCCTTAAAAACTGATTACTTTTTTGTACGGTTTTTAAATTGCACAATATTTTAGAATGGATTGTATTAAAATGATAATATGTATGTGTTATTGCGACAGCAATAAGTTGCAGAACAAGTTTTATAAAGGTGATTAATAGTTACATAACACAAAATATAAGTGCTTACAAACTTGTATTCGATGTCAACATTATGTATATTTAGAGAACATGTGTTTATAAAATACTGGTACTGTTGGGGTCAATGTCCTCTTAATTACTGAGTACATAAACAACTGAGATATACGACGAATGCTCTTACTGCATATTATAGTTACATATGACAAAGGTAATTGTTATAGAGATGTTATATAACTGTAAGATAATTGTGTCTGATAAGAATTATCTTTATGATCGCATTGATAGTGTAGATATCTAAGGAATTTAACATAACATGACATCACGCCTTTTATCCCCGAAGGGACAGAGACAGGATTTTAGGGTTTTGGTTAAGTTTAAAATAATTTAGAACAACTAAAATTGATAGTGCAGATAGGCTTTTCTAAATGATAAATATCGCCACATTTAAAAGGAGTCTAAATAAATAACACGTTTCTCGTTTAATATCTGTAGAGTGATATTAAACAACTATTCTCAAGAAAAAATACTAACACATGCACAAATATTTATCTACATCGGACGAGTATTTACAGAGATAAACGCATTCAAACGAGCTCACAAACAAATTCTTCAGTTCTATCAAATTACATAATAAATAAAGTATAGTTTATCAACTTCTCTAATACATTACATTAGTATTAACTTTTGTATTAAGCTTGTAATTATTTTAAGCGAGGATGGAAGAGTTCCCGTCCAGATTGAACCGGTGATGGATCACGGAAGGGGTGTGGAGTGTGACATCCCTTACTTATTACTTAACATCAGTATACACTTATACCCTTACTTGGAAGCACTATTCTTATCTTTGCGAGTAAGTTCTTATACTTGGAATATTTATTTTAAAACTGTAGGTTATAGGTTAACTTGTATTGTGTTTTTTTTAAGGGGGAAAACCATCGAATGACTGTTCCCGCCTGGGTGAGGTGGGAGAGAGTGTCAGACTCTTACTGACTAAAAGCCTCCCCGTTCCTTCTCCTGCACGTCGAGCCGGAGCCCCGGTAACCCGTTAGGTTCTCCGCGACTCCGAATAACTTGTATTGTGTGACTTAAAGATTTATAGCCGGTATGATACAGTATTGAATATTTATAACAAAATTCGCTGTTACTTATTTCTTTGCCCGTATGGTCAATGGAAATAAGTAGCCCGTATCACTCTACAGCCGTCAAACTAAGCCCTCTTAGGCACTAGCGGCCAACCGCATGGGGCGGCTGGCCGTGCGGCTCGCCGCTTTTCCAATTTAATATATAACCGCAAATCCTGTGCGCGTATATGGGAAGTTGCATATAAAATCTTGTATAATATCGAACAATTTTGATTCGAACCAGTCGATCAGACCTATTTAAAGGCCTATGTTCAGCAGTGAACGTCTTATGGCTGATGGGATTATGACATTTTGGGTACCACAACCGTATCATCGAAAGATCTAACGATTTTATAACACATGCTTCTGCATATCGCGTGCAATTTTTCCTTTTTCAAACGTAATACGGACAATTAATATTAGGATTTTCTCCTGTGTCTTGGGTGCCTTTACCAACATATAATTTGACATACACATCACACCCAGCCGCGGAACAACAATTTGTGGATCACATAAAGAATTGTTCCGTGCGGAAATCGAACTCGCGACACGTTGCGCGACAGCCAGTTGCACAGCCACCGCAACAACTGTGCAGTCATGTCAGTCATTATCAATATTACCCTATATGTTACTTCAGGCTACAATCTTCCTCTATACCAAATTTTATTCAGATTCGTTAAGTAGTTAACATATTAGGGAGTAAAAAACATACATATAAACGTTCTCATCTTATCAGTTAAAATATTAATACGAAAGATACAAGAACTAACTATAGGGTAGTTTCCTAAATTTATTTTAATGTCCGTCTGGTAGATTAATTTAAAACTTTAAACACGTATTTTTTCTTTTCTCACAAAATAAATACTTTTGACAATATATTCATTTGAAATATCATGTGACGTCACAGCCCACAGCGTTATGACGTAACGACCGAACTCCTAAACTTAGCGCCATTTTATCTAAGTATTGCAACTTAATACGAGAAAACAAAAAATTATGTCTCTAATATTTTTTCATTGTCTGTGAAACAAGTGAATTTATTTCTGCAAATAGGCTATAAAGCAGCACTTTTACACGTCAATTTTATCACGATGAGGTCGACATTTCCTAACTGACGGACTAATTAGATTTATAATTTTGATACCCTTGAAACTACCCAATTTAACGTACTGTCTCTGACAGACAGACTGTAAGACTATTCAATCTTTAATTTGATGTTTAAAAAGTGCATGTGTACGTTACAGTTTTTATTGTTTTTATGGCATAAGCCGGTAAACGAGCAGGCGGATCACCTGATGGTAAGCTATCGGCGTCGCCCATGGACACCTGGAACACCAGAGGCGTTACAAGTGCGTTACCGGCCTGAGGATCGTTGGAGATTCAGGGATTGGGGAGACTGGGGAAGGGGAGGGTAATTGGGCCTCCGGTAACCTCACTCACACGACGAAACACAACGCAAGCATTGCTTCACGTCGGTTTTATCACTCCGATCGAGCCTGCCGAAGCATGGCTCTCCCACACTTAAAATGAAATAAATGCTTCAACTTTGATTCAACCGAGTTGTTCAGTAGATACTAGAGGTACATTCTTGCACCATATGCGACACTTGCTTATGTTTCGATATAAATTCAGAGCACGCACTGTGGCGGCTTGTCATGAACATAACATTAGGTGTTTATTGCCGTTCACTTGTAAATATTGTATGTTGAAGTATTTTAATAATTTGTCGTAATTTAAGAGTTATTTTTCATGATATTATGTGAGTGTTTCAAATATTTTGTGCTTTGCGTTGCTGTTTGTTATGTCTTTTTGAATGTTATATTATATATTATGTGAAGCTAATAACAATAATACCTGAGTGTCGATTCTGAAAGGAGTAGAAAGAGGTGTGTTATGTAAAATCGGGTTAGGTAGGGATGTTACTCGGTTTTGGCACTTTTATTTGTTTCTTCTAGACTCAATTTTCGATTGCATCTATCGGCTATATTTGCATAATGTTTAACATAACATCACGCCTTTTTATCCCCGAAGGCGTAGGTTTCACTATTTATGTTATGAGTCCCATGTAATAGGGGGTGAGAGAGAGTTGCATAATGTTTACTTTCGAAAATTATAGTGCTAAAATAGGTTGTCTGGTGACAATGCTCAACGAATCATCTTGCTTTTGACTTACATATCTACAACGCAAAAATAGGTATTAGAATAGGTCAGTTATGAAATATACCGAACTTCTATTACAAAAAATATGATCAATTTGAATTGAAACTCTAAAAAGGACTGAATATTACAAACATTACCTTATGGAAAAACATATCTTGCTGAAAATGGTTTTGAAGCAACTTCACTTAAACAAGAACACAGAGTGGACAACAAATAAAACACGTCATATTTAAACAAACAAAACAAACAGAATCCTATCTTAATCCCACGGTTGTATGCACATCACAAACACATATATACTTCATAAAACTTAGAATGTGTTCGCACGGCATGTTGTAAGGCGTACCGAGTAGCGACGGCGCGGTGGGCGTGTCGCAACTACGACCGCCCAGCGAACCGCCCTTCTAGCATACTAGCCTTCGAAATATTATTCGAATTATTCCTAGGATAGAGGAGAATTAGTTTTGAATAGATTAGGTTTACTATTGGTTTTAGACTTGTCAAGTTACAGGCATTAAGAAAGTTTGTTTGATGTAGAAATGATGTGACTAAGATTGTTTTTAGCAAATTGTTTTAATATTTGATTGTTATTTTAAAGTATTTGTATGAATTGTAATCTGAAATATATGTAATTGATTTGGCAGTTTTAAATGCAATTTAAATACTCTAAAAGAAATGCAGCACAAGGTAATTGCTGATCCTGTAATATTTGCGTAAATTCTTATTCATAAAAATAGAAGTTACAACATAATTACAATACTAAAAAAGAACTTAAATACAAAAATGCGATTCCATGTGTAATTTTATTGAGGCTGTAAAATTTCTGAAGAAGAACAACTCCTATAAAAAGAAATATCTAAAAGGCAAATCGATTCTTTGATAATCATGTTATTAGGTAGATACTTATAGAAATGCCATAGAAATTTAAGCAACGTTAATAAATGCATGTTAAATGCAGCAACAATAATTAAACATGAACAATAAAGTAATATTATTAAATATGAATGAACATTTGACTAACAATAACGTAGACTTTTGCTACGAAATTCGTAGATGGCCTACGAAATTCGTAGCCAAAGATTTAAACGCTTATTGAAATTATTTAATTTGACATAACATTCTTATATTTATTTCTCTAAGCAACAATATCTACTGAACAGGACCAGTGTTGTCAATAGTGTATGTTATTATTTTCGTAAAAAGATATAAGTATAATATGGTGAAGCCTAAACTGACCCAGATAAGCTTATACAGGTGCACCTATATGGCAAAATTTAGGATGGCTTTGTGATATTCCCATTTATCATCCATTTGCCGTACGACCAAATATGTATTATTCTATAGACACACAGTTTATAGAACATTCATTTTAGTAGTTAGAAATTTGTTTGGTAAAACATCCAGGTATCTTCATCATCATAAGATGTTCACAGCTGAACATTGCCTTGTTAAATGACTTCTAGATAAACTGATTAAAAGTGCCTTGCATTCAGCAACTCCTTCCGACTTTTTTATGGAATAAGTCGGCAAACGAGCAGACGTATCACCTGATGGTAAGCAATCGGCACCGCCCATGGACACCTGGAACACCAGAGGCGTTACAAGAGCGTTGCCTATATTTGGGAGTTAGAGATTGGAGGATTGTACCCTTAGATCCTGTGCCTCAAACTCTTAGGAATGCCCAAGGGCTTCGGTCTTTTGTATACTTGATAATGATGCACGTGACAGCTAAATGTCGACTGTCAGAGAAAATGCCTGCGGCATTAAGTCCGTCAATTTCACTGTATGTGCAATACAGATTAATAAATAAAAAAATAAATCAATTGATCACTTAGATCACTATCAGTATTTATTATGCAATAAATCAGTGTTCAAATAACCATCATTTATTCATTTATCAAGATAATCTATATTATCTTACTTTGTTTTCTATAACCAAAATAAATATATTACCTAAAATGTTGTTTAGGATAGTTAAATATATTTACTTGAAAAATCATAATTTTCAAATCAATATTAGAGTATTTTTAATGTATTATTGTTAGGTATATTTAGCTACCTGATAGAATATCTCGGTCACGTACTGAGACATAACAGATACATGCTGCTTCATCTTGTAACGATGGGTAAGGTGGAAGGGAAGAGAAGCGCTGGGCGTAGGAAAAGGTCGTGGCTGCGCAATATTCGGGAGTGGACTGGTATCAGCTCTGTGGAACAACTTTTCCGCCTGGCCAATGACAAGGACCAATCCAAAAAGTTGACGGCCAACCTTCAGGAATGAAGTGGCACCATAGGAAGGAAGCTACCTGAATATTTATTATAGGACCTACCTACAACTTGTACCTAACGCAAATATACGTATATAATTATATAGGTACATACAAGTATGTTCAACCCCATCAACAGCCTATAATTGCCCACTGCTGAGCAAAGCCTCTTCTCACGTGAAAAAGGATTGAGCATTAATCACAACGCTTGCTCAATGCGGGTTGGCGATAACAAACTTAAAATTAGAAATTATTATTATTTATTATTATTTTACACTTTAATGCACACAAAATAAGGTACCTACATAAGGCGGACTTAAAATTATAAGTCCAGGTTTCCTCACGATGTTTTCCTTCGCCGTTTGTCAGTGGTGTCTAAATAATCTTAGAAAGTACATATAACTCGTAAAATGTCACATTGGTATTTGCCGTTGGTAGATTTCGAATCCGCACCATTGTGCATGAGAAACGGGTGTTTTAACTTCCAGGCCACCATGACACAAAAATATGTTATAATATACTACAATAACTGCGGAGTTGGATCACTTGGAATAGGTAATTAAGTATTATAAATAAACAAAGAAACTATTACATTAATGAATTCAATATGCTGCTCATATAACTCGGCTGCCTCATTGGCCGAGTGGTCGCAAGTACTACTGCCGGGCAAGGGGTCTCGGGTTCAATTCCTGGGTCGGGCAAAGTATTACATACTGAGTTTTTTTTTTAATCTCAGTAGTAGCACGGAGTCTGGAAATGTGCCCGGTATAGGCTTACCCCCTGGGCCTTACATGGGACCCATAACATAAATAATCAAAAGTGGGTGTTACATTGTACAGTGGCATTAAATGCCGTATTGTGCACCTCTACCTACCCCTTCGGGATAAAAGGCGTGCTGTTATGTTATGTATGAATTCAATATATTTTGAAATTGTCTGTACCTACCTATGTAGGTATATATTTAAGTTATCTAGGTAGGTACCTACTATAAGTCATTGATTATGTATGATTACGTATTTACCTATTTATGCCTAAGTAAGTAAGTATATTATGAGTACTAAATTACTTGCATAAGTTACTGAATATGTACCTACATAGTAAATTAATAAAGCCTATGTATTTATATTGGTAGGTATACGTGTGTAGATATAGGTATTAAGCAGTAGATGTACTATTGTTTATATACATTAATTTAGTATCTAGGTATTTGAAATAATTTACCAGATAATTAGGTACCTAATTATATCATTCATTGCTTACACAACTATGATTGTATTAAGGTATCAATACAAAATATAGAAAAAATAGATACTCACATTTTACCACGACGTGAAACCACAGAGTACAGTCAACACAAAAATCTTAGTCATAATCCAAGAAACACTAAACACAGCACTACACTAAAACTCGAGTATGTATTCACAGTACACAGTTCTATAAAACACTAGCCACGAACAGTCAGCAAAAAAATGATTCAGTAAATTCTTATCAGCGTTACTATCGGAATGTCAGTGTGGCGTGGCGACTGTCAACTGTCTACTAAACGAATCGTCACTGCTTGCTTGCCGCCATGCCCACTTCCATACAACACTCATTCTCTAGTCAACGTATCTCACGAAAGTAAACAAAGGAAATGTTATCTTCACCCCACCACATAAAGCTTCAAATTCCATTCCTTATCTTTCGGCTCTTACGTCCACACGGTCGTGGAACGTTTCTATGAAATATATTTGCTATACTGCTCGCACCAAAGGATTGTGCGATGTTGCGTCTCTATCATTCTACCTCTATGTTTGGTATTTTAGTTTTTAAATAAACTATTGTTTTAAATTTAAGCAATAATTTTGTGAAGTATTTTGAAAATAATATTTATTTCTTGAATTAGGATGATGCGACAATTTTGGTTATTTTAAATGAGAATACTGTATTGACAATGAACAAAAGTTGTTGTAAGAACGCTCCGCCGAGCGCTCGAGTAGCGCCATCTCATTTACTCTCATATTTCTTGTTTGTTTCACGTCCCGCGATTGGGCCAATAGCATTTACGGAGCAACCCACCTTACGGCATATAAACTAGCGCGGAATATTGTACTCTATCGCTTGTGAATAAAGTTTAACTTTTTAGCATTTAATTCCGAGTTACCGGCGTTTGTCACGCAAGAGTTCTAATTTTAAATCAAGTGTAGGCGGAGCTCTTGTGTCGGAGCTTTTATATTGAAAAACAAAATGTCTTTAACGAAAACCTGTTTTGAGAAACTTAAGCCTTTTATGTACGGAAGTTTTAAGTTTAGCGTTGAAAGAGACTTGGGACGTTTCGGTCCGGAGCAGCGCGGACCTAGTCTCGCTGAAATAAAGTAAAAAACTTTAGTAACCGGCTTGTCGGTATTTTCCTTTTGTTTGATTTTTGTTTTGTGAACGGGACATTGCATGAGAAATGCAATGCAACAATATGGCGTCGTATTCATCTTTACTACGTATGCAATTTTCATGGATTATTGAGCTTTGTGAGAGATGAATATAGATAACGATACGTATTCCGTATTCAGTTGGTATAACCTACCTAGATACTGATGTATGTAGAGAGTCAGTTGTATATTTTGGTTGTGAGGAGCTGGTGTCTGTGTGGAAGTAGTGGGTAGGTGCGGAGGTTCGTCTGGCGTCAGTTTGGCGGGTGAACTCATTACGGTTGTCGGTCAAGGCCTCGAGGTCGCTGCGGTGGGTGGCCGCCTTAATTACACCCTACGATTTAGGATTTCTTTTCTCGTGCACTGTTGTTCATGACTCCTCATACATTCTTGTGGGCACAGACGTGTGACTATCAAGATGTGGAACTACTTTTTGTTGTAAATTACACAATTTTATGTTACCTATGTAGTTATGTTTTTAATGTTAGTTTAATATTTATTTTGTTATATTCACATTGAATTTAGGTTTTGTGCTATTTTCTAAGTTAGCCTAGAGTTTGTACATTAAGTTCTGGTTTTAGTTTCTAGGTTTGGTAAAGTATCTGTAGCTAGTTAATAGTTATTTGATAAATGTAGTAGTCCAATGTCTGTTGGTTGTAAATAGATTTTATTCCCATTATTATTCATCTTTAGTTTAACTATGTCCTACATACTTACCTTTGTTGTCATCAGCATTAGTACATTTCCGACCACTGTACTACTGGAAACCTCTACAATAGCATGTCATTAAATTCGCTACATTCAGCTGTTCGCATTCAGCTACTTTGCCAATATTACAACTCCAACGCGCGCCTCAAGGAGCCATCAGACCACCACAGATGGGGCCCAATAGGGCTGATGCCGATATGGAGTCGTAGAAGACTTAACGGGTTGCCGGGGCTCCGGCTCGAAGGGCAGGAGTACGGAACGAAGTGGTTTTTAGTCCTTTAGAGTCTGAAAGTTACCTTACCTCACCCGGGCGGGAGAAATCATTGAATGATTTTCTGTCCTTGAAAACATCTTATAGGTAACTAGCAAACCCGGTGAACTCCGTTTCTCCACCAGATGGCTTCGTTTTATGTAACATTTCGTTTGGTGATTAAAAGATGAAGAATTTTTTTTCCCTGAATTTTCTCAGATCTTTCTAACGAATGCAAAACCGTGGAATCGTTCGTTCGTCCGTTCGTGCAATCGTGCGTTCTGGAGTTATAGCGTCAGGAAGGAAAACCCGACTTATTTTTATATAGTAAATATACACTTACCTATTTGTATAATTTTTACATTCATATAGGTATACGATCTTACAGGTATTTACACCAATAAAATGAATATAAGTACTTACCTATACATACACATATATCAACGCTATATAAAGTGTAGCCTTCAGCGAGTAGCTTTATATATCGTTGAATATTCAAGAGGAGACTTAAAAGGAATAATTAAATGACGTTAAAAACTTATTTAAATATTCCACAGAGCTACGAACCGCGTCCATCAGTTATTCAAAACCTGTTTCACTCATTAGTTGAGTGCGTATATTCGCTATTATTATTATTATACCTAGTTGCTATGGTTACGTGTTGGTTGATGTCTATGCATACTGACAATACCTATATAATTTTATTCCTAATTAAGATCATTGGTGGTACAAGTCATTTTTGGTGTTGTATGTCCAGTCTGTAGACTGGACTTGCGAAGTTCTGCAGATGAAGCTCAGTTTCGTGCTATTCAAGGGGTCTATTTGGAATTTAATAAACTTATAAGAATATGACGAATTATTCGACGAATGATCATGATGGTGAAAACCGACCTAATAGAACCTAAATGTCTATCCTCACCCTAGTGGTTTGTGTTCGGTTAAGATGTTTATTTGTTACCGTAGCTGACTGTACCTGTACCAACACACATTTGTTCTCTCTGCACTTATCTCAAGTAAGTTTAGGATAGTGCAGTACCTAGCTACTCTCCTATGTTTTTTTTCTCATCTGCTGACTCATTGCTTCATATCCTTAAAGATCAACAACAGCAACGCATTGGTAATGTCTCTAGAGTGTAGCGTCCAGTAGTGGTCCTCAACGTCCAGTGATCCTATAGTATACCATCAGTGATTTCTTTGTTCGTTTGTCTTCTATAGAAAAATCATTAACTACACTAGTCATGTCGCGGAGAACCTGACGGGAACCGGGTTACCGGGGCTCCGGCTCGACGTGCAGGAAAAGGAACGGGGTGATTTTTAGTCAGTAAGAGTCTGACACTCTCTCCCGCCTCACCCAGGCGGGAGCTGTCATTCGATGACATAACATAACATAACATAACATCACGCCTTTTTATCCCCGAAGGGGTAGGCAGAGGTGCACATTACGGCACTTAATGCCACTGTACAATGTAACACCCACTTTTCACTATTTATGGCAATAGGCTCACCCCCTATTACATATAGGGGGTGAGCCTATTGCCATATACCGGGCACATTTCCAGACTCCGTGCTACTACTGAGAATTTTTTAAAAACCCAGTAATACTTTGTCATTCGATGATTTTCCCCCTTAAAAAAACACAGTCATAAATACGATACTTGTGTACTATACTCCTATATTGTACTTACAACACAAGTAAAAGTAAAAAAAACGCACCAATAACATGGAACGTTTAAGTTAATAGTAAGTTAGTGTTAGATCGTGATCGGTGATTGTCAATGATTAATGTTAGTATCGCATACACGTTTAATGAAACTGTATCAAAACATTGATACGTTGTAATTATACTCTTAATATTGTATTGTTGAGATTGTATGGTACCGCGTTCTGTATAGGTACTCGGCAATCTTCGGTTATTTTCGGAGATACGAAGGTGCGAGGTGTGCTGTAGCTGTAGATTGTAATCAGATAGTAGATAGTAAATATTTAACGACTTCTTTGAAAACATGATTTGACATTTCATTTCATTACTATGATTATCGCGTTTGGAAAAAATATGGTAGGTATATCTACATGTGTTAGATAAAAAAAATCTTCCACAAAATGTGGTAAACAATTTCACGCTCATAGATAACGGTTTTTCAATCCACCGGTGCAAAAACAAAAATAGAAGGCTTCAGTCCCGTCAAGTGATAAGGTATAATTTAGCCTCATATTACGAGACATGTGCACGAGAGGGTTGACTGTCATTAGTGTCAGATGCTCTCGGTCGGGCCGACCGTCTGTCAACTGTTGACGAGGCTGCAGTCAACGGGTTATATCTTGGTCATTCTCAGTCAAGGTGAATGATTTCAATGACTAATTTTGATAAGTTGTCTTTCGATCTTGTTTTGATAACTTTCACTGAGTCTAAACTAGTAAGTTGTGATTTGGACTTTAATATTACAAAACGAAAATCTCTCAAAACCACAATTCAAGACAAATTCTTATCTAGGTAAGAATATGCTAGCAAAAGAGAAAATTGTTACTCAACTATCATATTCATCTCAAAAAGTTGCTACAAAACATTTCTACCTGCATATAATCTTTAAAACTGAACCAAAGAAACGGTATATTTGTTCAATTTACAGATCCGTTGTTTCTCCGTCTAATTAGGCCGGGTTTCCTGTACATTTCCCACCTGTCGAGCCGCTGCCGCTGCCACTGACGTACCTAGCGCCGAATTAATTACTACGATCGATTAATACCCGCCAAGCCAAAACTTAATTATGGGGAGAAATTATTTCGCAAGTTTTTGTGCTGCGTGCAGATTCTTTATTTAGTATACATTGCTTTGGACTTGATTGTCTGTCGTCATTGTACTAACAACTGCGACCTTACGGTTATTTATTTTTGTAAAAAAATATCACCTATCTTCTGGTAGAGTTTCACGTTTTACCTGATGTTGTCTTACATTATATTTATATGTAGTTCTTTCTACAAGTAAGCAGATGCATAGTGCAATGTGTATCTGGCGCAGGATACAGGTGTCTGCATGTTAACTCTACCATAAAAGTATCTGTTCTTGTTTTTACGAATTCAGTAATATGAATCCACTTTCAGATAAAATGGTGGTGTCGTCAACTTGTCTTT
This sequence comes from Spodoptera picta, assembly GCA_038387885.1. Lineage (NCBI taxonomy): Eukaryota > Metazoa > Arthropoda > Insecta > Lepidoptera > Noctuidae > Spodoptera > Spodoptera picta. Next base: position 104,145 of record JAZHFQ010000227.1, on the reverse strand, counting down.
ACAACACAAGATCCACAAACGTCCTTCCCAACATATTTCTTCGTTATTGTCAGATTTTAAATGGTTACAATGTATCAACAGTCTCCCGGGGCAGTTCAGTGCACCTCGGCCACCGCTTTTTGTGGCGTCGAACGCTCACCCGCTTATTTGCTATCATTAATCATTATTTCGGCCCAGCGATGGACCGTCGTATGCCTCACAATTTGAGAAAATAACCCTTTTTTGTGTTTTAAGTAAGTTGGTTTGCAATAACATCGGGTCCTCAGAGCGTGGCGATCGCATGCCGTGCACATTATTTAAATTACGTACCAAGAACATTGCCTATATGGGGGTATCGTGTACTGTGGTTATGTCTGCACGTGCATTTTATATTTTCGTATAAAATTTTATAACAGTGAGAACTTTTGTTCAGTATTTTGGCTTTCTAACATTCTCATATACGAAGTCCTGTGTTTACTTCCGTTGTGTTGATTGAATTACGTTGCCTTGAGCCGAACCGCTAATGGTTTGCATCCGTTTCATTGGTCTGAGGATGATATTTTGTGAAACTCTCATCCGTCCTTTTTTGCAACATTTAATGGAGCGCAGGTAAATATACTTAATTGTTAATCTATTGTTTCTTAGTTTTGTTATTCGTAAAACAGAGAAAATCTCTGTATTCAATATGTACATTCCATTAATACCTACATTCCATTCATTAACAGGTGATATAGATTTAATCAAAGGTTCTGAGACTATAATCGCTAAACACCGAATAAAGAATAACTTCAAAATCACAAAAATCTTGCGTGTGCACATGAAGAGTTATGAATTATTCACAAAAGGTGGTAGTAGGTACACCTACATATGTATGCACATTTCGTTCAAGATAGCAGTAGAGTTTCATCTCTTTCCTGTATTTTCATTTTGTAGGTTGTGTCTTGATCCTGTCCTACCATCAATTTTTAAACCAACATTTTTTCTTATCCCATCTGCATCGTAAGTAACTCTGGGTAAATAACTTATTGTTCTGTGCAGGAATAGAATTTACAAGACGTTATGCTGTAGCCGGTGGTCCACTCACTGGGGCAATTTTTTTTTTATATATTTGATGGGGCGACGTTTGACCACTATCTCGCCTGGTGGTAAGCGATGATGCGGTCTACGATGTAGCACGTCATCCCATAAGCAACCTATTCACTCGGGCCTTGAAGACTCCCTTCAGGAAATACAGACTCTGGCAAAGAATACCACTCTTTAGCAGTACGCACAAGGAAGCTTGAAGCGAAGCGCTTCGTGCGTGTGGGCGGAACATCTACCATGAATCAGTGACGCTTCGCCGATTGTCTTGTTTGCAATCGTGCAATCAATCAGAATAAAATAGATTAGATTTCGATAAAATAGCTATAAAGGTAGCTTTAACTAAATGCTTACTAGTATAACCATATTATCTAGATCTCAACCGTCCGTGTCAAATGCTAGTTGCTTTCAATGACGTAATATTTCATTGTTTCAACTTCGATGCGCGTACGCAGATACGCGTATATTAGTTATTGTGTGTGTGATGCTATCAATGTTGTACTTGCAATGTTCTCGCCCCGATTGTGTTCCGATACGGTAATTGTACCTTTAATCATTTTAATCAAAATACATGTTTACTTTTCCCTTTGTTTGTGTATTTTTTATAGATCATAGATACTACTTGAGTAATACTACCATGTATAGGCAATTTTAAATACGGTTTGCGATATTGATGACTAAGTAATTGGTCTAGACATTTAGACACGTCAGATACAAAATTACCTATATTTTCTTGAAAAACGAATCGTTTATCGAGTGCTCGTAATGAGGTCTATATTTATAAGATTGCCTAGTAACCGACCAGTTGACATATCAAGTTAATCCAATTGGTTTTTCAGTTTTATTATAAGATGAACTAAGTACTTAAATGGAAGTTGAATTAAAGACGTTTTTTAATATGAAGTAATTTGATGGGAGAGTTTAATTCCTGTAATGACATGTCCACATGCCAAGACTTACGTCCTGTTACGGAACTTTTTATTTCACAGTGTGAAAAGGTTAACCAATTCCTTTTTAACTTGTCTTGTCTTGCAGGTTGCAGGTGTCTATAAGCGCTGTTGATTAATTACCTTGAGGTGTCCATCCTCTCGTTTCACTCCACTATACCTCTATAAAAAATATGTATTTTTCACAATCGGAGAAAACAAATGCTTCATACAATTTGCTTTCTGTGCTATAAAACAGTGTACTAATGTTACATGTAAAAGATTAAAGGTTTATTTTCTTCCCCTTTTATACTACAATCTGTCGTCTGCTTTGGGACAATTAGCAGTATGGTGAACGTTACTGTAGTTAGCGTTTTCGGCATGTGACCTGTGTCACATCTTCTTCATAAATACAGTTTTTTTTACTGTGGTTGGAGCACATCTTGTGGTAAGATTAAAGTTAAAGGAAATTAAATATGATAAGCTAAGTATAGTGCAGCGCAAACAACAGTAGCATACGTCCCCAATACATATGTATGTTTCTTCGAAATCGTCAAGGCAATCACACAGTCTACCCATATTGCTTTCAGTATCTGATGAATATTACAATGCAAATATACTTTAAATGAGTTTTATACCTTGGTAAGGTATCAGGATCGACAAGAAAAATATGAATAAATTTATTCTAGTCTTTTTTTTTTCTTTTAAGTGGGGAAAATCATCAAATGACTTCTCCCGCCTGGGTGAGGCGGGAGGGAGTATCAGACTCTTACTGACTAAAAACCACCCAGTTCCTACTCCTGCATTTCGAGCCGGAACCTCGGCATTCTAGAGTCTTGAGATGTCTTCCATACATTGATATTAGCGCGTATGACAATGCATGACACGATACAGAAGAAAATATTGGTTTGCAAGAACCCTTTTTACGAAAAGCTGAACTTAGTAATCTGAATTTAGTTACAAGGAAAATAACCTCTATTTATTGTTAATAAAGTATTTTCATATCGAGCTGCGGATGTGACAGGTGCGATGTGTACAGAAAGGAATAGCATCTTTACTGCCCGTACATTTGGCCGGGTTCTGTTCCGTAGCCATAAACTTGAACAGGATTGCATGTAGGAAGATGAAGTGTCGTCTGCGAATCCAATCTCATACTTGTTTTCATATTGATAGAAAGAAATAATGCGGGAGAAATTTTAGATATTTTTAAACATAAAATTTTTATTCTAAAAAGTTTGAAGCAGTATTGCTTTATTGTGATTTTATAAGATTGATTGTGAAAGATCTGCTTTGGCAAACTCTGAAACGCAGATTGTAATGGTTGCATGTATATTTGGTTAAAACCCATTACCTCAAATTAGTTGGGATAAGTAAGGACACTAAAAAGAAAAACAAAAAAGAAATACATCTTTACTTTGGGTACGAGGTAGGCATAATGCCTTCAGATATAGGTAGGTACCTAAAACTGATTAAGTACCTAAATATTTTTACTTTTCCAGTGACACACCTATCACTTCTGAACAAAATACATCTCAAGGTGTACACGTACTCGTATAGTTGCAGGGTAATGCAAGAGTCGCGAGCGGTGCGGGGCGGGGGGCGCGCGGTAACAGATGCGCTGCATTGCCACCGCGCCAACTCCTGACGGGATGGGGACGGATTTGAGAGACAGAAATTACAATTTTTCTTTTTTTGTTTTGCATTTAGATTGTGACGGTAAAGACGAAGCTACGACGTTTGTGCGATTCTTTTTGAAATGATTTTAAATATTTTATTTTTTTGCAACTGACAGTTCTTGCAGCATACGAATAGCATAAGAATGTAGCTAATTGAATGAGTTATACAAAAAGTAAAGATAAATTTGAATCATTCGTATTTTCACACTTATTCCGTTTCTTAACTTTTTTTACAGAATACAACAACGACAGAAAAGGTGATAAGTGATAATGCCATAGTGTTTAATTGTTTATATGATTAAGTAAATAAATAAACTTAGGCGCCACATAAATTTGTCTTGTGATAAGTCAAATTGGACAGTAATCTTTATTATTTACATAATTTGAAGTTGTTAAATAGTAATAATACATTATACATATACACATAAGTTAGTCATAGGCGGATATAGCTGTAAACATACATCTGGTGAAGATAGGTATCTGCCACGCTATTATAAACTAATACAGATATTATTTATTGTAGTTAAGTGCTAAATTATTAATAATACTATACAAAATTTTAAATTGTATATGTTTAGTACCCAAACATTACAGAAGTCACAGATAAAACACACCTGCACAGATAAAATTAAATAATCTTTTACAGTGCATAATCCTTTCTAAGTCCGACCCTGTAACAAAACGCGAGGGAGCGTCGATGACAAAATACAAATTTTATTTTATTAAATTCAAAAAAAGCCTTCAATGATTGATTGGAGCGCGCCCTCTATCTGCATAACTCTTGCTACTCAATAAAATGGATCATTGATTTCCTTGGTACACTCACGGAATTGACAACGGCATATGATTGTACTGTCGCAGTTCCGTAGTGCGTAGTGTCGCGGAACAGAAGGGTTGTGGTTTGTTTGTATGCCTGTATATCTATTATCAGCATGATATACGAGTAGGTACTCTCATGTCTTGCAATTCTTTGATATACATAAGCCTAACTGACAAAAGTAGAAATTTTTGATATTGTTATAATTGTGAGTCTCCAACTTGTACTTTTAAGATACGAAAGATTTCTATAAACAGTTCTTTTTTTTAATTTGAATGTGTACTTACGTAGTCATCTCTTTACTATAGGATTAAGTATACTCCAAAACCTATATTTTATTTTACTTTAAAAATATTTTAAACTTCAATACAAGCTATTTTACACATGATTGATGATAAAGTTATTGTGAGGCGAATAGCCAACTTATTTTATACTTCGTACGCTGAAGCTGCAGTAATTATTTACTTATTTACCGATTTGCGTACCTACCCACTAATTTACGATACGGGCATAAATATCTTGGTAACCGGTATGAGAGAAATGCTGGCGTCAGACATGAGCGCACTTGCTTGTTCACACAAGTGTTCTCAGTTTGTGGTATAAACATTTGATGCAATTTGGCCGTGCCATCAATGTGACCAGACTAGTGCATACGTGTGTGGCGCCGGCATAAGGGCCAGCACGCACGCACTTGCGACAAACATTTATTACCGTGTGCAGAGATATATCAGCGGCAAGTGATCGCGAGTACTTTACAAGAACGACATAATAGCCGCCGTGTAAAATATAGTTCACCTCCATATCGAACCTTAATGCTCACCCTTCAGAAAAAATGAGATTTGTTTTTGGTACATTTTAGTGACTTTAGCACTTCTCCTTAATAATGTTCTGGCATGTAGACAATATTCACAAAGTGGCTGGCGGTAGTTTGATATGCGTTGACACCGATACCACTATTGATTGGTTGAATTCTAACGATGATTGGTATAAAATTCTTTGCCTTTTTTTAGTTTATTGCATTTCCATCTTACAGGTATTAAAAGCTGAATGATTCTTGGCGACTTCACATTTCGGGACATCGGCCTTTTATCCAGGCCCAGGGCACAACACAGTTAATTTAAAATTCTCACTCGGATAAATAAGGAGGGTAACGTTTGCGTTTTATAGCCTACAATGTGCGAATGCAATGTTTGTGACGCTCCTTTGCGGTTTTGGACGTATTTTAATATCGTTAATTAGGTGTTACGAGCCCCAAGTGCTCGTTTAAAACGTTTTGTATTTTGTATAATGTTTACATGAAATTCGGGTGCGAGTATAAAGTTATAATAGGAGTAAATCTGTTTGTTTTGCTCGTTTTTGTTGTGGATATTATAAATAGTTTTAAAACACAGCCAGTGTCTAAGGTATTAAATCGTTTTCAGACTCTTACCTTTAGCAGTATTATGAAGACGTGACAAAAAAGTTGCACTAATTAACCGACTTCAAAAAAAGGAGGAGGTTCTCAATTCGACCGTATATATGCTTTTTTTTTATGTTTTAATTTAATGACTTCTCAAATAAACATTTTATGTTCGGCTAGTATCCTTTTGTAGTTCCGTGAAACCTTATCACTGAGTATACTATTTAACGAAATGGGAATTGTAAATAGCAAAATATTGTTATTTGTTTTATTTATCATGTTCACAGAAACCGTACCGCCACAATGTGATACAGGAAAAATTAGTACTTTCGTTTCTCTTGTTTGGGAATTACTGGAATAGCGATGTATCTAATTTGCTTAGAACAGAAAACAAAAATCCAAGACACGGCGGCAAACAAAGGCGGCGTCACGAAATGGAGCGAAACTTTCTTACTAATTAATTTAATCCCTTCGAGCCCTACGCCATTAGCCTAATTGAACTGCGGTGTACATGTCAATTCTTTGCTCTTGTTCTGAAACACCAAACTTAAACTTACGACCTTAAAATGTTAACTGTAGAGTTCGTTTTACATTGCACTTTGTGACCAAAAGTTAGCACCATGTTAATGATATGAGGGGCATATTTTGTAGCGTTTTGCATAAGTGTCTAATTCCAATATGCTCCGTAAAACGTTGTCTTTGAAATTAAGTTCTAAATTGTGTTGATATTAGTTTGAAATTCCATTAAAGAAATCGATGATGGATTGAGTTATTGGCGTCATACATCTAGATAAAGTACTAAAACAATCGAAGAAAATAATGGTATATTTGTTGTAAACAAATAAGTAGATAAGTAGCTCAATGGTGTGATTACGATAACTTATTTACAGGGTTGCTAAGTTAGTTTTTTGTAAATAAATCATTAGTTGTGTTTGTGTTATTATTCGACTACAAATACACTGCGCCATCCCTATATTTATCTACTTACTTTGAGGAAAATAGAGTGCCATAATTAAGTTATGGAAAATCATTTTCTTTTTCTTTATTTAGTTTTCGACGTAGCCTTGAGTATTATTATTTTCAAATTACATTTATCTACGTCATCATCATCATCAACAGCCTATAAATGCCCACTGCTGAGCAAAGCCTCTTCTCACACGGAGAAGGTTAGAGTATTAATCACCACGCTTGCTCAATGCGGGTTGGCGATTTCAAACTTGTAATTAGAAATTATAAGTTCAGGTTTCCTCACGATGTTTTTCCTTCACCGTTTGTCAGTGGTGTCTAAATAATCTTAGAAAGTACATATAACTCGGAAAAAGTCACATTGGTACTTGCCGTTGGTAGGTTTCGAACCCGCACCCTCATGCATGAGAAGTGGGCGTCTTAAACCTCCGGGCCACCACGACATTTTATATCCGAGCCAACACGACACGATATCTACGTGCTTGTTTAAAATAGGTTCAATATTTAAGTTATGTGACAATTAATGCGTTCCATTGATTAGCATAATCGATTAATTTAAATATTCGATTTCTTTCGCGTGTTATATTTTCATTTTCAAAAATTCTCAGCAGTATGTTGTATTTTACTGTGTAATCTACTGCTGAGAATTGGGTAGTTTCCAAGGTATCAAAATTAAAAATCTAATTAGTCCGTCAATGGATAATGAAAAAATATTAGACACGTCTTTTTTTATTTTCTCGTATACCTAATGGTGCAATATTTAGATAAAATGGCGCTAAGTTTAGGAGTGGGAGGTTGTTACGTCATAACATGCTACAAAATGTGCCACGCTGTGACGTCATACGATATTTCAAATTAATATATCGTTGAAAGTATTTAATTTTGTGAAAAAAGAAACAATACGTGTCTAAAGTTTTAAATTAATATACCAGACGGACATTAAAATAAAATATAAGAAACTATCCTATTTTAGTTAACACAAGACCATACTCTTATGGTCCTAGGGTATAGCAATGGGCTTGTCTACTTTTCACTATTTAGGATGTTGTTAGACTCATGTAACAGGTTTACAATTATGTTTATAATATTGAGCGATCAGCGAGCGACAACGACGTACCCCCTGTAAACATGGCATTTGTCTTATGTACCGATATAAAAGCAAACCACAAAAGATCCAGTTTACTCAGCACTTCAAAATGACTAGTCTTGCAACAAACCAGAAAAAGTAATCAAGTGATTTTTTGGGTGCAATAATGAATTTACGTCTCTGTACGAGAAAGTAAGTAGTTTTTTTTAACTGTACTGTCCGTTTTCAACAAACTGTTTTAACTATACACTATACAGTTAAAAAACATCATCAAATCATTCGATTTCTATTATTACGATACCTTAATATCGTGGGTAACCCATTGCGTATATTGTGTAAGCTACTAGTACTACTGTCAGATGGGGTCCAACAGGGCCGATGCCGATTCGGAGTCGCGGAGAACCTAACGGGTTACCGGGGCTCCGGCTCGACGTGCAGGAGAAGGAACGGGATGGTTTTTAGTCAGTAAGAGTCTGACACTCCCTCACACCTCACCCGGGCGGGAGCAGTCATTCGATGATTTTCCCAAAAAAGTGGTACTACTGTTTTAAAACTGTTGTATGGTTACATTGATAAACACATCTGCTGACATGCATATTCTTTCATAGCGACCACCAGAGATCTACACAAAGGACCTTCTAAATTCGGTCTCTTTAAACTTCAGACTATTCACTGAAGATATTGTGTGAACGTTTTGTAGTGGATTAGGTTATTATGCGAACAATTTTAAAAGTTAGATATTTTAAACTAGGTCAGGAGTTGGAAGGCAAAACATAAGTAAGTAAAAGTCGTGTTGGAACGTTATACCTTCCGTCCTCGAAAGGGATACCCCTTACATATGTAAGCCTCATGTTTTACACAAGCATGCAGCATCTAATAGGAATCCAGCCTATTAATACACTACGAGCTATTTTAAACTTTATCATGGTATGTTAAGAATCAAATTTTTTTATAGTTTGCAATCAAAATTGAGATTTTATTTCTGTTTCGTTAATAAAGAAGGTTGTATACCAATAACTAAAACTGTATGCTCCATTACAAACCTATTTCATTTTGTAGTTGATTACTCCGTAACGAATGTCAGTATATTAGATACAAACCTCGGATTAATTCGTATTATAATTTAATTACTACAATCAACATAAGAACGATCATATCATGATAGCATGTCCAAGAACGTTGAAAAACAGGCGGACATCGTTTCTTGAAACAACGACTGGGGTACCTGGCTACTATAGACTTACACGAGAATACACACACATTGACACGTAGGACATCTGTCGTGGGACATGGCCCGTCATGACACTTCATACATAACGGTGTTACAAGTACACGCACACATAAATACACCACCGACATTTTGGTGCTTCAATAATTTGTACGGGACAATATGTCCACTTTCATTGGATAATATTATATTTAGAAACAAAAACATAACAATTAATTCAAATAATTTCGTTAAAATACCGTCAGACAATATTGAACCATAACAAAACTTCCGTGAAATAGGGTAAAACTAATTCGGTCCCGGTCAGTGCAAAACTCGCCATGTGTCCCGGTTTTGATTCCCGGGGGTGCGCGTCTGTAATGTCACGCCTATTATTCGTCGATATATCTTCCGTTCCCGTCAATATTTTCATTTTCGTGGACTTCTGTCCATTTGAGAGTTCATTATGTCCCTCCGTGTATTTTGTCTTCATGTGTCGTTTATACAAGCACACACCTTATTAGTCAGGGTTCTTGTAATTGTAATAAAACATAAATTGTAATAAAACGTAATTTAGAGGTAGTTCATTAAATAACTTCTTATTGGAAAATGAGCCCCATGCAGATCAAAACCACGACAATTAAACCTGAAAAATATCATCGAAAGATGTACTGGAATTAGTTGATGCCTGAAACTTAGTGAAATTATTATTGTATGTTTACTTTTTATTTACAAATAGCATCATAAAAGAACCTAAATATTCTAGGGTCCTAAAACAATCTGTACCCTTAGTATGAGATCCAATTTCGAGCCTAACAAGATTGAATATAAGGGTTATAGTTCCGTCATCGTCGATATTTGTAGCTGGATGGCCCATGCATCACCCAGCGTGGAGGGTACTAGACAATCTTATAAAGTACCCCGACCATCACACGTCAAGGCCCGCACCGACCGGCCATCTTTTATTCAAATAAACCCTATTTTTATGGAAAACCTGCCCTTTCCACATCAATATCAATTTCCCAGCGATTGTTGCAGAAATAAAGGGATGACCCTTCAGGGACGCAGGTTATCTGCCCAACTATATTAGAGGAGCTTTTAAAAGGCAGTTTTTTTTTATATAGATAGAAACTCTATTATTTTTTGTCCAAGATATTTTCCTGAAGGTTTTCCTTTATTGTTTCCTTTCGTAGTGACCTTTGTCTTTAAAAGATGTTTGAGATAAAACTACTACTTTATCCTATATCTAATCGATTTTATAATCTCTACGTTTGATAGATGATAAAAATCTATCTGTTTCGTTGTCATTATCACACCAAAATTGACTCATATCATAGTCACATAAAGCCTGATCAATGTGCTTTTATTTAAAAACATTAGTACCTGCGGCATTCAATAAAGAGCACATAACAGCGAATGACGCGACCATTTACCAAATGATAGGTGGACGGGTCTGAGAACATCCAACAGTTGTTCACCACTGTGATTACAAACGATTACGCCGTCACCAAACTCGTATTCGGGCCCTACTTAATATAATAAGCACCGCTGAATCAAAATCGATGCTATTACATGTCTGGTCCCATTTATAATCAGTACATTGCGTCCCGAAGCGATCGCGCCGCCTTAGGGCCGCTCCGTAATCGGTCAATTATCTATAATTTTCTACCATCAGTCTTTACCCGAAGCGAGCTAGATTCCTGCCAGCCCTAGTGTAATCGTGCGTCCGGTTATCGATCTAATTGGTAAATTATGTATAGCCCCCGGGAGACTGAGCTGTTTGATATAAATAAAAAATGTAAATAAAGATTGGTCTTCAATTAAGATAAAAGGAGTTTCACAAGAGATTGAAGATAATCTAAATCAAGTTCCAATATACTATATGGTTTAAGTAGTTTGTGCTTACATTTTGCGTCTCATACCATGATAGTACCATAAAGGTAAAAAATCTCCACTACACATTTTAAGTAAAGCGTTGGATAGGTATAGAATACATCGTAATACTGAAAACAAAACAGGTTATAGTTGAAACCGAGCCGCGGTGCACATTCGATCCGCCCCCAACGGCTGCAAGCGACCGTGTCGTTTTTTTAATCTTTTTTAGAATCAACCTTAATAAACTTTTTCCTATTGGCCGCAAGGAAATTATACATTTTTTGTCCAAGTCTAAATAAAATTTATAGCAGGTGGAATGCTAGTGATTATTTGAATTATCGATTGGAATCGGGTATCGATCCATGCGATTGGTCGAAGTCAGTCCAATGGGGCGAGAGATCGATATGTGGTAGATAATTGGTGTAATTATTAGAGTTGAATAGTACCAATTCTTATTCGGTTTTGGGGAGTTTCGTGTAGAACTAGTTTATCACGATATCTGAACTGTGGTTTTTGTTGGTAGGGATTTATTTTAGGTAGTGTTGCCAAACGCGATCTCGCGTGACGGTGAGGCGTGGCATGCGATTACAATTAAAACATTGTTCGGTGTTTGGTTGTTCCAAAGTAAAGATCCAACCTATGAGAAATTCGATCAAAAAACGTTGTTTGTTGTCAGAACTTAGTGAGTTAGTTCGCTTTGATAATTCTTTTAAAATCATCAGTTTTTATCAATTTAGTTTTGTCGAACGCTTATTTCTTACGTGTTTTGTATAATTATTAATCATAACTACATATCTACAAATAGTATTGAATAAAAACTTATTCATTTTCAAGTAAAGACCCTGAAATTTCAAGTTATTATTAAGATTTATTAAAATATAGACGTTTTACGCTTAGACATAGGACTCAATTTACATAAATATGTTACCTCAACAGTTTGATTCACTCGTACCTGACATAATTGTTCCATCATACGCATACTGCGCAGTTAATGTTCGAGCCGAACTAAAGGACATCAAAGCGTCGGTTTCTTAATTCGGTTAGAAAAATTAATGACGTCATTAGTATACGTCACCACAAAATGAAATTCGTGACATAATATTGACACGGCACGGAACAGACAAGTATGTAATAAGAACATGAATTAAATGGTAGATACCTATTGTAACAAAAAGGTGGACTGTCAGCCAACACATTTGTCTACGGACCATCACTAATTGTATTAATAGTAGAACTGAATAGGCGATTCCTGATTGGTCGAGTGGTTGCAAGCGTGACTGCTAAGCCTTTTGAGATCTTGATTCCTCGAAGTTTTAATTTGGGTTTCCCATAATATCTCGCAGTCTGAAACTGTGTAATTGTATCCGGTATTTAGCTTCTGCCCCATATTAATAGGACTAAAAGCGTTTAGTTCTAACGAAAAGCCTAATGAAAATTACCCAAATCTTGTTAGTTATGTGGCTAATAGAGGTATATTGTGTTACGGTTACCTGTGTACAGTATTGGAATATTCCATATGTATCAGAGACATTGTAGAATATATTTTTTTAAAAAGAGTAACGAATGGAATTTCTTGCTCGTTCTTCTCCATTCGAATCTACATTTTGGAATGAACACTTGGGAAGTTGACATTCTGAGCCTCAACGCTAGCTTCACCTGGTAGTACCTCGACTTTGTGTAGTCTAAGCAAAGTGGAATTAATTTTGTACCATCTCTACTCTTCCTGTAATTATCGTAAGAGCCATCTAAGACACATTTGACAGATATCGAGCAACAATGCTCTTTGATTGGTCTTTTAAACTGCGAACTCTAATCTGCCTGCCGAACGAGCCTATGGAGCCTACGGAAGAATATAAAGAAGCCTCGTAGATCAACAGCGAACTGTACTATGGTAAAACCCTATCAATGTAATACATAGAATAATATCACAGTAGCTTTATCATTTGTGAACGTTTTCTGCAGAACCAAATGTATTTTTTTTTATTTAACACAAACGTATCGTCACGCATTTACAAATTCGTTACGATTTCTTGTCTTCCATTTATTTGGGAACGCGTTAAATAATGAATTTGATTTAACGTTTTATATGACAAATCGAAATTATTATGCTTGTGCTTAGGTATATGTAGGTACCTACTATTTTATTTTATTTCTATAGTGTTTTTAAAAAGTATCTAACAAATATCTCGTTTTCTTATGTACTAGCGACACTCCCCGGCTTCGCACGGCTGCAATATGCATATATTATACATATAAACCTTCCTTAAGAATCCCTCTATCTATTAAAAATACCGCATCAAAATCCGTTGCGTAGTTTTAAAGATCTAAGCATACATAGGGACAGACAGACAGCGGATAGCGACTTTGTTTTAGACTATGTAGTGATGAATTAAAAATACTAAAACACGCTTTTAATCATAAAGTTCTCATCATCAGGAGAATCGGACCTAAGTAATAACCCTAAACTCGATATGTTTTCTGCCTAAGGTTTGACCCACAACCAATACCATCATCAAACTAGCTTTGTGGCCCCATAATATTGTATGATCATCTAATATCTATAGGTATACAACTGAGAAGTTTCATGATGATACAACAATTAGAAGTGTGTATATTTCAGTATAAGATTTGATTATAACTGTCTCATTGGCCGAGTGGTCGAAAGTGCGACTGCCGGGAAAGGAGTCTGGGGTTCGATTTCCGCGTTGGGCAAGTATTACTGGGTTTTCAAAAAAAATCTTAGTAGTAGCACGGAGTCTGGAAATGTGCCCGGTATATGGCAATAGGCTCACACCCTATTACATGGGGGTCATAACATAAAATAGTGAAAGGTGGGTGTTACATTGTACAATGGCATTAACTGCCGTAATGTGCAACTGTGCCTACTTCTTTGGGGATTTTTTTTTTTTAAGTGGGGAAAATCATCGAATTACTGCTCCCGCCTGGGTGAGGCGGAAGGGAGTGTCAGACTCTTACTGACTAAAAACCACCCCGTTCCTTCTCCTGCACGTCGCGCGTCGAGCCGGAGCCCCGGTTACCCGTTAGGTTCTCCGCGACTCCGAATCGGCATCGGCCGTATTGGGCCCCATCTGTGGTGGTCTGATGGCTCTTTGAGGCGCGCGCGGAACGCGACGCGCCGTACGCTCGGGTCTGTTTCTGGTCGGACGAGGAACCACCCATGCTCGCCGTCCGCAGGCCCGCGCTTACGGTGGCCGGAGATCGTCCCGCGATCCCCGACGCCCGGTGTGTCCTTCGCGATGGCTGGGTTGCGAGGAGGCAGCGCTTCGCTGCCTCACGCGTCCCGCCTCCTACTTAGCTAGCATGACTGCTTCGCAAAAGGAGGAGACGGCATCCCAGTCCCCCTCCCCCCTCCCCCCCAGGTGTAGTTTATTATACGGACCTTGTGGAATCTAGAACGAATTTCCGTGCGTTTAGGCGTTTTTGCCATACCTATTTTCTTGGAAGCAAGTATAACAGCTCACATATAGGACCCACTTAGTTTTTAGTCAAATTTCCGTGGTGCTTGGCGACTGGGCTTCACCCAGTTGTACAGTCTCTTCTTTGTGCCTTTAGGCTTAATTCATTCTGTCTCCTGCAGTAATTCACCGAGGGAAGTGAAAACCATAGTTTTTTCTTCTTCTCCTCTTATAATATCTTCTGATTCACTTCATTGCGGGAACCAAGACAGGTACTCATGTCCCTGGGACGCGCCGGACTTCAGTGTTCCGGTGTTTTCATGGTTGTATCTACTGTAGATCCTGGCTTACAGGAGTTGCAGCGGTTTTGGGAGGTTGTGGCGGGCTTGTCCCAAAAAAAAAAATCCCAGTCCCCCTCGCTCCGCATCATGGCCTGTACTAGGCCCGGACGCGAGAGGTCGCCATCGCCGATCACTTCCCTGAGGGCACGGCGGTGCTCAGCCCACGCAGGGCATTCTCCCACCGTGTGTTCCACCGTGTCCTCAGGGCGGTCCTTGCAGTGATGACACCCGGGCGTTTCCTCCCGCCCCATCAGTCACAGATACCTCCCGAAACTTCCATGTCCGGTGAGGACCTGCGTCAGGCGGTAGGTGAGGACGCCGTAGCGTCTCTCAAGCCACTCCTCAAAGAGGGGACTTACCGCTGCTATGGCAGCGAGCCCAACTTCTTTGGGGATAAAAGGCGAGAAGTTATATTATTTATTTGATTAAGCGTTAGCATTTTCTGTAACGCTGTGGAGGTACTTACACTCATTCTACAACATTAACAGGTACGAATTCAAACGGGACGTACTCGAACAGTTGCCCCTCGCTATTTCGACAAAAAATAGACAGCTGAAGTTCCATAGTGCAAATTACATTTTGATAGTGCGCCCATTTAGAGTTGCAATAGATTACTGTCATAACTTTTTAATTAGGTCAGGTGTAAACAAGACTTATGCAGGCATCATTTGTTATTTCTTAAGTATAGTAACATGAGACCCTCCCCTAACCGCGAACAAGGATGATGCAAAATAAAACATGCTTTATGTTTTGTGTCTGTCATTGAAGTAGGGCTATTTTTGTACTAGGAATGTAGTTGCATTTTGTAAACTTATTTAGACATTTAAAAGGTGAGTGCTACGTTCACTGTTCACGTCATAACGTGGTCGATATTTATTTGTAGTCAATATGAGGAGTAAAATTTAACTTCATCAATTTTTTATCGGCTCTTTTGTTTAATCTCGTGAGATTTAAGTAGTACTGAAATTTTACTGACGTCAATAGTTTTGATTTGCATATTCTTATTTTTTGATAAAGTAGGTAAATGTCTTATTCGAAAGCTAAACTTGGCTTAGTCAGGACAAATTCAAATACCTACCCATTATTTGGTCAACCTTATTCATTCAAAATAATATTTAATTAGGTACGTTTATGCTACCTCTACTTATAATTTGTTATGAGTATGACTTAGCGGATTTGAGGTCAGTCTTGATTTACCTAGTGAATGTATTTGAATTTTATTCTTAAAACCCGGGCAATTAGGAAGCTAGACAGCAATTAGGTAGCTATGTCCCAATACTGCAGTCAGGTACCGACTCTTATGCACTCTCCAAATTTTCGGTACTTCATCGAATCAGCACGTCACACTTCATTTGAATGTAACCGGTACAAACAACCGCATAGATACTAAAACGAATGTCGAAAATAGACCAATCAGATCATACCCTCACTTAAAAACATCGTGGAACAAAATCAAATATCATCGCCATCAGTATTTTCATCTTGATCGGTTTTTTTATTACCACCACTGAAATTGTGCTAGACTTGTGCTGCCATAGTCATATTGTAGAAAAAGTAATAATTAAAACGATCAGCCATTTAGTGAAGCCTCACTGCATCCAGGAACAATCGTGAAGGGTGATACGATGACGTATGCGTCTCATCAATACGCGTCGCGCGTTCGAGCATTAACCCGCGCCTAATGAGGTCGGACAGCGTTTAATAGAATTAAACGCTAGCCACGGAAGGGTTAGGACCATTTGTTACTATAGTGCCCCGCGGTGACGCTCGCGGGTTATGATGACGCTATTTCCTGTAGTTTGATGCGTAAAATTTAACGTGCCATGTGAATTTTACGTCATCAATTATATTTCTGTGCTAACGTCTGCTAGCTCATTTGTGAGACTTATAAGAGTAAATGACTGAGACGTTACAATCATATTAGATAACGGTGCAATTAATACTTTCTGTTACAAATCTTACAATTTTATCTATTTAATGATACTAAAACTGATAAAAACGGTTTTTCTATACAGAAATGTGAGCTAATGCACTGACATGGGACATACTGAATCAATTGATTAACTTATTCAAAGCAATAAAAGTTACCAAGTTTTTAAAATTTAGACGTTTCATGAGTTCATGCAAAAGCACTAAAGATTTCTCAGCACACCTCTGGACTGTACTATTCGTGACTAGTGGAATGGTCGCGGGAGGGACGAGGTCAGAGGAAGGTAACCATTGCGTATCAACAATCAGAAAAACCATTACCATGCATTCTAATGAGAAAATCGCAAAGATAACGAATAAAGGATTCTTAGAAATAATATTGTAAGTGACAATGCCGAAAGCATATTTGATTATCTTTACATACATATATAGTGTCTCTTTGGTCTGGTTGAAGTGGCGCTGGTTTTCTGATGCTAATCTGTTTAGTGTTACTATTAAAGGGGTACGAGGGGGGGAGGATGCATCTCTACGCGGGCGGTGCCGGGCCGTTCTCACGCCTCTGAGGTCACGCCTTACTTTGACCATAGCCGCACAACATTACAAACCCAACGAGTACCAGCACACAAGAATAATGGAATACCTTTAACGGTATTGAGGTTCTATGCAATATTTCATTCGACGCCCTTCTGCCTGTTTCACCGCACATTTCATGGGAAATACTTTCTAAAATAGTTTTGAAGATGTCTTTATGTTTATGCGAAGATGTTGGATGTGGTGATTGCATGTTTGGTGGTTACATTGCAAGAGTTGTTGCGTAGGAACGAATGCTAAACTACACGTTTAGAAACTGAGGCCTTAGTATGAGTTTGTTTTACGTTTAAAGTAATCGTAACGAGTACGCGTTCGGTGCTCTGATTGGTTGGTTCATTGGCGCCGGCCAATCAGAGTGCCGAATGCGTACTCGTTACGAATACTTCAAACGTAAATGAAACTCGTACTAAGGCCTCTGAACTTGTTACGTATATCGCCCATGGTATGGTTCTTGGTAATCGGTATAAGTAAGTATGATCGGTGCAAAATTAATAGAACTTTACTTATTTTTGGTTCTTTATACGCTGTTGTTTAATTTGTAATCTTAAGACACAATCATCAGGCCAATTGTAGAACACATCCAATTTATTCCCGAAATTTAACAAGTCACTACAAAAATACCAAAATATGTGTACATGCAGAAAAAGATTCCAGCGAACTCTATTGTAATCCGACTATGTAACAGCAGCATATGGAATGATCACGGCGCGAGGCGTCACAAAGCCGCGTTATCCTACTTGAGCGCAGCCATTGTACGGAGACAGATAAACGCGATACACAATGCGCTTAACATTGTAATCTATGAATATTTTCTATTGCGTGGTAAGTATATGGAAAGCGTGATACAAGGCTGTTATTGTAGAAAGCGTTTTGTTCTGTATATTTTTTATGGAATGCATAGTCTATAGAACTTTGTTCTTTTTCTAATGGAGTAAGTTATTTGGAGGTTTATTAATATGGTCGGAAGAAGCGAAGGTTCAAGTCTTTTCCAGGCAAGATACTGAAATGGAATAACCGATTTATTAAGGTTGTTCTAATATTAGTATATTGCAGTTTGAGAATAGTAATTGATTTCAAGAATAGTATTAGTTTTCGTAACATTCTGTTTAGTCAGTAGGTATTTATGCATATAAACATTAAACTGGCAACGTCTGGTGTCGTTTCATCTATCTGCCCATTTTTATTGAGAGAGAACTACACATTAGCACAATTTTGTAGGCACGAATATCTTATTCAGAGCTCTGGCCGCCTACGCGGTTGGATCGTCGGCGCCCGCTGGCGTGACACAGCAAAACCGAGGAAATAACACCTTCCCGGCCCCAATTCACACCAAAGCCACGTTGAAACGATTCAAATCAGAGATTTCAGGACGATACCCGATTGTATTATTCCGGTTTCGTAACCAAAAATCCAATTGTAGTCGGATCCCTTTCGGGAAAATTTTCGGAGTCCCGCAGAGATTGCCTGAATCGAACCGGCCTTCGTGGGAATGAATAACCGCGAATAATACGTTGTCATCCGCCATTATTATCTCACAATGATACAGTGCTTTTACGATAAAAATCTCGAATAACAATCGCGCGACTAGACTGTTATCTGCGTAATGTTATTTTAAATAAAAGAAGATATCATAATAATATATGTAATAGTGGTCCATTAAAACAATTATTTCAATGTCTTTATTATAATAAGCATGCAGGTTTTCATGTTGTGATGTCAGCCGTAAAAACATTAGCCAAAATGGCCGGATTTGAAAATAACTTTATACACGGTAGCGATGTTTGTGAGATAATAACTAAAATACGTTATCTGCAATTATGTGTCTAAGTACATAATAACACGCAGAGTCGACGATGTAGGTCTCCATGTTAATGATATTTGGACCCAAGTATCAATGTCAAAGTCAAAGCATTTAGATATTGCAATACGAATATAGGTGAGCTTGAAAGTCATCAGTAAATAATAGTAATGTTCATTATTTATTAGGTATAGTACCTAATAGGTAAGTAAACTTTAATGTGTTTAGTGAATTCAACAATAGGGTAGATGACTAATTTTTATTTTAATGTCCGTCTGGTAGATTATTTTAAAACATTACACACGTATTTTTATTTTTTTACAGAAACGAATACTTTCGATGATATATTAATTTGAAATGTCGCGTGACGTCACTTCCATGTATATTTTATACGTAGAAATGACGTTTTAACCCCCACTCCTAAACTTTGATTCGTTTTATCTAAGTATCATTTTATTATAGGTACCTACGACAAAATAAAAAAATACATGTCTTTTATTTTTTCATTACCTAACTGACGGACTAATTAGATTTTTAATTTTTACACTCTGTCATCATCCCTATTACGGAATTACCAACAAGAAACATACATTATTTCATACTACCTAGAATCTAAGTAACTTTAGAAGACAACGAAGATACATTTTAAAAAGTAAAACAAAGTGGAAGTTAGTAAAGAAATACAATAGGGTAAACTCGTTAGAGAAGGCCATACGGGAGAGATGGCCAATCGAATTATTTTTGGCATGCACAGCTAGATAGCGCTACATTGCGATCAGTACGCCTCGAGTCATGCTCAGGATCAAAGTGCGACGACGTTGCTGCGCGTATTTATGTAAAAAAGTAAGTAAATAAAGTTTTATTTTACAAGGTTTGGCAAAAAGTATGTAGTGTAGTCATATATTGTCGTGCAGTACTATTTTGTATTACAATTTTTAGTGTTTTCCTAGTTTTATTATATTTATGAAATGTTAACGTCTATTCTAACACCAGAATGGCGTCCACTGATGTTTAACTAAACCTAAAATATGAAGTGGCCATCTCACCCATACAAAAAGGAGAGATGGCCACATCAACTCAGTGTGAGATAGCCATATTATTTTTTGTTATTTGAAGTGATATTAATGCGTCTTATATTTTGTTACAGATTCCAAATAAGTATCAGAGAAAAGCCATAGCCATTCGTGGCTGTTGGAGTGAGGATTCATTAAAAGTTGCTATAAATTCCATAAAAAATTGAGAAATATCGGTGTATAGAGCAGCAATTGTCTACAACATACCTCATAAAACACTTGATGGAAGGTACAAGACTAATAAGAATAAAAAGGGACTAATGGGACCTACCTCTATGTTTGGAGATCAGAATGAATAAAAACTTGGTGATCATAATAAAACAATGCAGGGAAAAGGATTCCCTTTGAAAATTAGTGATGTAAGAGTGATTAGCCTTTCAGTTTGTTGAGCAATTCAACATCAAACATAAATTCAATAAATCAGAGGAATAGGCTGGATATGATTGACTGCAGATGTTTTTACGCAGACACCCAGATATTGTTTTGAGAAAGCCTGAAGGAATTTCAATAGCCCGTTGTCAAGGTATGAACAGAGTCGAGGTCAGTGTTTACTTTGATTTGTTAGAAAAAGTTCTTATAGATAATGATTTAAGGCATATTAGCGAAAGCAGTTCTGATCTCAGTGAACCAGTGTTCGAACAGTGAACGAAAATAAAGAAATCGAAGCAGATAACTGTGCTGGATGCGAAGAAAATTATTATGAAACTCGTCTACCGTGTAAAAAAAAGAAGCTAAAGATGCTGAAATTCAGGGCAAGGGAAAGGGAAAAAGGATGTCAAGTACCGGTCATCTATCCCGTACAGCTACGGCCAACTCACCCTGAAGCCCTGGGAGAGATGGCCAATTCTATTTTTTTTTATTGTTCTATAATATGTTTTTCCGTTATAAAAATAAATATTTGTCGTTGATTTTTGAAAGACTAATTACTGTTAATTATGATAAGAATATGGACATTGATTGTACCAACACTTTTTCTTAGTTTTATTTTGCTTAGATAAAACTATGGCCATCTCTAACGAGTTTACCCTATAAAAAATATATGTCTACAATTTCTACGAACTAGATGCGTATTAAACATGGCATTTAAAAATGGTACCAGCTCATGAGATGCGCGTCTGCTGGTCCGTCGTGTGGCTGCCCGCCCTAAGGCTAGTGCTTCATGATAAATGGCATGCACTATGCTTTAAAGGTACTATAGTAATAACTAGGTATGAAGTATTATTGATCGAATTGTATTTTCAACGAGACTGTGTGTTACTGATCTGACTGAGGACTTCTTCAAAATAATTGCTATAATTTCTACGCTTGACAAATGGCTCGGAAATCGCGGTTTAAAAGTTTCAGACTTATAGAAGGTGCTGCTGCTCAATAATTGTCAAATGTGGAAGCCCCTTTTCGAGAGAAACGTAGGTGTTGACTAATGTTTTGAACATACAAATATACTAATAAGACTATTATCAGAATATTCTGAGATATTTAAAATACAAAGTATGGTACGTTGCACGGTGTACGGTGATAAATGACTGCACAGTGTACGCTCAACGTCTGTACCCTAGCGCGACGGGACGGTATACTGCGTCTGACTTGTATTGCCATGTTAAAGTATTTTTATACTAATAAAGTTTTATATTTCGAGATGCATGCATGTAAAGGGCATTGATTATAATTGGTGCCTTTCTTTTTTCTGGCGGCAGTCGATGATTTATGGAAAATATTATCTAGAATGACATTACAAACGAAATTGTCTATGGGCACATATATGGAAATCTCAGTCTGGACTGAGTTATGAGCGTTGAAATGAGCTGGAGTCAAACATTTTACTTCGATTTTTTATTTAAATTATTCATAGTTTTGTCACAATTTCTAACCTCAAATTGCGCGCCACTGTACTCCGGGCACAGGAAAACCATATCACACCACAATATATTCATATTGCCAGGCACTAATTTTTATTACCTATTTTCTCTCAGTCGATAACTTGTCGGATGCTTCTAGGAGTTGTGTCATGAAGCTTCATAAGCGTCAGCAGTGGTACCAGTGGTGGGTTGAGTAGTGGTAGCCGTCCACACATCTAATAAAGTATATTTTTTTTGCCATTGACTCCTGGTGGGACACTCATCTACTTAATAGTTATCATAATCTTTTGAAGAAAGAAAACCGTCGACTTTTAAAGTGATCAGCGCTATTCAATCCGCTACCGACGCCGCAGCTGACAAACATAGCATTTCATGATAGGGCTTAGTAAAGTATTTTGCGGATTTTCGACTGAGAGGAAATTGATCATGAAAATCTGTCATAGGCCATAAACCGTATACATATAAAGTGAATTCTATTCTGGTTCCGTGGCCATAAGGCCAAACAAAAAAAAAAAAATAATACAATAGTCTACAAAAAGCTTTATTACATTCCTTGAAATCGATTATAATCATTTATTACAAAATATTTCTGACAAGTAAATGAAGAAATATGCGTTGTGTACGGTCACCATCAACAAAATGACAGGTATAATACAGCACTATTTTCACATCTTTGAACTGATTTAACTCGGTTTGGACTGTGTTTTTGATATAAGACCCCATATATTTTTTTGTTTGTAATGTTATTCTGCATCAGTTTTTCCACATCCGATCAACTGACGCGAAAAAATGAAAAGGCACCACGCTCCATACAAATTTGGTCATTGTCATTTATTGCACAATTTAATTCTTACCATTCCATTTCCCCATCACACTATCAGATAAATAGCAAAACGTCACCATTATATGGTAGATGTTTCACTTACTCGAACGAAGCGTTTTACTTCAAGTGGTCTTGTGCGAACTGCAAAGGAGGCAGAACGCGTTACCAGATTGTGTGTAGCGGCAACAGATCGTCGTATTACTATCTAATAAAAAAAAAATGTCTCTTCTCTTCTCTTCTCTTCGTCTTTGACACTAGTGAGGCATAAAATAACTTTATGAACAAAGACAAACAAAGTTGAACATTCGTTTTAGAATTTATGTTTGCAGGCCAACACACAGCACTACAACTATACACCAGTGAAGACACAAAACAATGTCAATCGAGCTTGACAGTGATATGATGACGTCACTAAACGTCACTCCCCACCGAGACAATGATAACGAGCACCCAGGAGCACCAGATTTGTGTACGAGAAAATTTATGAATACCTTTTCAATCCTGATGTTGCACGACGCGATGACGCGGTGACGAAGCGGAATATTGAATGCTGTGGAAATTGTTTTAATGTCGTTGATATATGAAATGAAATTTGTATTTCTATGAAAATGTTGTTTTATTAATAGTAGTCACGAATACCGAATAAAATCTATCTTAAACTGCAGTAATAAAGAGGTTTCGTATCTTACTGCTGGCTGTTTTTATGCAGCTGCTACCATAAAACATTCGAATCTTGAAGAACATCGTCATAAGTTTCCAGTCAACTAAGCATTATCTTGGGGACAGTAAAATATTTATTGCGACAAAAATAGCATACCTACTAGTATGACTAAAATACTCCTTCGTTTACATCAGATATAAAATATACAATATCTCCGGGCACTTCCTATGATTGGTCGAGGTGCACGGAGCGCCGGATGTGACGTCAGAGCCGCTATCTCCGCAGCTGATTGCTCATAAACCCGTCGTCGACTGATAACACGATGTCGAAGTTGAGAATGGACCCCAAGATACGAATACGTAGGTCGTAGGGTCGTATGGCGAACTCAAATACCTTGTTATGATGTTAGCATTGAAGATTACGTTGCTTGCAGATTAGGTTGTGTGAAAACCGCGGAATTTTCGATGCCTAGCGCTTGAATATTTTACTGGTATACAAAATTCAATACGATTGGTTGAGCTGTGGAAGCCCGTTTGTTTATGTAAACAAGCTCTGAATCTCTCAATATCGACACAGACCGCTACACTTCACACGAATACACGATGACAATATCGACAATTCGACATCTATCTCAATGGAGTTACTATTAGTCCAGTCTTATTCAATACAAACAATACACTTAGATTGGAACCGTAGGAAATGCCGACTTAATTAAAATGTGAACAAGTAAAGGTGCACTGTCGAAAATAACATTGCTTTATTTACGAAGATTTAATTGTTTTATAGCTGCATAAACATATCTCTACCGATATATGTGACGAAGAGGGTTCTCGCTCAACATCACCCACATCATCCTCCGACATAAAATATATTAAATTTATGTCCTTCCCTTAAAAACTTGGAAAAAAATTAAGGAAAACAAATAGACAATAAGGTGCAATAACCATGTCTATAACAAGTTGTAGAGAAAGAATCAGCCTGGCTATTCATCGTCCACAATGGTTGCGTGCCTCCCTGCTCTCATTGTTTTAATTTCACTGCCATCACTAATTGCCAGGGTAGGGACGGACGCATTTTAAATATCCCCACAAACGTTTTTAACAACCACCTCATTGCATTTTAAAAGAAAGGATTATAATTTTCTTTCAGTGGAACCGGGAAATCGGGGATCTTTTATTAATTCCCCTTGAGTTGTTTTTTAATAAAGATTTTTCTTATTTCGTGAAATTGGTTGCTTCCTTAGTTCTGTGGTCGTATGTAACCATAACTTGTCAATAGTTTATTTAATCATATTTCCCGTATGGTTATTTCTTTTTGCAACTGGAAGAAGCTCAAAAATAATTTTTTTATGATTATAATTAATACGGTGGTTGACAGGTAGTCAAATTCAATACTTTTATTGAAATGTCAAAAACCATACTTTTCTATAAATTTTGTATTGGATCGCAACTTATGACGTCATCATGTTTCTGCGTCAAATAGCAGACTTATTTCCTTAAAATTGTCGAGAAAAAATCCAAAAGTAGGTAAATTGTCAAATCAAATGGATGAGAGTATGATTATTTTTTAATTATTTATTGCATTGAAAAGTTGAAATAATTTATTTTAAACCTAGGAAATGTTCGTTGAATAGCTAAAGCCATTTAGATACAAAAGTTATAAATCTTAAACGAAGGAAATAAATTTAGTTCCTAAACGAATTAATCATTGTATCGCGGTGAATGCGTGACACTTGACGTATCCTCATCGCTCCGCTAATTCACGCTATAGATAACAGGTGGCGCTACTAGTGTTCGGTTCTCATGGTATGTAAGGGTTAACTGTGGGCAATATTGCTTTGTCTACCCAATATTTTATCTAACTATTATAACTTATTATTGCGAAAGATTATGTGTTTGTGTCTATGTTTATTACTCTTGTTGATCGAAGTTATTACCTACTTAATCACTTTAAAACAGCTGAAGGGATTGGAATGAAATTTGGAACAGAACAATTTTTTATCCTAGGTACTTAAAAATTTGTAACTTTAGGAAAAAATATGTCATGATAAAAGATACGAAGTCACTAAACATGACAGATCTTAAAATAAATCATACGACTCATAGAAAATACAATACACAACGCAAGCAAGGCGGGCGAAGCGAAGGTGCGCTGGTTTTTGCGTCCAAATGACGAAATAATGACAGGCGTACGTACCGCATCGGGTTTTACCACGTCCTCCCTGCATGCTAATACAGCACGTTGAATATTTATAAAAGTGATCCGACACTATAGAAAAAAAAATCGATAGGATCAAGATATTTATTCCACCTCTTTTATAAGCATGTTTTTAAATTTGTTTTTCGAACGCCATTTTTATTGTTTATTTCCCAAAATTAAAACGATTAAATGCGTTGTTTTTGTAGATTTAAAAATAAATACGGTCATGTCATTCATTGATGTTTTTTTTTTTATAAAATGCCAATTTGTAAAACAGTATTAGAATTGATCTCAGGCAACGATTGTATATTACGTTGAATGAGATTTTTTATCAATGTATAACATACTTAAACATAATATAATATTTTAACTTACTTAAAAATAAAACTAATACTGCTGAACTGAACTAAAATTTAGTATTACGCGTCTTTTTATACATGTTAATAAGCAACATTAAAAATACAATCAAAACATTTGAGTAGTTAAAAAGCGATGTGTATCACACGATTGTGTTCCCATTAGAAAAGGGAAGGGTCCGCTTTCCTAGGATTTAAATTTAAATTGCAACGTTCTCTATCTAACGAGTGTCACTCATGTCGGAGCTTGATTGATCGATGATTGTATCGAGGTTCAAAAGAACATAATCCTTCATAAATAGATATGCGATGCTCTGCTTTTGGTTTGGAGTTTGCGTCTGAAAAGTTTGCGAAAAGAACATACTTTATACTAAAACTTAAGTTTCTGTTCTATAATTTGAGTACAATATAGATTTATGTTTGTATGTAGTACTATATCTACCAGTTTCATAGTTCTATTTGGACTATTGGAAGATTTTGATGGTCAGACTGGAGTTTGATATTCTGAGTAGATACAATTTATAGGTTAAATATATTTAATTTTCGGTTCACCCTTTGGTAGGTACTTCTGGTTTTACAATACCTACAGTTGTAATGTACAGACGCGCCGTGCTATGCCCGACCTAAAAAAACTCGTTGTCGCTGAAACAGAAAATAAAAACACAGTTATAAATGCACATAATTTGAACGGCAGGCCGCGAGATATCTAACAGACGGAAAATATTAAAGGGAACTTTACCTACATTTTTTTAAAAGAAGTTTTCTTTATCCAGCGAATAAATCGAAGGTGGGAGGGAGAACTTACTCGGCGGAAGAAGAAATCTGTTGTTTTATTCATGAAAAAAAAAATGAAGAAGGGAAATGTGGAATGCCAAGCGGTTTGTTTTAGTAACTAAAAGTTGCAGGTTTCGCGGCAAACATGATACCTAGAACTTTAGTACTTAAAACTGAAGACGGAAAAACAAGCGCTACATTATAAGTATTTACAGGTGTGGAGATTGAAAAATTGAGTAAGTGAATAAGATACACAGAAGTAATTTATGTTACACCTGTGGAAGTCAAATGTATTTACGAGGTGAGTAGCTTACCAATGAAACCATCAGTCCTCTGTTGTAAATATGAAGGTGTATTAAAGTTGATGTTTTTTGGAATGAAGGCAGGTCACCCACCGTATATCACACGTTCAGATAAAAAAAAATTCTTTAGCAAGTTTTAGATCCACATCTTAACTCATTTCAGAAATGTTTCAATAAAAATTGTTCTAAAACCACTGAAATATTGAGCTGTGTTCAAAGTAACTGAAGTTGTTGACAAATCCTCACGCACGGTATCCATTAAATAATGCAAATTTGTTGTAATCCCCACTCCGCCGCCGGCTTGGAGTGAAATATTTAATTTTCATAAAGTATACATTAGAGGAACAAGTGGGGGACTCACTGCCTTGTTAACTGAACCACCGAAACACTTATAATATACCTATTTCTAAGACTGTAGCTTACTGCATTGCTATTAATCAAAATACTGGTTATATTTGACTATTTTAATGCAATTTTGCCTGACGTGTTTAAATATATTGACACGATTGATGTTGGATGGATCGACCTGTTAATCTAGGTCCTGTTAGATGTTAGTTATTAATAAAAAAATAAAGTTTAATTTAATACGGGGCTGTAACAAAACCCCCGATTTTACATATATTGTGTATCAAAAGAGCTGTTGTCTAGTGCATCACTACATGTTATTTATAATCCTAATTTATGTATCATATGTAAAATATTTATAAGTTGTGTATCCTAAACAGTATATAAATCTTACAATAATAAATATAGGTAACTTTTTCTACCTACAAAAGAGCGTTCCCTAATAAACCTGATACTATGTTCAACTATTATAGGCACACAATCGTTGGCAGTTCGACGCGAGCTGACAGCAAATTTGCATATCACCAATATTATATCGTCACGCGAAAAACGTATCCCTTACGCCTGTGTACACATGAATGACGCGTGATGCTGCCGACCTTCCCTGACGTCATCCATCATTCGACGTGGCGCCTGCACCTAGACTCGTGACAGCGCGGGTGGAACTCCAAAAACCAAACAAATTACGACTGTATCTCATTTCAGATAAAGCTCCATTTGCAGTGTTGAGAAACACAGAAAGGTGGCACTCCACCTCCCCGCGGGTGAGGGAGGATCCCTGTCAAACGCTGGCGAAGAGTTTGACAGACGCGGGGCGCGGAGTATTTGACATGAAGGGGCTTGTTTGATACGGGGGTGAGCTGCCAGCGGGGAGGGGGGCAAATTCTGCCCGGTCATGAATAGGCAATGGGCTCGCTTTATTTATAAAGATTGTTAGCCCGAACACGGGCCCAGTGAAGTTTAGTCGGAAAATAAACACGTCCCCGCTATTGACGTATGTAGATAATAGTCTTATAGGAACATACGAATAACGTCCAATTTCCGATAAACTGCGAATGCGGATTGTAATGGGACGTCTGATTGGAATTCAAATCTGGTTCGAATGTGGGAGTTTGAATTGGAATCATTAAGAATAAATGACAGGTTATATTCTAATACCAATTTAGCACCCGTACGATTTATCATAGTACATTTAATTTTATTTTATGTATATTTACTATAGCTATGGATCATCCTTACCCATTGTAGTGTTAATCAATGAAATCATGTAAAAATAAAGCCTTCAGTTCAGAATATTGCAACTGCGTGCGGATCTGCGAAAGGTACAGTTGACAATTCACTTATAAAAACACATAAGAGTTTATCAACGACAATTTAATTCAAGGAACCGTAACCGCAACGTTACCCTCGAGCATCTTGTTAGGGGGAATAAAATCCATAAAAGACACGGCAGTGCAGAGGCAGCGTTGGGTACAAAATTTGATTATTCCGCGAGGTTGGCCTATCGCCAGCGTTTGACTATTTATCAAGAGCTCTCCGCACTCGACGGTTTACAAGGATACTAATCATCGATGCGGAACCTATTATAGAGTTGTTCAACTGTGTCAAGTATCAATTTAGTGTGATATGGAGTATTTTATACTGATCCCATAAAACAGGTATATTTGTGATGTTATATTCTAATACAATGAATGATTCCGTCATGCCGTTATAGATTTTTCAAGTTTTTATTTTGTAGCAGTTCGCCAATAAATGGCGCCACATGTGTATTAGGCGTAAAGGATGAGTGTTAAAAAATTGACGTGATGCGAGCATTAAACGATAATCTCAGTTAGCTCATCGACACTGTAATTGGGCTCAAACTTACTTTATTTATTTTTCATCTAGCCCAGTCATTTCAAATTGCATTTATAGAAACGTTTATAAATTAAGCAGTTGCAGCCGAAACTGTTTGTAGTTTCCGAGAGTGAGGTCTCGGTTTTATCAGAGTCATAAACTCAGTTACTCAGTATCAGTTTTCATAAACTCGACTTATTTGCTAATATTACTAAAATAATAATAAAATCATAGTTACTAAAAAATAAAATATTCTATTCTGTACTAAATAGACAGTCTTGTTCATATCCAAACAGGTTTTTTAATCGCTTCAGTAATAATGAAGAAATAGCGATAATCTACTACTAATTAGGTATCTAGTGATTATACCTCTATACTCATTCGTTGAAACTTGAAACATTGGGTAACGCAAAATGGTTCACCAAAGTTCCAAAATAGATTCCAGATTGATGAGTCACTGATAAGGAACCTTTCATATAGCGCATATTTTTAACATACACAATTATATAATTTACTAGCTCCTTCCGCGCGGTTCCACTCGCTCTGCTTGGCGCTTATAAATCGTAGCGTGATATTTTATAGCATTTTGCCTTCTTCAATAAAATCAAAAAATCCAACACAGGAAGAATTTTTCAAATCGGACCAGTAGTTTCGGAGATTAGCGCGTTCAAACAAACAAAAAAAAACAACTCTTCAGCATTATAGAATTAGTATAGATTTTTGGAATCCATTTATACATAATGTAACCTTATGCATTTGAATTCATAAAACCAGATTCAAATGGTTGGAATGAGCCAAAAAGATAAATTTCAATATAATATGAGCGTCAACCTCAAAAGTGACCGTGTAAAGGCCATTAGAAAGAGACAGAAGATTTAATTTTATTAAAGACAATAACATGTTACTTTTTGTATATTATAAGACGCTTCGGAAAAAAGGTTTTGATTTCAGTACAATACATATTCTGATATTGGAATTTCTAATTTCAAGTAAATTGACCAGTACTTAAAATAGTCTTTTTTTTCCTGGCAACCGCAACCAGCAATTTAGAAATTAATTATATAAAAATGCCACAATCTACAACTAATCACCCTGAACACGATTATAAAAATGGTTAGATATTAATATATTGAACAACGAGTTGCGAAAAATGGTTACCCAAAGTCCTTAAAATATCATTATTGATAATCCATGCAGAGTAAATTGCGAAATAATAGGTCATTGATAATCTATGCAGAATATTATAATGCGTGCGCGTATTATTATTTACCTATGCAATTGTTACTTCTTTGAAAAATAACTTTAACTCGTCGAGTACCGGTTTTGTAGACACAATTATAGAACAATAGGTTGCGGTCACCGGTGACCGCTTGGTGTTTGACAGTTTAAGGGCTTTAATAGTAATTTTTACTTTTATCAAAATATGTAGTAGCTTATAAAATCTCTTTTTATTCCATTTTTAATCCTATATGCATAATTATGTGGAGCGAGGGGGACTGGGATGCCGTCTCCTCTTTCTGCGAAGCAGTTATGCTAGCTAAGGAGGAGGCGGGACGCGTGAGGCAGCGAAGTGCTGCCTCCTCGCAACCCAGCCATTGCGAAGGACACACCGGGCGTCGGGGATCGCGGGACGATCTCCGGCCACCGTAAGCACGGGCCTGCGGACGGCAAGCATAGGTGGCTCCCAGTCCGACCAGAAACAGACCCGACCGTACGGCGCGTCGCGTTCCGCACGCGCCTCAAAGATCCATCAGACCACCACAGATGGGGCCCAATAGAGCCGATGCCGATTCGGAGTCGCGGAGAACCTAACGGGTAACCGGGGCTCCGGCTCGACGTGCAGGAGAAGGAACGGGGTAGTTTTTAGTCAGTAAGACTCTGACACTCCCTCCCGCCTCACCCAGGCGGGAGCAGTCATTCGATGATTTTCTCCCCTTAAAAAAAATATCCATAATTATGTAATTTTGTTATTTAACAGTTCTATTCCCTTTACTTGAACAGCTTATATGTATCGAACTCTATTTAAACAATACATTAAGTACCTACACAAAATAGTAATATTATGACCTCAAATAAATATTAGAACAAATAAACATGTAGTGGTACTATCCTCTCTATGTTAAGTTGACGTTTTGAGTTTTATCGAGTTGTTTTCTTATTGACGTAACATTTACTTAAAATTAGAGTTATTTTTATATTAAAAGATAAATCTTTAGTTGCTATTTGGATTATGTTATCTACATACATAGGTATCTACTTGGCATGCCAGCGCTCTTGTTGGTCAATGTGTCTTTCGTCTAAAGATTCTAATTATTAAATACCAAGTAATGTTGATAACTGAGATTGCCCTATTGACATGCGAGTATCAATTTGAATAACAGTTTCAATACCAGTCGCATGAAATATTATACGGATTTCTGATTTCAAAATTCTTACTTGACTTGTATTTACTTGATGTTTAGTAATAGGATTCATATAAGTTACAAATAAAGTATAATAATAGTCATAAAATAAAGAATAATAGTAAAATTGTAATTATTACAGTATACTTGGGTAAAAGATCAGGGGATCCACTATTTTATAATAAAAAAAATGCACAAAGCCTTTACATTTTTTAAAATTAGGTCAAATGAATTAAAATCATTTAGGGTGTCTGACGTGTTGTGTATTACCGTAAACGATATGAAAAAAATCGAAAGATTTTATTTTACATATACGTAGGTAGTAGCTATGTAAGATACAAATTCCTGTTCGGAATCAAACAGAACCTTTATATTTATGCAATGTGAAAATGCCTATTCCTAATTGCTTAGTAAATAATTCGGAACTAGTTTCTTATATTTTGGTTAAAAGATTATCCATTGTTTTACGTGTAATAATGTCGTTCAAAGTTAAGACAATAGGTGGTTCATATATTGAATGAATGGAAAGCAGACTATTTTGAACCCTATTGTGTAGTTATAAGTTTCATCATTTACATACAGCAGAAACCCTGTTTTACCTCATAATCATTTAAAAAAGTACTGAATGACTTATTTCGTAGAATACAATATGTAGCTGCTTACTTGCTTAGAAAGGTGAACATATTGATTAATTTTCGTATGTAAAAGTTTTTGTGCGAACATGACCCGGTAAAGAGGTATTATATTAAACTCGAAACCCAGTTTAAAATATCGCTTTATTAAAAATAATAATAACAGATAAATATAACTGGGCATTAGAATGAACCCCTTAAGCGTTGGGAATCGCGCTAGGGTTGCTTCCGTCGCCCTATGATTTATGGCTCGCGAGATTTCGCCTCGGGCTCGCGTTTCCTTTTGTCGGTCGAGCCGGCTTTGTGGCAACCCTCGTTTATAGACAGCCGATGATTCGATTCTGTAATGAATTCATGCTGCGTTCTCAACATTTTATATAGTTGTTTTAGCTTAATTAATATACTTAACAGGGTTTTATGTTTCAATTAGGTGTTTTGTTGAAGTTGAGTAATTATACGCGAGCCTGTACTTTTTGTGCTGCTTTTAAGGCTTTGGCTGCCAACAAATAATTGTTGAAGGCAAATCCTCCGCTAATGTCGGTCACCGGTGACTGCCATGGCGTTTAACGTGTTAATGTTGTAGGTAATGCTAGGGGTTCTAGATTGTTTCGTGTTATTTAATATCATGTATGGCACATTTAACATACCTTATTTTCCTAAATGCAACTTAGTATTAGACCGCGTAAGTTATGTACGTGTAATACAATATAAACGTCGGCTGAAATGAAAACATATTTATTGACTGAACAGCAAGTTTTCTTACTAATCTTGTGGTTTATGGAATACCCTCTTATATAGAGGAGGTATATGTCTAGCAGTGAATTGCTACAGGATATTAGTACCTTATATGTAATTAATTACAGTAGAATATCCTTAGATTGATCCCAGTTTCTCGATCTCTAGTTGTATGACTAACATTAGACGAATCATCGGATTCCTCAATCGGCTGCCTCGTTGGACGCGTGGTCGAAACTGCGACTGCCGGGCAAGGGGTCTCGGGTTTGATTCCCGGGTCGGGCAAAGTAATATTGGGTTTTTAAATAATTCTCAGTAGTAGCACGGAGGCTGGAACTGTGCCCGGTATATAGCAATAGGCTCACCCCCTATTACCTATGGGGCTCATAACATAAATAGTGAAAAGTGAGTATTACATTGTACAGTGGCATAATGTGCACTTCTGCCTACCCCTTCGAGAATAAAAGGCATGATGTTATGGGTATGGATTAGACGAATCACAAAAATGACTAAATTTTTATATCTAATACAATAAGATAGTAAAAGAAAGTTTTCAAACTATATAACTTGTGTCTATCTAAGTACACACAAACACGAACGAACGTTAGCTCATAATACAAGTTCGCATGATGTACCATCATCCCTCATAACATCAATGGAGGGTGAGTTTAATAAAACAAAAGATACAACATGTCGACACTGCGCTGCCGTCTGTCAAATAATGATCCTCATTTGTCAAACACAATCGGGATACCGCTATATTCTTTATTACACCATGCCATATTGATACTCTGTGGCTTGTTCATAAATATAGGTAGCCTTAAATGTGCTATGGTATTTTGTTTGTGGTATTTTTATGGGGTAAATAAAGTAGACAGATCGCCTGACAGTCAGCCTTTTAAAAGATTATATAAACAGTAGATTTTTTTTATTAAAGATCTGAAAAGAGGTTGGCGCGGTGTGGTGACTGGGCAACTGAATGCCGTGCAACGTATAGCGGGTTCGATTCCCACAGTAAACATTTGATAGAGATCGGACAGCTTTTTTTTTTATTCCGGCTCGACCGGAGTGATACCACGGCCCCACATAAAACCGACGTGAAGCAACGCTTGCGTTGTATTTCGTCGTGTGAGTGAGGTTACCGGAGGCCCAATTACCCTCCCCTTCCCCAATCTCTCCAATCCCTGAATCCCCAACGATCCTCAAACTCCTAATCCCCAAAAAGCCGGTACCGCACTTGTAACGCCTCTGGTGTTCCAGGTGTCCATGGGCGACGCCGATTGCTTACCATCAGGTGATCAGTCTGCTCGTTTACCGGCCATAAAAAAAAAATAAGAAAATGTTACATGGTTTGACTCTCTCTCTGAATCTAGTCGGTGGATAATCTTGGAGTTACTAAAGAGTTAAACTTGATTTCTAAACCAACCTACTTGCGAAGCGTGGAGGTTAGACCTATGGCAGTATTATAATTGTGTAATGAGAACTCATTTTTCAGCAATGGACTGTCATTGGCGGTATTAGATATATTAGAAACATTTAGATATCTACTTTTTTATTGCGACAAGCCCACCACAACCTACCATAAGTAGGTAACTTGACGAGACAGTGATTTCTTGGATTTAAAACAATAAATAAATAGTTTTCGCAATGACTTTCGTATATTCAATCACACATACATAATGTATTAGGGCTGCCCCTATACAGATATGGAATAAGCAACGTATAGGAAGCTTGCCGTCGATCCCATCATTTCTTTTATATTTTTTCATCAATGTCACACGTGACGCCCGAATGTCATTTTCATATGACGAAGAAAAAAATGTTTATTAAGACGACGCCGTCGTAATATTACCTCTACAATATTGTACTAGTGAAATATGGAAAGCGATTTTTTATGAGAAAGTAACTAGGTGTTCGTTGAGATTAAAACCGAGAGGGTTGGCCTTATTAATGTTTATGTGAGCTTGGAAAATTTTGCTGTTTTATTAAAATGTCTACCTAACTTAGCTTAGGCACCGTTATATTTATTGTATATATACCTACTTAGTTATTTATACTTACATAAGATACACCCAGTTTTACTTTACGTGTATGCAGTTTTAGGCTTTAATATAAATAGTTAACTGACTAGACTAACTCGCTGGCCGAGTGACCACCCGGTCAGCGAGAGGTCTCGGGTTCGATTCCCGGGTCGGGCGAAGTACTACTGGGTTTTTGAAAATTCTCAGTAGTAGCACGGAGTCTAGAATTGTGCCCGGTATATGGCAATAGGCTCTCCTCCTATTACATGGGACTCATAACATAAATAGTGAAAAGTGGGTGTTACGTTGTACAGTGGTATAATGTACACCTCTGCCTACCCCTTCGGGGATAAAAGGCGTGATGTTATGTTATGTTATGTTATAAATAGTTAATATATGAAATTGATCACAGAAGGCGTACATGCAGAAAAAATCGGGAATGGGTCTCGTAGTACTCTTGCTTGCGTTTGAGACGACCCACGCAGCGAACGAGATAATAGGATCGTCGTTTTTTGAATGATCAAACAAACGAACATCATCGAAAAAGGGTTAGAGGGCTTAGTACTATTTTGTCTTACGTTTAAAATAATCGAAACTGATATGCGTCTGGCTTTCTGATTGGCCGGCTCAAAAAAACCAACCAATCACAGCGCCGTAACGTTTAACGTAAAATGAATTCGTATTAAGGCCTCAGGGCCCTCAGGTTTATCAGAGAGTATAATTATTGCTGCCCAGTCTCTGTGAAATATGGAGGTGTGTGTATGTACGTAGTGTTTTAGTCAGCGCCTACGACACCCGCGGGAAGACTAGGGGTGGTGTCAAATGTATACTACCTACAGCCGTTATCAAATAATTAAAACTTTATACTGGGTGTAATCGGAACGCTCCTGAACATGTCATATTAAAATATAAGTTTTATTTTCATAAATGTAAGGAATTAAATGTTTCTTTTGTGTAATAATAAACGGTTGGCGCGGTGGCTGGGCAACCGGCTGCTGCGCAATGTGTTGCGGGTTCGATTCCTGCACGGAACAACTCTTTGTGTGATCACAGATTGTTGTTCCGGGTCTGGGTGTCATGTGTATGTGAACTTGTATGTTTGTAAACGCAATGTAAATGTAATCAACTGCTCAAGGCTGATGTTGCATGAATAACATGGTTTTGTTTCCGACATTATAACAAATATGACAGTTCGCGCGAAAACATCAAACCCAGCGTCATTTCGCATCGAAGTTGCTCCGCATCGCACCCCAATTGCGTTTTGTCACGTAAGACACTTCAATAGGTTTCGACAGTCTGTTGCTTTCGCGCCGCGTTACACCGCTCCGCTTTCGCTTCTAAGATCGCTCACGCCAGACATAGCGTTACTATTGTGGACATGAATCAGAGAGCTAAACACGATAACGTTTCGATCTTTATAAGCGTAAAACCAACTTGATACTAAGCCGTCAGAGTACCTACTACTCGACCTGTGATAGTATAGATGCAGAGTTGCACCGATACTGCGCGGTGTGCGCGGTACCGCGGGGTGCGAGCGCGGCAGATGTGTCGCCGGTTGTGATTGTCTTGCCCCGATGATTGATGATCTTTCGCGCCGTCTACCGCATAGGGCTGCACGACCACGAATTTTGAACTACAATTATTTTATTCTGCAAATATTTTTAACTCTAATTCTCATGTTAGATAACCAAAATTGTTACGTTTTCAATAATAGGGTATATGCCTAATTTTTATTTTAATGTCCGTCGGGTAGATTATTTTAAATCATTAGACACGTATTTTTTATTATCTTACGGAAACGAATACCTACTTTCCAAGATATATTGATTTGAAATGTCTCGTGACGTCACTTCTATGTACATTTTACCTATAGAGGAAGTAAAAATGACGTTTTCGCCCCCACTCCTAAACTTTGATTCGTTTTATCTGAGTATTGTTTAATTAGACGACAAAATAAAATAATACGTGACTAATATTTTTTAATTACCTAACTTACGGACAAATTAGATTTTTAATTTTCATACAAAGTCATCATCCCCATTGTAGATTAAGTTATAATTATTTATTGACTATAAGGATTTTTTATTTTACATTTTAAGTAACTATGTTAAGGGTAATTCAAATTCAAATTCAAATATCTTTATTGCTTACTTACACAGATTCATTATACGCATATTAGCAATTTACTAACTATTATATCATAAAAACGAAATCAAAATATTGATTTGTGTTTAGACAGTCTAAAGTAGGTAATAATAAAAAAACAAAAATTAGTAGAAAGTGTTTCTATGGCAAGTTGTTTGTATTTATTGATATATACACTAAATTCTTAAAATATTTTCTACTTGCAATACCAACAATACCCTATGTAGTTAGCAAAAATGATTCATCAACTTTAAATCTTAATACCTAACACGTACACAATAACAAAAAAAGAGAAAAATACCATGTAAATGTAGTAAACAAAATAATTAGTGGACTATTGCTATTCAAAGATAAACTATCCAAACCCCATTTACTTACTAAGAAGTATGTAAACATATTTTGACAATAGAGATTATCCCCTTCGTTCTTTGTTGCGGTGATTGACAAGTCATATCTCCACCTCTTTCTAATCTATTGTTGTATTGAACTCCGCCTCCAATTTGTACCGGCTTACTGCACAAACTCCGACATTATAATAACAGTTATGTATGTACTTATAATGTTTATATAAGTAAGTACAACTTAAGTAATTGAAATAATAAAACAAAAGAAGTTTATATATAACTAGCAACCCGCCCCGGCTTCGCACGGGTTCAATATTCATGTATTATACATAATTATAAACCTTCCTTAAGAATCACTCTGTCTAATAAAAACCGCATCATAATCCGTTGCGTAGTTTTATAGATCTAAGCATACATAGGGACAGACACACGGCAGATAGCTACTTTGTTTTATACTGTAGTGATGAAGTGATGATGATAGTGATATTTTTAAGAGTCAAGAAAATTTTTAACATATAATTTAATTATATGTATGATGTATATAAAGTAAGAAATATAAAGAAAGATGTAATATTTTAATAGTAAAAGAATTAATATACATTAAATAAGAACGATGACGAGCGACAACCCTGGCACCCTATTCAACTCACGTTTATTCAATATAAGCAAACTCAGACATAGGCCACAGCAAAAGTACTTTGGCGAAATATTCTACATTCGTCAAGCGTTGTCGTGATCTGAAGTAGGTAATGTATGTAAACCTATTTATAAATAAGTAGGTAAATAATAAGTAAATACATAGGTAGTCAATGATAAAATAAGTAATTTTATTTACAACATCATCAGAGCCGTCTTAGACTACACTGGACCTTTTGGGGTCACAATAAAATGGGGTTCTTTAGAACTGTTGCTCAATACAATCTTTAGAAATGTTTAGAACTGCACGGTTGGAGCGGTGGCTGGGCAACTGGCTGCCGCGCAACGTGTCGCGGGTTCGGTTCTCGCACGGAAGAACTTTTCATGTGATCCACAGATTGTTGTTCCGGGTCTGGGTGTCATGAATGTGTATGTGATATTGTATATTTGTAAACGCACCCACGATACAGGAGAAATTCCTAATGTGGGTAGACCCGAAACAACATTTTGTAGATCACATAAAGATTTGCTCCGTGCGGGAATCGAAGATTTTTTTTCTTCTTTTCCTTTTGAAATATCTTCTGATTCAATTCGTTGCGGGAACCAAGATAGTTATTCATGTCATTAAGATGCATCGGACTTCAGTTCTCCGGTGTTTTCATATATACGAAAGGTCGTGGCGGGCTTGTAGCATAAAAAAAATTCATACGACGGTCTTTAATTCTGTAATGTTACTTATTTAATAGTCCGTTTTCACCAACCTCTTCTATATTTAAACTAATAGATGACAACAAACTAATAGACATTTAACGATATATTGGTTCTAACAAAATTATAAATGACACCTAACAGTACAAGTAAGGGGTTAGTTTGTCGCGGACAACCTAATGGGTTACCGGGACTCCGTCTCAAAGCGCAGGAGAAGGAACGGGGTGGTTTTTAGTCAGTAAGAGTCTGATACTCCCTCCCGCCTCACCCAGGCGGGAGCAGTCATTCGATGATTTTCCCCCCTTAAAAAAAAGGGGTTAGTTAAAGTGCTACGTCACGTTAAGTAACTTTTTTTAAAATATGGTGGTTGCAAACAGCTAATAGACTTTTAAAATATTAAATATTAAGTGTGAATAAAAGAAGCATATATATAGTATATATAGTTTCGCCTATATATAATAATAAAACATCATTTTACTGATTCACCCTTATTTTTATTGATTAATTATCTGTAGTCAATTCACGAAAATGTTTTCCGATTGTTATATCTGACACATTATCTTGCTTATTTGTATACACGACCACACATCAATCTATACAAAACCAGTTTATCCTGGTGTCGCGTCGCATCATTTTTCCGCACATTTAACGTTCAGTTTATACTGGTTATGTAAAGCTCGATGTGTAGCCGTGTGTACATTCCTTAGTTCTTCAAAGGTTATATTAACAAAGCTGCTGACTACGCCATCTGTATATTTACCACGATGTTACTTCATTTGCCACGAAGGTTACTTAATAGCAACGCACCCGACAGCACGTAACATCCCTTCATTAGAATAAACGAGGTTTGAAACATGTTACATGAAGTCCCGTATGATTTTATTAAAACAAATACGTTATTGAATATTTTTGAAGGTAGTGAGTCAGTCAGTAACACTGGCAAAAGTTGTATGGATATAGCGTTTACTGACATCAACTACTGAACTCCTCTCCACTCTGCTTTCGAACGTCTCCGCGGTGTTTATGTCCGCTCAAAGCCTTAGTTTCTAGTTAAGAGGATCGATACTAGATGGCGTCTTTCTTAATTTACAATATGGTGTTTTTATTAATATTATGGAATAAAAAAAACTATTTTACTATTCCTTGATTAATACAATATTTATTTACGTTTTAAGTATTTTTGAAAGTTAAGGTTTATTCAGAATAAAACGAATATTATCATTTTACTGGAAATAATTAAGTATAATTTTATGTTTTAACTTTCGTGAGACATACTAAATTACTTACCTAGTATATTTTTCGGAATATTAAGCATATTCACGTACTTACATACTGACTAGCAGCGGGCCACACCCGCGTCGCGGGTCGCGGATTATTGTTCATGAATATAAGCCCCTAGCATAGCTTGAAACTAGCCAAATATT
Organism: Spodoptera picta; assembly: GCA_038387885.1. Taxonomy (NCBI): domain Eukaryota; kingdom Metazoa; phylum Arthropoda; class Insecta; order Lepidoptera; family Noctuidae; genus Spodoptera; species Spodoptera picta. Next base: position 63,786 of record JAZHFQ010000227.1, on the reverse strand, counting down.
ATTATGTTTTTTGGCTTACTCATGTAATTATCTGATGAGAAAACTCGGGCAGTTTCAAGCCATGCTAGAGGCTCATATTCATGCGCGGGTCGCGGAATGCGTGAATAAATTTAGTATGTCTTACGAAAGCTATAATATAAAATTATGATTATTTCCAGTAACATGATAATAAATCGTTTTATTCTGAGTAAACCTTGATATATAAAACAGAATATACAAAATTTAGAAGCTTTTTTGAAGAAGAACGCATTATTAACAAAAAATAAATTTGCTAAGCGACTTCAAGTAGGTAGGTGACTACTATTTTACTTAATGAATGAACTAGGCATTTGTGTTATTATTTTCGTTACGTTCTCCAATAATAATTCACTAAAAAAATAACTTGAACAACAACAGAGACTTTAGTTCTAACTAAAAGTGTCATTTTTAATTTATAAGGTATTCATACAACAAGATGATTGGTAAGATGTAAAGTCTAAAAAGTGTTGTAAATATAGTTTTTATTAAACAAAATTTAAATAATTATTTATATTTACATCTTTAAAATATGGATCACAAGGCAAATCCATGAGGTCACTGGGAAGATGTTGACCCGGCTCTTCAGCTACAGGCAGTCCTCTTTCCATTCCGGGAAGATCTTCCACTTCATTTGGGTAATGTTGTTTCGGGAAACTGCCAAATGGCGTCACTTCTTCGTACAATAATGGTGAATGCATGTGCGGAATTAAATTTTTAGTAGATTGCATCTCTTCCTCGGTGGTGGCAGCTGCATCTGTATGCCTTGTCTTATAATATTGTTCAAGTAGTAACAAGTTTTTTATTATTTCTTCCCGTGTACACCCCAAAGTAAATTCTTGAGAATCTAGTGAAGGAGTAACAGGTTGCCTATGAGGTAGAACACCTACGTCATCCTGGTGTGGCGATTCCTGTGTATTTCTTGGAGACACAATAAGTTGACTATGGCATAAAGAATAGTCGTACTGGCCCGACGTAAAATGTCGTGTTATCGGTGCAGTTTCCACCGGATAGGTTTGAGCTACGCGCTGGTAGTGAAGTGTCGGCTGCTGGAATTCTTGATAAATCTCTTGAGACAGTTGTTGAGCCTCCACAATCGCCTTTTTTTCTCTCATTCGTCGATTTTGGAACCACACTGTAATTGTGTGTTCTTTCAGTTGTAGTCTGTCAGCCAACTGCTTGCGACGAGTTTCGCTGATGTAGTGGAAATTTGAATATTCCGCCTCCAGCTCGTTCAGTTGCCACGTAGTGAATCCGGTCCTCAGTCTCTTCGGCTTCCGGTGCGTAACTTTTGTGGGCTGCGATTGAGCCTGGCTATCCGCCTGCATACCGAGCCAAGTGTGGTAGTCTAGAAGCCGATGCGGTTGTCCTTGGGCTTGTGTAGTATGTACTACAACTGGTGCAGTGCCCTGTTGTAGCAGTTCTTGCAGTTGGTGATTCATTTTATAATGAATGGGAATTGGAGACGTATGTAAAAAGTAATACACTGTGTGAAAGCACAGGTAACTGTGAGACCAGGCAGGATTCCACTCTATTTATATGGTCATGTTTGCAACCCTTAATTGAAAATGTAATTAAGGAACAGGACCAATAGGTGATTAAGTGATTTGCAAGTCAAAGTTATCTTTCAATAGAATCGTTATCTTTTTCTTTGGATTACCACATACCTAATTAAATACCACATGACATTAAGCCCGCCTTATGTACCTTATTTTTGTGTGCATTGAAGAGTTAATAAATAAATAACTATCCACCTACTACACTTTGAAATTATTTCGTAGAAAATATTAAAAATAACACAATTTAAAATATGAAAATCAGGTTTAATGAATCGAATCGGCGGAGTCAGAGCTCCATAGATCGGTACGTAAATAAACCTATATATTCATTAAACGATAGCTTTCTTAGGTGTTTGTCGATCAAAAAAATAAGTACCCACAATCAATAGACATACCTATCAATCTTGTCCAGTCAATGGGATGTCCTCAGGGTTCCGTTATTGGCCCGTATTTGTGGAATTTAGGATTTGATGATTTGCTTGCGATTCCCCTTCCTTGTGGCTGTACTTTGACTGGATATGCGGATGATGGCCTTTTGCTAGTACAATCAAATACCCGCGCCGGACTGTCTCAGTAGGATCGCGCGATGGGGCGAACGAAATCGCTTGACTTTTGCACCCCATAAAACTTACCAGCTATTGCTTAAAGGAAATCTAAAGTCATGGCCGAGATCTATCAGATCTCTTGCAGGACTTTTGTATTGTGCGTTGAACATAATCGTGTTCTTTCACTCCTTGCGGGAGGATCTAACATGTAAAGTTCTTTAGGTATGAGTAGGACCAATATACATATTTGCTTCCTACATAAAGATGAATTCAAGGACATTAAAAAAGAAATTGGAGATGGATTAGGTCCCTAACGCACAGTACTGTAATTATTTTCATTCCTTGCGTTAGGAGATATGTCGGTACTCGTGGAATCGTACGCCTCGTAGACGCAAGAGATGGAAGGTGGGCGGCTCGGGCGCTGCTTAATTCGTTTTAGTGTTGTCCTAGCATCGACGTGGGAGCTCGCGCGCACGTTTGCGAAATCACACTCGCTTATAGAGGTAAACCTGCGTGTTGATTACCATTTTTTTTATACAATGAGTGCTTTTAAAAGAAAAAAGTGTAAAAATCTATTTACATAAGACACTCGAATAACGATATTAACAGCACTGTTGGGAATGGGTCTCTTCAATAATAGTGGACTGGATTTAAACTGGTATATTGGAATTAAAAACGGTAAGATTGTGTTGTGTCCACGTCGTCCGCGAACGATCCCAAGAAGAAAAAGATGGTTGCCGTGCGCCGCTTCCGCTCGTGTCGCCCTCCCCCGTGCAACGGGAATTGAGAATTGCCTCTATTTGAGTTAGGCATGTAGCCATCTCCTCATACGTAAAATACGTTAACTTGAGCAGTCTTTTTAGATGATGTTTAGTGGAGCGCACAGCGGCTTCAGCAACGCCGTTGAAATGGGGAGTATAGGCCGGCACGAAGTGGAATTCGATACCTTCTTGGGCCAAATTCCCTGCTACATTAGAATTCTGTAAAAAAAGGCGTAACTGATAATTCGCCCCGACGAAGGTAGTCCCATTATCGGACAATATGCTTCGCGGTTTGCCACGGCGCGGTGCGCAATGAACCGCTTCAAAGCAGCCATATAAGCCTCTTTTGTGAGGTCCGTAACAAGCTCCAGGTGAACAGCCTTAACAGCCAGGCAGACAAAAATACATATGTAAACTTGATAAGCTTACAGCCTCTTCCCTTTCGGTCAGCGATCAATATTGGGCCAGCATAGTCGACACTTGAATTTAGGAATGGAAATTCTAGATTACTCCGTGAATTTGGAAGTTGCCCCATTATTGGTTGAACATTTTGAGCCTTATGTCTAAAACATACTACACATCTTTGCACAGTTATTCTAGATAAGTTTCTACCTCCTAAAGGCCAATAATTTTGACGAATTGTTGCCAAGAGCAACTGAGGATGTAATAATTTTCTATGAGCGTTTTGGAATAATATCTTGGTTAGATGATGTTTACTGCACAGAAGTATAGGATGCTTCACGTCATATTCATAAGGAGAATTGTCCAACCTGCCCCCAACACGAATAATGTCGTCAGAGTCTATGAAAGGTGACAAGGATAAAAGACGATTTTTGTGAGACAATGATTTGCCTGCTTTTAAAATAATATATTCATCTGAGAATATTTCAGATTGTGCATTACGTAAGATGCATTTTAGTGAGGACTGAATTTCTTTATTATGCAGAAACCCTACTAATTTTTTAAATGAAGGGCCTGTCCACCATAGACTAGAGTCGCTGATATGATCAGCCTTCACCCCTCGAGAAACTAAATCCGCGGGATTGTCTCGAGTTGGCACATAGTTCCACACAGATCCAAGAGTGCTTTCTTGTATCTCATTGACTCGATGCCTGACAAAGGGCTTGAGTTGTGTCGATGGTACCAACAACCAGCTCAACACAATTGTTGAGTCACACCAAAAGACAGACCGGCTGACAGGTATAGTTAGGGAATCTTTAACCTTAGTACACAATCTTGAACCCACCAGCGCACCACATAACTCTAATCTAGGCATCGTTGTTGGTTTTATAGGAGCTATACGATTTTTCGAAGCTAATAGTCGTACAATTACTGCATTACTGCTACCAATGCTGCGTATATAGACACAAGCACCATATGCTTTTTCGCTGCTATCTGTAAATACATGTATTTCATTAAATATATAATTGTCAGCTATGACCCATCTGGGTATGTATAACGAATTTAAATGTTTTAATGCATCCACAAATTCAACCATTGATCTGCTATGTCTTGGGGAACGTCATCATCCCAGTCGCATTTATTGACCCACAATTTTTGCATTAATATTTTGGCTTCCACAACAATTGGACCAATTAAGCCTAATGGGTCAAAAATTTGGCTTATTATGGATAAAATGTGTCTTTTTGTTATGGTGGATTTAGTGTCAATATTAATTGAAAATGATAGAATGTCAGATTGGCAATTCCACAATAATCCTAACGTTTTTGAAGCGTGGGTGTTAGACAAATCTAAATCAAGACAAGTGTTATCTTCTATATTTACTATTTTTTTAAGAATTTTAGCATTATATAAATAGACTTAAATTTTCTTAAATTGAAATTTGCTGAACTTAAAATTCTTTTTATATTTTGACATAGTTAGAAAGAAAGAAAGAAAGAAGAAAGAAAAAACATTTATTATTAACATTTATTTAGCACCAGGCACGATGCAGCATAAATAAAAAAAAAAAGACAATCAAGGTGTGACAGTGGAAGTAATAAAAATATAAGAGTTGAAAAATTGAAACAGAAGAATTAGAAAAGAGACGCTGACAACATGCCTATGCTAAAAGGGTCACCCACTCAGTGTAAGCCAGGCATACAGGTTACCCAGCACTGATTTTCAGTGGGCACCCATGCAGTGACGCACGGATGGTAGCAACGTTGAATGGTTAGACAAAGACAACAAGAAAATATATATACACATATATAATAATGCATCTGCACACCCACCACACACACATATACATACATATACATACACACACACATACATATACATACATATACACACATACACACATATATATGCAATAAGTATGCAGATACAACAATGGTATACTTATCAATGTAATAAATATAAAAGTAATGTAAAATAAAAATAAAAAAGTAAAATGTTAATAAATAGTAGGTACACATGACAGAATGAAGGACATAGAACAGCCAGTATGTCTGCGTTCTGTATCATTCACACACTAAACTGGCTAGAGTTAAATGATAGACAGATCAACATTAATTGCAGCTTTGTCTTTTTGTGAGGTTAAAATAAACATTTTAAGATTGAGTTCGATAGCACCCTCTATACCTCTAGTGTCTTTACCGCATAATGAATCATCTACGTAAAAGTCCCGTTGTATGCTCCCCTGTACGTCATGATCATCCGTAGCCTCTGCCAAGCTCGCTAAGCACTTAGTGGCTAGATAAGGCGCAGACGCCGTACCGTAAGTGACGGTGTTTAGTGTGTACATTTTGAGTGGCTCTGAAGGATCTTTTCTAAATATAATGCGCTGTAATGACCATTGCTTAGGATTGAGCTCTATAGCTCTATACATTTTTTCGATATCTCCTGAGATTACATACTTATGTTGTCTAAATCTCAGTAGGATTGAGAGTAGATCACTTTGTACAGTCGGGCCGACATATTGGATATCATTAAGTGATAATCCTGTTGTTGATTTTGATGAAGCATCAAAGACTGTTCGTAACTTTGTGGTTTCACTTGACTCCCTCAAAACCCCATGATGTGGCATGAAATAACTAACCTTATTATTTTTATCACTAACTGATAACTCACTATCCTCAGTCATATGACCTAATGTTTCATATTCATTCATAAAGTCAATATACAAACTTTTATAAATAGTATCGCGTTCAAAACGTTTCTCTAGCGACAAAAATTTACGTTTAGCCGAGACATATGAGTTGCCAAGAACGCTGGGATCCTCCTTGAGTGGCATACTAACAATAAACTGGCCTTTTGAACCACGGACCGTATTTAATTTTAAACTTTCCTCACAAGCATGTTCCTCTACTAAAAGACAATGTTGGGACGATATTGTATCAAGTTCCCAAAATTTACTTAAGTCGGGACTGTAGGATGTTTTAGAGAAATTACAAATATGTGTTTGCTTCTGCATGTTAGCAGGTATAGCACCTGAGATTAACCATCCCAACTTACTTTCACACAATTTTGGTAAATTTTTTCCCAAATTTATGTGATTGGCCTGAATAACATTCCAAAATAGTTCAGCTCTCAACAGATTATCAACATCTGAAGGAATATTATAAGATGGGTCCGCTAAAACTAACCCTGAAGGAATTGGTATATTTTCAGTATTTATGTAGGATGGCCGGTAATCTACTAGTAATCTCAGATAGAATGAGGCAGTTTATATTGAAAGAATAATGATCGTATGTTGATTCAATAGTAAGATTGCAAGATTGTGTACTGTTACTAGTCAAACCATTAATACCTGTTACCGTTGAAGTAGCATCGACTCTAGACAATCCCAGGACATTGCACAGCTGGTCTGTGATGAAGTTGGCTGTACTGCCACTGTCAAGTAAAACTCTGGCGTTGTACCTTTTGCCATTATGACTCACCACCTTCACCATCGCTGTGGATAGCAAAACATATTTCTGAGAAGCAGGTTGTATATCAGCTGAAAGCGAAACACTAGAGGATACAACAGGCATAGGGTTATATACTTGAAGCGCAGGCTGATCTAAATGTAGCAAGGTGTTATGCCGTTCTTTACAGTATTTGCAACGTGAGAATCTACAACGTTTCTCAGTGTGTCCAACCTGTAAGCAGTTCATGCACACTTTGAATTCTTTCACTTTCTGTACCCTTTCTTCTATTGTTAATTTTTTAAAAGCTACACATGAATAAAGATAATGATTTTGAGAACACAAAGTACAAGTAATTTGACTTTTATCTTTCTCAGTATTATTTGTTTGCTGTTTCAGCGAGGTAACTATTAAACTTTTAGATTTAATGCTGTTAGTATGTTGCACTTTATCTAATTTCTTGTTTTCCTCTAATGTTTCTAATAGATCTGCCTTATTATTCATAAATTTACAAAATTCAAGCAATGTTGGTGAGTTGCCTAAAGTGGTACGGTGCTCTTCCCAGTCCCTACTGGTAGTACTGTTCAACTTTAATGTCATTAGATAAATAATCAAAGTATCTCTTGTCTGCTCATTCAATAATGTTAATGCTCTAATATTTTTATTTGTGACATCAACCAGGCTGCGTAAGGCAGCACTGGATTCATTTATAATAGGCTCGGCATTAAATAGTGCCTTGACATGATTGTTTGTTAACAGGCGACTATTATCATACCTCTCACATAATAAATTCCAAGCTAATACATAATTGTCACTTCTGAAATCTATGTTTTTAATGACTTCAGCAGCTTGACCCTTTAGTGACGCACGTAGATAATGAAATTTATTTATGTTATCAATACTGGTATTGTTATGTATCAATGAAAGAAAGGTGTCCCTATATTCCAGCCAACACTGATAGCTGCCATCATAGCGGGGTAAATCAATTTTAGGCAAACGTATAAAATTTTTTGTCCCACCTGTCACCTCGGAGCCTGATACAGAACCTGAAGTCTTAGCCTGCTGTTGCGCCTGCTCATCAGCGATGAATTTGCGCGCCTCGGCAACCACGCTGTGGTACTTTTCTTCAAACTTGAAGCAATCCACGTAGGAATCGTCAGGATATTCCGACAGCAGCTCAATTTCTGTCTGGATTAGATTAAATTCGTCATATAGCTGCTCGAATTTCCTAAATCGACTTTCGAGGTCGAGTACTTGCACGTCAGACAATTGATCAGTGTTTTCCAAGACTGTGAGATATGTAGTGAAATTAGTAAGCTTAGCCTTTATCGAACTCCGTTGTCGAATGAGTTTGTCAGCCATCGTGCAATATAGGGGGTCGAAGCCCTTAGCTAGTGCCAATGCAAATCAGAGGAGACTAGAGGAGGTAATAAGGATATAGAATAAAATTGGAACGACTCACTACACGCCACGTGTCCTTGACCATCAATGTGAAATCTGAACAGCGATACCACGCGGCACTATGGTTGCGGACACGAATTGGCCACTGGTGACTGCTTGTGCTCTGGTCTTCACTCTTCAATGATGGTGGACTGCGAAGAGCGGTGACGCCACGGGACACGGCGCAATAGAACGGCGCATGTGTTTTCCTTGACGATGAGTTTTCTCCGGGATGACGCCACAGGACACGGCGCAATAGATCGGCGCACGTGTATTCCTTGACGATTAGTTTTCTCGGGGATGACGCCACAGGACACGGCGCAATAGATCGGCGCACGTGTATAACTATGCCGTTTAATTCTTCTCTCGATGGAAGGACCAATGTTGGGAATGGGTCTCTTCAATAGTAGTGGACTGTATTTAAACTGGTATATTGGAATTAGAAACGGTAAGATTGTGTTGTGTCCGCGTCGCACACTGTGAGAATCTCGCAATCTAGGGGGATTTAATTCCAAATTGATTTAAATAAAAGATACAAGTTTAAAAATAATATTGATTGGTATTGAAATAAATAAAAATTCTTAAACAGCGATAGATAAAAAAAATTGTATTAAAAAAAATGCGGTATTAATAAATTTTCTTATTTTAGTCACTAACTCTACTTTCGATCTCATTTCAAAAGGTTCTCATCAAATTTATTTTCTGAACAAAATTTTTTGTTTATAATATATGATTTTTGTTGTGCTCCATCACAACCCCACTTAATTAACAGTGACAGTTCCTTTACTCCACCTTGCAAGTCCTGGATTGACCCAAGAACCTCTTTCTGTGATAAACAAAGTCGTTCGATACTATGGTCTACTAATGATTGCAGGCCACATCTTGCAGTTGATTCTGTTACGGTTTTCAGGGAAGGATAACATTTCTTCTTAGCTTCTTTTATTCGGTCATAAGATGGCAATAAGTTTTTAACCAATTTATTTATCCTTTGCCGTATTATCTCATATTGATGTGTTGATAGATCAGCATCTACCATCATGCTTAATGCCTCATCGGCCGACAGTCACTTGAACGCTTTCGCTAATCGTTTTACGTACGCTTTTCATGATGGAACCTCTCTTTGGTGAACTATTAGAAAGTTCTTTTACGGTATCTGCAGAGTCCCTTTTACCTGCTTTGCGAAGGTCATATTCATGTGCAACTGTTATTTCTTCAGGGCTAGTTGCAGATATTAGATCCTGAATTTTACGTTTTTTGGTTTTATCACAACATTCTACAAAACTTTTGTGTGGTCTTCCTGGTGAATGGCCAGATGTAGATGGTATTTCATTTAAAACATTTTCTGGTAATGTAATGCATTCATTCAACCAACTCATATTCTTGCTTAAAAAGCGATCACGATGTCTACCGCTAGCTGTCCATATTTCGTTAAATTTGTTACATAACCTCCTTAAAAAGAACTTAATTTCATTTATAGCACCTTCCGAAAATTGTACATGAGGGTAATTATTTATTATTAAAGCAAAAATAGAATCAATTCGCTCCTTTTTTGCATTTGAGGTCCAAATATCAAAAATATGTTTTTTTGTAATTTCGGTCGTCATTCTGAAAACCGAAAAAAAATGTATGACGGTCGCACAAAATCGCAAGTTTTAGCAATTGTTCTCAAAATGTAAGACTCTAAACTATACATTAAAACAATAACAGCACCGGGATATTCAGATCATTTTTTTTTATACACCCTTTTGTTTTGCAAATCGTCTCTAGAAAATGCTTAATTTAATTGTGCTTTCAAATGATGTTATGAGATCAATGTTTAACTATTACTTAAACAAAATACACTCTAACTTACCTTGAAAGGTATACACAATACAATAATAAACCAATAAACAAGACTATACGTTAATTTGATCAATAATCTCAAGTGAAGATGAGACTTTAATATTGTTGTTTGTATTGTAAATGTTTCCGTAAAACGAAAGGAGTCTGTTTGTTACCTCGGTCTAGTATTGGAAAAAAACTTTTCTTTCATTGAATTTATTAAGGCTGTTAGTCAGAAAGCCAAAAATAACTTCTTTGCGCTGACGCGAATTTCAAAAGCCACTTGGGGTCTCTCTTTTCTTACGCTCAGGATCATATACGGAGCAACCTACTTGGGATGCGTGTGCTACGGGGCACCTGTCTGGGCTGATAGGGCCACAATAGGCGTGGTACGGCCAAAACTTCTTCAAGGCCAGCGTCTAGCCTTGATTTTCCTGTGTAAGGCCTATAGGACGGTTAGCACTGAGGCCCTACCTGTGCTCGCAGGCGTCCTTCCGGTAGATCTTGAGGTGCAGCGACGTGCTGCTATGTACTACAGTGCGAGGCCTAATTTGTCAGCAAGCTTTCTAGCACAACGTGATAGAAATAAAATTGATTAATAAAATTGTTTGGGGCGAGCTTATAACCGAATGGCAGTGTAGATGGGCATCTGCTATTAAGGGCCGCCACCTATATCAGTTCTTCCCATCCGTGCATGAGCGGCTGGAGAGGACATGATTGGAGGTGGATCACTGTGTTGCCCAATTTCTTACTGGCCACGGCAACTTTAAAAGCAAATTGTTCTCATTTAAACTTATTGATTCACCATGGTGCCAGTATTCGACAGAGGAGTTGCGATACGAGCAGTCGGCCCATCACATACTCTGGGAGTGTGATCTGTGGCAATATGAACGTAACACTATGTTAAATAATTTAATTATTTCGTCAGGTATAGTTTATTATACGGACCTTGTGGAATCTTGAACGAATTTCCGTGCGTTTAGGCGTTTTAGCCACACCTATTATTGGAAGCAAGTATAACAGCTCACACATAGGACCCACTTAGTTTTTATTCAAATTTCCGTGATGCTTGGCGACTGGGCTTCATCCAGTTGTACAGTCTCTTCTTTGTGCCTTTAGGCTTAATTCATTCTGTCTCCTGCAGTAATTCACCGAGGGAAGTGAAAACCATAGTTTTTTCTTCTTCTCCTCTTATAATATCTTCTGGTTCACTTCGTTGCGGGAACCAAGACAGTTACTCATGTCCCTGGGACGCGCCGGACTTTAGTATTCCGGTGTTTTCATGATTTTATCTACTGTAGATCCTGGCTTACAGGAGTTGCAGCGGTTTTGCGAGGAAGTGGCGGGCTTGTCCGATTAAAAAAAAAACCTATCAATCTTATTATCATGCCATCATTTCAAATCAAGATGATTATTTACTCTGTATGTCTTTATCAGTAAAATTCAAGTCGGGGGTGTGAAACTGTTTGTATACCTACAGGTCCAGCAGTTTGTAGAGATTTATTTTTTACAGTTTTCGAGTACCTCATTTGATACGAAGTGTGTATTTAGTAATTCAATAAGAAACCTCTTATAGCCTCAGATACATAGGTATCCTAAGAAACCTTGATATATACGACACGACATTCTACGTGCTGACAAATATCGCAGATCTATTATTTTATTCGAGATGGGATGATGTTCAAATAATAACTTTCCACGAGATGAAAGCAGAAACATAAATATTTATATTTGTTTTGGTTTTAAAATCAATAATATACCTATCACTACTAGCTTCAGGCGAGTTACAGGGATAGATAGTATGCTACTTGCTATCCTGGTAACTCACCTTTATTGTTATTCTAGACTTTTACTAACTAGGAATTCCGCCGCGGCTTGGTTCGCATCAGTTTAAATTACCCCTTCCCCCTTTACCCCCTTATAAAGTGTATTTTCAAAAATTGTATTCCATAAAATTATAATTAATTATTATGTTTTTCGGCTTACTTGTGTAGTTATTTGATAAGGAACTTGGCTAGTTTCAAGCCATGCTAGAGGCTCATATTCATATCCTACTGCGTAGCAGCGCGACAGTCGCCGCGTCGCGGGTCGCGGAATGCGTGAGTTCATTTAGTATGTCTCACAAAAGTTATAACATAACATTATGATTATTTCCAGTAACATGATAATAAATCGTTTTATTCTGAGTAAACCTTGATATATAAAACAGAATATACAAAACATAAAAGTATATACGCATTATTAAAAGAAAAAATGAAAATTGCTAAGCGACTTCAAGTAGGTAGGTGACTACTATTTTACTTAATGAATGAACTAGGCATTTGTGTTATTATTTTCGTTACGTTCTCCAATAATAATTCACTAAAAAAATAACTTGAACAACAACAGAGACTTTAGTTCTAACTAAAAGTGTCATTTTTAATTTATAAGGTACAACAAGATGATTGGTAAGATGTGAAGTCTAAAAAGTGTTGTAAATATAGTTTTTATTGAACAAAATTTAAATAATTATTTATATTTACTTTAAAAAATGGATCACAAGGCAAATCCATCAGGTCACATACATAAATGATTACTGCAGTTAAAACATATTTTAGGTATTTTACTTTTATGCACCACCAGCACCAGAACGTCCTAATTCAGAGTCCTAATTGGTTACACCCGTCAACGCTTCGGCAGCCAAGAAACCATTTACGGTTACCATCAACAGGTTGCCCCATCGTTAATTATAACATTTCACCTGACAATTAAAACTAATAACCGATTTTAATCCAGTTTTTAAGTCTTTAAGTTATATTAAATTATTTTAATATTAGTTTTCTAGCGTTTTTTTTCATTTAGATCGATCCAGAGATTGATGATTAAGACCGATTATTGAAATTAGCAGTAGGTAAATCTATAGCAGTTCTGTGGGTCTATACTCGTACACATCTAACCGATCCGTATTCATACTTCGAAATGTAAATCAATTCATTTAGTAAGTATGTTAATATTCGGAAAGATGGCGCCCACGTGTACTAGAAAAATCTACATCTAAAACTAGTTATGTAACGTATTTCGACTAATAGAATGAGTAGCCCAAATCCGTACTTCGGTTTAAGTTAACAAATCTTAAACTCTAATATTTAATTATTCGTTAGAAAACAAAAAGACATCTTCCATTTGTTTTGATGCATTTAGATAAAGTGGCTGAGATTATCTTCAACGTCTTCTATCTTGAGTCTAGTGAGGTCACTTACCTACTTCTGTCAACTATATGCATAAAGCTCAGATCGAATAATCGTAAGCTCCACCTAGCTTGTCTTCTTTTTGGCGTCATCAATAATAAGTGTCCCTTGTACTTGTACTCAAAATTATCCTGGGTTGGTGCTCACCGAAAGCGGGAGGCTAGGCAGTGTACACATCTAATTAGACCTCAACACCAAAACATCAACATTTCGGGGCAGTTTTAGGTAGACAACGTCCAAATGTTGGAATAATATACCTCCACCTTTCAGAGACTCCCTAAGTATTAATAGCTTTAGGTACAATCTCAAAAAATTCATTTTAACTTCACAAAAAGATAAAGCTGAAATTAATATTGATTTGTCTATCATTTAACTCAAGCCAATCCAGTGTAGTGAAGCAAAACACAGATATATTGATTGTCCTTTCCCTATGCCCTGCCTGCATTCTGTCATGTGTTTATTTATTAACATTTTTCTTTTCTTATTATTTTATTTAATATTACTTTTTATATTTATTCTATTGATATGTATTCCATTGTTGTATCTATATACTTATTACATATATACACTTTTTTTGTCTTTGTCTAATCATAAAACGTTGCTACCACACTGCAGGGATGCCCACTGAAAATCAGTGCTGGGTGACTTGTATGCCTGGCTTACACTGAGTAGGTGACTCTTTTATCATAGGCATGTTATCAGAGTCTCTCTTCTTCTGTTTTAATATTTTCACTTAATGTTTTTCTTACTTCCTCTGTCACACCTTTATTGTCTTTTTACATTTTATTTATGTTACACCGTGCCTGGTGTTGAATAAATGGTTTTTCTTTCTTTCTTATTAACGCGCTTTGAATCCACGCTTAAACTGCTGCATCATTTTTAAATCTTCCAATTACTTCTCGAGCCTTGGGTGCGGTGAGAGAGCTGCTACAGGCTACTCGAGGCCGCGGTGCGCGCCTAGCACTCCCTCTGTCGGGAATCCCTTGCATTTTCCTTTATCTGTAGCGGCGGCGGCGGCTGTGACAGGCGATACAGTTGGCTCGTTAGACTCGTTCGCCAGCGGCTGCGTAGATGTTAGATTCGAATCCCAGGTTGACACAAAAAACAGTGTTACATTCAGACTCTTAGTGACTAAAAACCACTTCGTTCCTACTTCTGCTCTTCGAGCCAGAGCCCCAGTAATCCGTTAAGTCTTCAGTGGCTCCATAAAAGTCATGCGCCGTGAGATCTAAAAGTTATAATCTTTCGTTTACTTACCTATATTGAGTCTTAAGTCTTAACTATATTTGGCTGTATTTCAATATTTTACGTAGAACGATTGCTATCATCGGCCCTCCAAAGCCTACGTTCTCATATTGAGAGATAAGTTTAGAATTCTGAAATTATAAATAATTATATGTGATATATAAAAGTCACTCTCGTCTCCCTCAGACAGGAGAAGGACATTGTATGATTTTCCGCCCTTTAAAATACCACACGGCAACAATATGTATTTGTCCATAATTATCTACCAGTTCGTGGGTAAAAAATTTCATTAGCCATTTCTATTACCTGAAGTATTTTGGAATTAGTTTATTAAAAAGACAAAGAAAGTCATTAAACAATGAGTAATTTATAAACGAAATGTAATTAGTGATTACAGATTCACAATAATATGTTTGGAATACATGGGATTTTAGACCTCACAAATATGGTGTCATTTTTCTATACACTATAGATTTTTAAAGCAAAAAAATAAAATTTATTATTTTTTTAGCATATTCAGCGTTTTAAAAAAAATGTATTTCTTTTATTTTTATTAACTTATATTCAATTTAATTCAAAATACCATTCATTATTATGGTTACCTTTTCTGCTAATGACCAGTAAAAGCATTTGGCAACAAAATTATATAAATAATCCTTAAAGGTATTAACTTCGATTTACTAATCACTAAATTGTTATTACTGGTTTACTAATTACATTTGACTTAAAGAGCTTGACTATATAAATTGGAGCACAATCCTGTCAAAAGTTATAGGTGACTGTGCTTTCATAGATCGCATTTCTCCATAATTCTTCAAAATACAAGGCTACACCATGAATCTACCAAACCAACCACCAGCGCCTCATAGTGCGAGTAACGGTTTCGATACATCGATAAACCTAACACCTCCAACGGTAATGTAATAGTTTTATTTTTACAAATTTTCATTTCTTTTTTTACCTTCTCTTAATGTTATGTAACTGTCTCTGCTATGACTATTCTAATAGAAACCTCAGTTTTGTCAGTGTACTTTTAAAACCATATGTACTTCTTTCCGCAGTTTTTGGACTATGGGTTGCCACAACAGACCACTGCACCATTTACAGTGGCTGTCAATTCAGTCCAAGTACAACCAAGACAACCCCACAGTGGCTTGATCGACTACCGGACTTGGCTGAATACACAACCTACACAAGTAGTTCATCGGCCAAATGTTCTACCCATACCAACAAAGCCGAAACGGGTTAGAACCGGATTTACTACTCAACAACTGATTGTTCTAGAGAAACAGTACGCGAAGGTTCCGTACTTACCCCGATCTCAACGAATAGAGCTGGCAGAGACACTGCAGCTAACTGAACGTACCATCAAAATATGGTTTCAAAATCGACGCATGAAAGCAAAGAAGGAGAAACTTGAAGGTTCTGAAGACATTCTAGAGATGATGGTACCCTACCCTATCGAAGCCACAAATCCACCAATGAAACAAAATATTATATTGGAACAACGTCAGTATCCTGTTTCTGCTAATCGTACAATAAGTAGTAATGGAACTATTTCTTTAAATTCATCTTTGAAAGAACTTGTGCAGGATTTTAAGTACGACAATAATCAGCAACACCCAAACGTACAGTATAAACATCCTTTTGCACCAACTATACAAGTGCAATCCTCACAAAGTTTGGTATTAGAACAACATAAGTATACTCCTTGGAGGAATGAGGTTACTCAACCTGTTGTTCGTCAAGTGAATTTTCAAACAACTATTGCTTCGATTTCATCTTCGCAGGGAATTGTTCAGGACTTACAGTTTAATAAACAGCAGCACCCAAACCTACTGTATAGATCAGCTGCAGCTACTGCACAGATGCAGGGTCCACAAAATTTCATTCCAGAATATCAATATCCCTCATGGACAAATGGAGTTACTCAGAAAACGTATCATCCAATGGTTTCTAGTGAAACTATTACTTCAAAGTTTTCTTCACAAAATAATTTTCAGAACTTGCAACACGATAGGCAGCAGTACTCGAGCGTACAGAACAGACATCCAGCTGTCGGAACAGCAGCACAGATGGAATTCTCCCAAAATTTGATATCGGAACTATATCACCCACCTGGAAAAATACAGAACGGTACTCGACCTGAGCTTTGTTCAGTAGATTCCGTTAAAATTGTTCCTTTGAAGGTATTCGAAGATTTTTATAAAAAAACTTTGCTTGATAAACAAAACTCGGTTACACAGTACGGACAACCAGTTATATCAAATGAACAGTCCTCGCCAAATTCCATATCAGAATATGGGGATCCCTTTTCCACTGTTCATCTTGAGTTTTCTGAAGAAAGTTCCCGTTCTTCCATAGAAAACATTTTACAGGACCTGTTACGTTGTGAACAGCAGTATTTGGAGACAAAGCAAAGGGAAACTAAACAGATGCAGGCTTTCCATAATTTTATAACGGGAGAATATTCCCCAAGTATGAATGGGGCCACTCAGCATAGTTTTCATGCTTCGAAACAATTTCATCTCTTTCAAACTGAAAGTCTTCATCCAGCTCCGGATTTACCCAGCGACTTGTTGGACGTAACACCAATGGAAATTGAAGATATAGACATAAACTTATACTTATTATAATGGTCTTAGGTTAGAAATACTAGAGGTCAGATTACCCTCCCCTCCCTCTCTCAATCTCTCTAATCCCTAAATCACCAATAATCCTAAAATTCCTAATTCCTGAAAAGCCGGTTACGCACTTGTAACACCTCTGATGTTCCGAGTGTCCATGGGCGACGCCGATTATTTACCATCAGGTGATTCGTCTGTTTGTTTACCGGCTTATCCCATAGTATTAAGGTGAGCTCCAGCCTTTTGCGCTGCGACGCACAATGGGCATTTTGTATGTACCTGTATTCTTGTTGTGTGTCGTGGCGTTACAAATAGTTTTTCTTTCTTTCTTTAAATAAATACATTTTGTGTCATAAATTGTTTTGATAATAAAAACTAGCGGCATCCTCGCCCAAGTTCCTGAAATAAATACGACCCCATTTGTTATTTCAGACTATATACCTCTAATCTATCTCTGCACCTAACCCAAAACCGCCCGGTACATTTTCCATGGAGAGTAACAAACAAAATAGAAAACAATGCTTTGAGAAAATACGTACGGTTTTACTTATTTCGAATTTCCACTTAATTAAATCTTAATCCGCAGCGATCTGCTAATAAACCAGTAGGTTTATAAACATTGCTACCTAGAATTTATCAACAAAACGAGTATTCTATACTAGCTTCTGCAAACGGCTACGCCCGTGTTATTGCATGTGTTATTCCTGACTATAATCTATGACTGTTCCAAATTCCATACAAATGTGTCTAGTACTTCTTTCTTGCAACAGTAACAAACATACATCTGCACATCCGTACCAACTTTCACATTTATAGTTTTAGTAGAAAGTAGGATTATACAGCAATTTCACAAGATTTGATAGCGGAGTTTTAAAGTAATATCAATATGTGGAAAAATCGTTTCAAATTGAATAAACTTACTCTTTACAATATTTTCAACTTCTAGTACTATTACTACTAAGTCCTAACATCACGTAACGTAGTAATGAGCTACAGAAGAAACAATATAAAAAATATTGTCTTTAATTTATTAACCTTAAGTGATACGTTTCTGCCTATCGTGGACTGACTAACACTGAAGAACAAAAGTAAATTTTCATTTTCTATTCATTATCTATCATTTTTAATATAAAATTGCAAAATAATAGTAATAATACCTCTAAAATATTCACAAACAACAAGATTTATCGAAAACTGCCTTTGATTTGCTAATCACTTAGTAACCTTTAACCTGTTCCCTAATTACACTATCATTAAGGGTAGCGAATATAAGTAGAGCACAATCCTGGGTGGCATCCTATTGAACTGTACTTTCACAGAACACGTAACTCTCGTCCAGTGTATTTCCTTCCCAGTCGATATTTATCACGAAATGAACTCACCACATGGTTTCGCAGCACCGGTGTCGTCAGATCCAATGTTAATACACTCCTTTTTTATTTTAATTTGTACTTCACATCAGAGTGCAGCTGTGTCAGTCCCAGTGACTGCGCCAAATCAGCACATCTGGCACAATGGACAGCCGACCGCATGGTCAGCAGGAATAGGAAGCCTAAACGCGTAAGAACCGCGTTTACAACGGATCAACTGTCGGCACTTGAACATGAGTTTAAGCTGACTCCTTTTTTGGCTCGACCTAGACGTCTGCACTTAGCAGACGTGTTGCACCTAAATGAGAGAACCATCAAAATTTGGTTTCAGAATCGGCGAATGAAAGAAAAAAAAGACATGGCAGAGAGCCAAAGCTCGTCTGGTTATAGTTCTGAAAATAATGAGGGGCAAATAATGCACTACCCAAGTGTGGCCCCGAATTACCCAGAAGTAACTACGCCGATGACACCAAATTTAATGCCACAACAACCTCAAAATTCTCAATGCATGTATGGTATTCAGCCAGTTATATCTCCGAGCAATATCCCGGCACAACCCTACCAAGCCGCAGTCCAAGCTCCTGTCCGAATAGAACCACTTCTTCCACTATCGGAGCTAAAAATCTAGTAAACAAAGTGATTAGTGTTAACTTTAAAATTCACAACAACCTATTCAAATATTACTAGGTAATCCTCATACATCGTAGGCATACATTAGAAAAGTACATCATGTACCTATTATAAAAAAATGTGATATAAATATAATCTTACACATTAGATATTATAGTGTCTCGAATTTAAAAACATTCCTTTATAAAATTCTACAGATACTGAGCCTCACCTAATTTCGATGAAAAATTGGAAATAAGTTTTTAAAATTGAGGAAAAATTCACTAATTCATAATGTCCGCAATAATTAACGCTACGTCCTGCGTGAGCGATCTATGTAGAAGCGAATGCGAAGCGTTCCGTTCAATGGGTCGAAACCTATTGAAGTGTCGTACGTGACAAATCGCACGTGGGATGCATTTTATATTTTCGCGCGAATTGTTATATTGGGATGGGGTCCTGTCATATTTTTGTTTGGTTACAATGTCGGAAACAAAACGAAGCGAAACGATTCGCATGCACGTAGGACATAGCCGCCGCGTCACCGCTTCAAAATCGCGTTTGCTTCTAGATCGCTCTTGCAGGACGTAGCGTAAAGACGTTATTAGTCACGTAAACCATTGAAAAATTCAAGTTCTATTGTTCTAACAATACTACTTACTGGTTTAGCAATTCTTTAACAATAATTGATTTTTAATGTTCTAAGAACTGTTTACGTACGTCGTATAGGAATTATTAATATTTGATTTTACGAAGTTCCTGATTCTGAGTACGACTACACATACGTACAACTTGTACAAAAATGTCGCGGTGGCCCAGAGATTAAGGCGCCGCTTCTCATGGATGAACGTGTGAGTTGGAAATCTGGCAATCACCTAATGACAAGTTATCTGACTTTTACGCAACTGTCCCAAACTAACTGCCCTTTCCAATGGTACCTTGGTCAACTACCAGTCGTCGCTCGCTGATTGATCAAGATAGGATTTTATTATATTCCCTTACTTACCCATTCTCTCAATGTTGCCGAGCCACAGAATCTGTGCGCTTTCTCTATCCCAATGATGTTAAAAAAAGAATGAAATCTGTGACTTTAGCTTATTTTAATATATGCCAGAAACCATTACCATCGCGTCGGGTTTCCGCATAGGGCCCAAGATTTTGATGACGATAAAAAAGCAGTCAATCTAAAATATTATTATAAAATCTCGTCATTACATTTTATAATAAGATAATACATACGTACTAAGTATAATAGTTGAAAAGAAACTTACGAACAGCGATTTTTAAGGAAAGGGACTACCTACTTAATTAATGACATAAACTGATGACTGATAATTGTTGATAATGACAATAATCTAGTATAAAAGTATGTGAAAGATATGAATATAGATATTCACTCATTCTCGAAAAACTTCAAAGCTACCTATGATAGTATCCTAAAGAAAGCTTATAATATACATCTTTACCGGGAAGTTACTAACAAACGAGTAGATACCTATTATTTATTTCGAGACGATGTAGTTTTAGAGAATACAACTGGTGTGTTCATGTAAATGGAATATGATTATCCTAGAGTAGCAATAAAATTCATTTTCTATTATTCGATATTGGTCGGATTGATATAACATCGATAAATATTTTTGTTACGAATTTTGTCATGCTGCCAACGATGCTATGACACTAAAAATTGGACTAAAATTATTGGAACTCGATAAAATATTTCATATTACGAAATAATAATGAACACATTAAATAACAATAAAGCTTATGTTAATATGGATTGGAGTGTGCTAATCACTTACTAACCTTTAACCTGTTCCCTAATTACACTATCATTAAGGGTTGCGAATATAAGTAGAGCACAATCCTGAGTTACATCATAGTGAACTGTGCTTTCACAGAACACATTACTCTCGTCCAGTGTATTTCCTTCCCAGTCAATATTTATCACGAGATGAACCCGCCAAATGGAACACTAGAGTTTCATAGCTCAACCAATGGTTTTGCTGCACCGGCCCCGACACATCCAACGGTAATATAACTTTTTGATATTTTAATTTTAATTTTCTCTTTAAGTATAACTAAAGTAAGGTAACTTTAGTTGGCATGATGTTTACGATCCTCTACTTGTTTCCTTATTGTCCACATAGTACCTGCTTTTGAAGTTATATAATTATTGATTATAGTTATCTTCATCTTCTTCTTAAATATCTTATCTTCATAAATATAGATCTGAATCCTTTCTATAATTTACATATATATCACTGAAATAAAATAAACCTGTTAAGTTTATGTATTTTTTTTACTTTGATCATACCTTAATAATTAACAAAAAAAAAAAATAAACACCTAAACATTTCTCGTCTTTTTTGAAGCAGATAAAACAAATATATCAATTATTCTAGACCAAGGCTTTCTAGTTCTTGATCTGCTATAAACTCCTAAAATGAATTCATTTGAATAAAAAAAATAAAAAAAATTGTTCATTAACCTATGTATAATATTGCCAATTCCGGAATTATGGTGGCGGAAAAGTGAAATTTGACCACATTTATTTAAATCTAAACCTAACGAGATTTGTCTTCTATAATTAGGTCTAATAGCCTTAAAGAATACTATTCTCTTTAATATGTATGTATACTTTGGAAATAATTTTCTTTGAACTCCTAACCATCATGGAATTGTACCTTCCATCATCAGCTCATGGACATGCAAGGATGATTATCAGACACTAATGGTTGAAAGGCTTTATGAAATTGTTTCAATAAACGTAACAAGTGCTTATAATTTAAGGGTTGCCCTCGATTTCTCTGGGATCTCATTACCAGGTGATCACCAGGTGGTAACACACAATATGAAAGTATACCCCAACGAACAAAAAGAATAACGCAATTTGGACCAGAAATGTTTAGGTAATCGATGTATATCTACGAAGAATCGTGAAAATGACATCGTTCAAGTACTTATAATGCTCATAAAATAAAAACTACTGAACCGATCTAAAACAAATGTTTGAGGGACCAAATTTCAGGTTTTCTGCGTAGAACAAAAAATAATCACTCAAATCGGTTCATAAACCTGTGTAACATACAAAGAAAAAAAGCAACTTAAACTTTTCCAATCCTCCAATTTCGGACGTCGGTTAAAAATACCATAAAAATTTAGTAAACAAAGTGATTAGTGTTAACGTACTAATTCTTTAATATTTCTGATCAGATCTTATACCTTTTTAAGGTACACTGTCTCGAAATAAAATATTTTGTTGATTGATTCACCTGCTTTGCAATGATGTGCAAAATTGGGAAGAAGTTTTTGAATTGAGTAAAAATTCGCTAAAATCCTCAATACTTAAGACAATAGGGCGTTATCAGTCATGTGACCTGATGAAAAATTCAAGTTCTATTGTCCTAACAATACTGGTTTAGCAATTCTTTAACATTAATTGAATTTTAATGCTCTAGGAACTGTTAACGTGCATCGTGTTGGATTTTTTAGAATTTCGTATTACGAAATTCCTGATCCTGACTACGACTACCGATAGGTATACGCATGGAACATATAAAGAAGGTTCATATGTTCTACAATACTTGCTGCATGATGCCTGCCGGATGCCTACTTGCATGCTGCGCTTTGCATTATATTGAATATGAAAGGATAAACTGAAAACTGACGATACTAAATATTTGACTTATTTGATTTTGCGTAAAAACTGTTTCCCATTTGTATCGGATCATCAAGTTTTTCGCCAATTATCAGCTCCCATCTCTCCTAAACTCACTGCCAGCGATAGTATCTTTCCAATGTTATCGTGGTCAACTATGTCGTCGCCCGTTACTGGACCAAGATAGGATTTCCTTACATTTCTTTCCTTACCCTTTCTTTCAATGTCGCCGAGCCACTGAATCTGTGTGCTTTCACTTCCCCAATGATGTTAGAAAAATCCATCAAATCTGTGATTTCAGCATATTTTAAGATCTGCCAGATACCATCGCGTCGGGTTTCCGCATAGGGCCCAATAATCTTTAACCTGTTCCCTAATTACACTATCATTAAGGGTTGCGAATATAAGTAGAGCACAATCCTGAGTGACATCATAGTGAACTGTACTTTCACAGAATACGTTACTCTCGTCCAGTGTATTTCCTTCCCAGTCAATATTTATCACGAGATGAACCCGCCAAATGGAACACTAGAGTTTCATAGCTCAACCAATGGTTTTGCTGCACCGGCCCCGACACATCCAACGGTAATATAACTTATTGATATTTTTATTTTCTCTTTAAGTATAACTAAAGTAAGGTAACTTTAGTTGGCATGATGTTTACGATCCTCTACTTGTTTCCTTATTGTCCACATAGTACCTGCTTTTGAAGTTATATATATCATTATGTATTTTTCATTGACTTATATTTCTTTTCAATTTTCCACAGTTCCCACATTGGATGCTACATCAGAGTGCAGCTGTACCAGTCCCAGTGACTGTGCCAAACTACCAGATTTGGCAAAACGGACAGCAAACCGGGTGGCCAATGGTGAGACTTCAGGGTCTCCCAGCCCCAAATAAGAAACCTAAACGTGTGAGAACCGCATTTACAACGAACCAACTGTTGGCACTTGAAAATGAATTTAACCAGTGCCGTTATCTGGCCCCGGCACGACGTCTACAGCTGGCAGACATACTACACATCAACGAGCGTGCCATTAAAATATGGTTTCAGAACCGTCGTATGAAGCAAAAAAAGGATTTTTTAGAGAGCCAAGCCACTTCAGAAGAGAGTTCAGAAGATAGTCAGAGTCCAATAATGCACCACCAGTGCGTAATACCAAATCATCCAGGAGTACGTGTACCGACGACACCAAATCTAACATCGGAACAACCTCAATATTCCCCGTACATGTATGGGACTTATCCTCCGGGCAATGTCTCGGCACTACCTTGGCACCCAGAAGTACAAGCTTCTACTCAACTTGGAGCAAGTCTGTCTTCAGCAGCAACTATTTCGACGACACCAAATTTGATGGCACAACAACCTCGGTACTCCCCGGATACGTATGGTACTCATCCCAGTATTGCTTCTCGCAGTATCTCAGCACAACATTACCAGTCAGCAGTACAAGCTGCTCCTCAATTAGAAACAAGTCATCCTTTGCCAAATTTAATGTCAGAACACCATCAACATTCTCCGTACATATTTGGGAATACTCATCGAATGTTTCCTCCGGGCAATATCCCAGCACCACCTCTCCAGCCAGTAGTACAAGTTCCACCCCAACGAGTAGCAAACCTTTCTTCAGTAGAGCAGCCAGCGCCAGATGTTTCTAACGAACATGGCAACTCTTCCTGGGATCCATTGCAATTTATAGACGATCTATTGTTATGATAAATTGTAAATTATTGTAAAATTTAGATATTTTTAAATATATTTTGTATTCAGAAGGTATAATTTTAATTTGCCTACCTATTAAGAATTTATTATTACTAAGGTCTTCGTTTTACTATTGGAAGTTTGGTATTATTTAATTAACTATAGAAGGGTACTGTCATTATAGACACAATTATAGAATATAATAGGTAACCTATTATATAATAGGTTGCGGTCACCGGTGACCGCTTGGTGTTAGACAGTTTAATAAAGAACAAAATAAAGTTAATCAAATAACAAGTACAATTAATTTACAAAGTCACAAAGACCACACAAAGAAGTTTGAGCTTATACCAATACATGAGTAACATAAATATGCATTAGCCCACAAAAGTTAAGCACCGGAAGCCGAAGGGAGTCAGGACCGGATTCATTACGTGACAACTGAACGAGCTGGAGTCGGAATATGCAAACTTCCGCTACGTCAGCGAAATTCGACGCAAGCATTTGGCTGACAAACTACAACTAAGAACGCACAATTAACTACAGTGTGGTTCCAAAATCGATGAATGACAGAAGAAAAGGTGATTGTGGAGGCTCAACAATCGTCTCAAGAGGTTTATCGAGAATTCCGGTACCCGACTTCACTACCAGTGGAAGATCTTCCTGTAATGGAAAGAAGACTGTCTGCATTGGAAGAGCCGGTTCAATACATTTCTACTGACTTTATGATACATTTTTAAAGATGTGAATATCAATACTTATTATTAATTTTGTTTAATAACTGCTTGGCGGCATTCCTGGACGTAGTGGCTTTTGATAAAGATTGGCACAAAGGTTTACTATGCAAAGTGAAAGAGAAACTTCCGCATTCCCTCTACCTCATTACTAAATCCTACCTAGGAAACAGACTCTTTTAGATAAAGCATAAAGCCGCCAGGTCTACCCTGCGACGGATCCAGGCAGGTGACCCGCAGGGCTCTGTGCTTGGCCCTGTGTTATACAACATATTCACCTAGGATTTACCTGTCTCTGAGGAAGTCACCGTAGCTGCATATGCAGACGATGTTGCCTACCTCGCTAGTAATGATCTCCCATTAGCGGCCACTGATAAACTCTGACACCTACTAGATGAGACATACTCATGGATGGAAAGATGGCGGATTCGGGCAAGTGCTCAGAAATCGGACCACATCACATTTACCTGGAGAAGAGATAACTGCCCTCCACCCCTTCCATCTGGACAGACGGCTTACTTGGGCTAACCACATCAAAAAAAGCGAGATGAAATAAATCACAAGTTCATGAAGCTTTACTGGCTTATGGGAAGAAACTCAGTCATGTCTGTGGACAACAAACTATTGATTTACAACGCCGTGTTGAAGCCTATCTGGACCTATGGCATCCCTTTGTGGAGAACCTGTAGTAAAAGCAACATCATGTGCATCCAACGACCTCAAAATAGCATTCTGCGTTTCATCACAAGTGCTCCGTGGTTCTCCAGAAACGCGGAAATATACAAAAACCTCAACGTTTCGACTGTTCAATCGGAAATTGATAATTTCAAGAGGAAATATGCGGAACGGCTCTCGAGGCATCCAAAACACTCTCGCCAATGAACTTGCAAAATAATAACACAAATGCCTAGTTCATTCATTAAGTAAAATAGTAGTTACCTACCTACTCGAAGTCGTTTAGCAAATTATTTTTGATTTCATTATTTTTTATTAATACATATATGCTTTTAAGTAATATACAAAAACTGATTACTTGTGTATTCAGTTTTTGCATACACCTAATTAAAATTAGGTGTGGGTAATCCAAACAAAAAGATAACGATTCCATTGAAAATTAACTTTGAATTGCAAATCACTTAATCACCTATTGGTCCTGTTCCTTAACTACTTTATCAATAATTAAGGGTTGCAAACATGACTATATACCTCTAAATAGAGTGGAATCCTGCCTGGTGTCATAGTTACCTGTACTTTCACAGAGTGCATCACTTTCTACATAAGTCTCCAATTCCCATTTATTATCATAAAATGAATCACCGACTACAAGAACTGCTACAACAGGGCACTGCACCAGTTGCAGTACATCTTTATATACATATATAATTCTGCTGTGCGTGTGTATGTCATTGAATCCTCCTAAGCGGCTTGACTGATTGCAATGAATTTTTCTGTATGCGTTTTAGTGGCGCCCTGGATGGTTTAGATTCACAAAACAGCCCGGCAGATGGCGATGCAGTCGATGTCTAGGTTATTTAAAACTTAATATCTTGAAATATCGTAATAATATGCAGGACATCGTCTGTCGGGTTCGCTAGTACCATATAAGCCCAAGGACAACCGCATCGGCTTCTGGACTACCACACTTGGCTCGATATTCAGGCGGATAGCTGGGCTCAATCTTAGCCCACAAAAGTTACGCACCGGAAGCCGAAAAGAGTGAGAACCGGATTTACTAAGTGGCAATTGAACGACCTGGAGTCGGAATTTTGTCGAAAAAAAAAAAACTTCCGCTACGTCAGCGAAACTCGACGCAAGCAGTTGGCTGAAAAACTACAACTCAATTTTAATTTTTTTTTTACATGTTATTTGTGTTTCACATTCATATAGTGCACAAAAAAAATATAATATATAGGTAGGTAAAAATATATAATAGGTAGGTACAGGTAAAAAGTAATTCTGTAGTTTATATGTATCCTATGTTTGTATACTTGTAGCTTCAAGTTTGCCCCATTGTGTTTGCTAAGTAGATTTATGGTAATCCGTGGCAACGTCGTGAGGAGTGTATTTGTTAAATCTATTATTTTACTCATCCGTCTTATATTTAATATACTGCTGTTTTTTGTCCTTGATAAATAAAAAAAAAAAAAAAAAACTCAAGGAACACACAATTATAGTGTGGTTTCAAAATCGCCGAATGAGAAAAAAGGCGATTGTGGAGGCTCATCAATCGTCTCAAGAGGTATATCAAGAATTTCAGTAGCCGACACTTCACTACCAGTGCGTAGCTCAAAGCTATCCGGTGGAAACTGCACCGATAACACAAAATTTTAGGGACGGGTCAAAATTGTCGGGACAGTACGACTATTCTTAATGCCATAGTCAACTTACTGTTTTTCAAAGAAATATACAGGAATCGCCACACCAGCGTGACGTAGATATTCTACCTCAGACGCAACCTGTTACTCCTTCTATATATATGTTCAAGAACTTACTTTATTGGGGTCTACACGGGAAAAAATTATAAGAAACCTGTTACTACTTGAGCAATATTATAAGACAAGGGTTCCTTCATCATCAGGCCCCTAATGACAATTACATCCCATCTAGATGTGAAGATCTTCTCATTACAAATAATTTACGACCAAACACGGGGTCAGTGCTACAAATCCTCGAGGAGTTCCCTCGGCTGTCTCTTGAGTCCATCATCAGATCAACTCCATACTTTCATCAAATTGTAGTGGTTTCAAATACTATATCAAAAAAATTAACAAACGCTCTCGCCACCCATACAATTTTGAAAAGTACGTGTCAGATTTTTTTTTATTAAATTAATGTATGTTGTGTAGCATGTGATGCACTCAGATTGACTCTGTTCATTTAAGCACCTTGTGGTAAACTACATTCTTTGTTTTTTGTTAGGCGCAAGAACGAATAGAATAGATGGTTTACCGACACGTGAATATGCCACGTACAATTGACCATGAGAAAAACATGCATTTTCCAAATTGACGCCTCAAATAGTCAATGCTAGGCCCTATGATTTGTTAATTAATCGTCATGGTGAAGGCAAGACGAATCAGGAATTGAATTTCGTTTAAATTGAAAGGGCATATCCGTTGGGATCACCGGAATCCTTGGAATAAGAAATTCCTCATCTTTCAAAACAAACAAATTTACTCTTTACAAACTCTTTTAGAAAATGATTCATCTTTCATAATTATATTCTCGTCGAGTTTTTATTATTTTTAAGATGTATTCTGCTATCCCGGGCGGGGACAAATCCAACGAACCAAAAACCATAAAATTTGGTCTAGCCGATCTCGAGTTTTAAGTGTTGGAACAAAACCGTCTTTCTTTTATTAGATATATAGATATAAAGATATAGATATATAGATAGATATAGATATTCATAAAATATTTTAATTTATATTTATAATAATAATTATAAAGAATTTTCTCCTTTATGTCTGGTATCTTCTATATGTTTCATTCAGTAAGGCAAAATAACATATTTATACCTAATCATCTTTAATAATAATATTGTCCTATGAAGCAAAATGTTGCAAACCACGTTAATTGAAAGGAGAAAATTCTTAAAGGACTTAACAACAGTACTTAATAGAGTTAGCCTACGAAAAAGCGATGGTTAATATTTATTGGATTAGGGTACCTTTTAAAGTTTTTTTACCTACATACTATCTAAGTAAGCATTTCTACGTATCTAACGTATCCCTGATGCTTTTTTTAAGGGGGGAAAATCATCGAATTTCTTCTCCCGCCTAGGTGTGGCGGAAGGGAGTGTCAGTCGCTTACTGACTAAAAACCACTCCGTTCCTACTTCTGCACTTCGAACTGGAGCCCCGGTAATCTTTTGCGTTCTCGCCTCCGTATCGACATCATCTCCATCCGTGATCCTTGGGGCTATGGGTTTTGACAAACAGCCAAAGCGCTATAGGCAGTCAAAGAAGTATTGAAAAACAGAACTCTGAAAACAAAGAAAAGAGCGTGTAAGTACCCGTTGCTAAACCAGTAATTATCATTTTTATAACAATAGAACAGGATTTTTTCATCAAATTACGTGAGTGATAACGCTCTATTGTTGTGGGAGTCGCGAAACTTTTATATTCTAGTTGTAGCAAAACTTACAGCCAGCCATTACGAAAAATGTTAACTATGTTAATGTTACTTTAAATGCAAGCCAAAGGAATTGCAAATTTAGAGGTAGATTTAGATCTGTGTTTATGTTTCTGTTTTATGAGCCGCTTAAGGGTCGGAAAATACGAGATCAGATAAGTGCTAGGGTATATTATGTTTGCTTGGAATATACTTTCGAGCGCATCTCCGCAAAACTTCATAGAAGTAAATACTGCATTACTCCAATGATAAACTTCTAAAAATAATACCCCAATCAATACTAGACAAATCTTTGATGACTGCATAGAAGTTTCCCTCACTATAGAGAAACCGTGTATATGGTGGTGGTATTCCATAACTGTATTCAGCAAAATGTACGTCAATTAACCCATAAATCCTCAAGCGGTCACCGGTGACCGCTTTCCACTAATATTACATTACATTATAGACCTTATTTCTAATGTTTAGAGAATACTTTTGTATGACCAAATTTAGGGGATGGATATCAACGGGTTAATAGGGGCGGATGATACTTGTCAATAGGTGCTAGGGGTACTAGGCATTTACTAACAGATATGGTATCAGTACATAAAACCAAATCCAAAAGATACCATTAAATTGGCTAGACCTAGCACAGATAATTCATCCACTAGCGCATGCTCATCACCGCTTCAGACATTTGTGAGAATCAGTGAATACAATCAGTTACCTGAACACAGCCACTCAAATTAAAATCTCCCACAATTAAAAAGTGGTCGTCTGGATTACCCATTATAGAATCATTCAATGTACTAAGGTAGTTCGATAATTGCTCGGTAAAAGAATATCCGCGTTTCTCACAATACAAATATAAAACAACCAGGTATATTTTAAAGAAATCATTACCATTCACATGTCGCAAATTCACCGGAACTCAAAGATCCTCCAAAGTAGATTGAAATAGTGGCTGTGAACTTTTTCACTGCTATCAGTACACCACCTCCGCGAGGTTGACTCGTCCAATTATAATCTCGATCACGACACCACACAATATAGTGGTCACTAAATAACTCCGAATCAGATATTCCATCCACCAGCTAAGTTTCCGTTAATATAACAACATCATACAAATTAACACATAATTGACGATAGAAGTCATCGGTTTAAGTGCGTAGTCCGCCAATATTCTGGTACTATATAGATAGGTTTTTAGCAGTATTATTAGCAGTATTATTAGCCATATGGAATAACGCAAGACATAATAACCGCATCAATAGCAAAGTAAAACATTACACCGGAGTGAATGAATGAAACGAACACAACAAGCAATCGACAATCCATACTAAATAAAATCAAGGGTAGAACATAAGAAACCAAGAATAAATAACAGTCGACGCGAATGAGAAAGCAATAGATCAATTCACGTATTAACTGCATAAGTGCGAGCAAGACAATTAAATT
This sequence comes from Spodoptera picta, assembly GCA_038387885.1. NCBI lineage: Eukaryota > Metazoa > Arthropoda > Insecta > Lepidoptera > Noctuidae > Spodoptera > Spodoptera picta. The sequence continues at coordinate 33,042 of JAZHFQ010000227.1, read as the reverse complement.
TCATTTAACAACTTCATAATGAATATTGTGATATGCAAATACGACACAAACAACCCATGTGCTCTTCTATAAAAAATGGCCAGGTAGCGAACCGCGGCAAAAGGCGGGGGAGCTCAAACTTTTTCTATAGATTGAATTTATTTTAACACAAAAACAAAGACTTGACATAATATAAAATATTAGAACAGTAAATGTTATAAGCCTAATGGATATTGTTGTAAAGTTAACATGACTGATTAAAATATCGATGGTATATCGATGGTGTAAACCTTTTTACAGACAACAAAACATTCTATTTTAGTTTGTTTAAATCTCTATCACTAGGTATTATGCAGCCGCAACGAATTCTTCCTTGACGCAATGGTTCAGGAAGCTAAAAATATTCGATTTATCTTTGCCATTAAAACCCGGAATTCTGGTTGTAAAATGCACTCGAAAGTTAACTCTGTGACCGATCTTATCCAACATAATAAATAGATTTTCATCCTTCTTTTGCGGAATGGTTTACATCTCGACATTATTCAGTCTTGATCTTTGATCACTCATTGTAGATTCTGCATTTCATCTTTGATCACTCATTGTCGATTCTGATTTTGCACCGTGGGAGAGCCATGCTTCGGCACGAATGGGCCGGCTCGACCGGAGTAATACCACGGCCTCACAGAAAACCGGTGTGAAACAGCGCTTGCGCTGTGTTTCACCGAGTGAGTGAGGGTACCGGAGGCCCAACCCCCCCCCCCTTCATAATGTCGCAGTTGATACAAGAGTTTCTACCCCAGGAGGGTACCAACTGCGTTGGAGAATCCCTCTCTGGACGTCCATTTTCAGAACTCAACTACCCTGAGCGTGGACGTCCAGGCCGCCCCACATCGTACTCTGGGGGGGGGGGGGCAAAACTGCGCATCGTAAAGCTGGAGGCAAGAGCAGAATAACCATGGCACCCCTTGCCACGCTGAATGTGGACTTCTGCAACATAAGGGACCCACACCAACACACACCAACCTCAATGCTGTCCATCACCACCTAGAGACAGCAAAGCCGGCCTTGCTCTTTGAGACGCCGATATCGTCTCCGTTGGACACATCCTACCTCACCTACCCTGGGTATGGACTGGAACATTCCTTCCTGCCTAGGGCCGGGGTGTGCGTGTACATCAGGGACGATATCAGCTCACGTCGCCTCAGTAATCTTGAAGGTAGGGACCTGTCCACCTTATGGCTGCGTGTAGATAACGACGACCACCCCCGTGTCTACGCGTGCCTATATAGGTCCCATAGCGGTGATAGCGAGACTGACCGACTCATGGACCACATCTAGACGGCTGTAGATCTTGTGCAGGGGCAGATATCCTCAGCGGAAGTGGTCTTGCTTGGCGACTTCAACGCCCATCACGCCGACTGGCTCTGCTCCAGTAAGACTGACCACGCGGGGAGATCTGTCCACGACTTGGCTCTTGCTTCTGGCCTAACACAACTGGTGACCGTGCCCACGCGAATCCCGGATGTGGAAGGCCAGAGGTCTTCACTGTTGGACCTTCTGCTGACCTCTCACCCGGACGGCTACAGCGTATCCGTCGAAGCCCCTCTTGGCTCATCGGATCATTGCCTTGTCCGGTGCTCTGCATCTTGGACGTGCACACCGCGACTACAAGAGGTACGCGGTCGCCGTGTATGGCACTATAGGTCGGCAGATTGGGATGGGATGCGGTCCTTTTTTGCATCCTACCCTTGGAGGCGGGCTTGCTTCTTGCAGGATGATCCCAACGCCGCTGCCAATTCTGTTGCTGATGTGGTGCTGCAGGGGATGGAGCTTTTCGTCCCATCTTCTCTGGTCCCCATCGGTGGCAGATATCGGCCCTGGTTTGATGCTTCTACCAGAAAGGCCTCACGCAGAAAGCAGGGGGCCTACCAAGCCTGGGTCAATGCGGCGGTGGCACGGGATGTAAATACCAGTGCACTAAAAAAGGAGTATAACTTTGCCTCCAAGTCCTTCAAAAGAGCTATTGCGGGTGCCAAGTCGCAGCACATCGGTAGAATTGGTGAGAGGCTGGAGCGCCTTCCTTCAGGAACTCGTTCATTCTGGTCGCTCGCCAAAGCTATCGAGGGCAATTTCTGCAGGCCGTCATTTCCACCTCTGCACATGGGTGAGGATTCGTTGGCTCATAACGCAAGGGATAAGGCTCAACTTTTGGCGAAAATCTTTGCGTCCAACTCGACACTGGATGACGGTGTGCGCGAGCCTACTGTTGTGCCTTGGTGCGGAAGGTATATGCCGGATGTGCGGTTCCACCAGCAGCGCACGGTACGTTTGGCGCTTTTGTCCCTTGACGTCCATAAGTCGAGCGGGCCTGATGGGATCCCACCCATTGTTTTGAAAATGTGCGCCCCCGAGTTGGCCCCAGTTCTAACACGTCTTTTTCGGCTCTCTTATTCCTCAGGCGTAGTTCTGACGTCCTGGAAGACAGCTTTAGTCCACCCAATCCCTAAAAAAGGTGATCGATCTAACCCGTCTAACTACAGACCGATAGCCATAACTTCCCTCTTCTCGAAAATAATGGAGTCCATTATTAACTGCCAGCTCCTGCGTTACTTAGACGATCATCAGCTGCTCAGTGACCAGCAATACGGTTTTCGTAAAGGTCGGTCTGCTGGTGATCTCCTTGTTTACCTAACGCATCGGTGGGCACAGGCGATCGAGTCTAAGGGGGAAGCGTTGGCAGTAAGTTTAGACGTGGCGAAGGCCTTCGATCGGGTTTGGCATAGAGCGCTTCTTTCGAAGCTTCCTTCCTACGGACTTCCCGAGAAATTATGCAAATGGGTCTCCTACTTCCTTGCAGACAGAAGCATTAAAGTCGTCGTCGACGGTGAATGCTCTGACTTGATGTCTGTAAATGCAGGTGTCCCTCAAGGCTGTGTGCTATCGCCTACATTGTTCCTCCTCCATATCAATGACATGCTGCAAATCAGCGGCATTCATTGTTATGCGGATGACAGCACAGGCGATGCCTACTACACCGGCCGCGCTAACATTTCTAGGGAAAACGTCATAGAGAGCCGAAACAGACTCGTGTCTGAAATCGAGACCTCTTTAGGGAGAATCTCTGATTGGGGTGGACTTAATTTGGTCCAATTTAACCCCACTAAGACACAAGTCTGCGTGTTTACCGCTAAGAAACTGCCGTTGGTCGTCTTTCCTCAGTTTCAAAGCACCCCCCTAACTGCCTCAGCCGGTATTGGAATACTTGGTGTCAACATTTCGAGCGACGTCCAGTTTTGCGGTCATTTAGAGGATAAGGCCAAATTAGCCTCGAGGAAGCTTGGTGTGCTCAATAGATCGAGGCAGTATTTCACCCCGACCCACCGCCTGCTTCTATATAAGGCACAGGTGCGGCCCCACATGGAATACTGTTCTCATCTTTGGGCGGGGGCACCCCAGTACCAGCTTCTTCCTCTGGACCGCATTCAGCGGCGTGCCGTTCGGATTGTTGGATGTCCGGATGTTTCAAACCGGCTCGACACTTTGGCAATGCGTAGAGATGTAGCTTCATTGTGCATTTTCTACCGCTTATACCACGGGGAGTGCTCTGAGGAATTGTTTGACCTGATACCTGCCGCATCTTTTCGCCATCGACCCTCACGACAGCATATGCATCCCCATCATATAGATGGTTGGCAGGCCACAACTGTGCGGTTCTCACGTAGCTTCCTGCCTCGTACAGCAAAACTGTGGAATGATCTGTCGTCGGCGGTATTTCCGAACCGATACGACCTTCAAACCTTCAAGAGAAGAGCGTACTCCTTTTTAAAGGGCCGGCAACGCACCTGTTACTCTTCTGGTGTTGCGGGTGCCCATGGGCGGCGCTGATCGCTTACCATCAGGTGATCCGTCTGCTCGTTTGCCCCCTATTCCATAAAAAAAAAAATTCTGACTTGATAGTGTACGACATCTGTCTGTAGTGAAAGCAAAGATTCCTCTAGGTTTTCGAGTTTAACGACTCTGGACTCAATCCCTGCAAGCCTTGCTGAGAATTCATACAACCTACAAGCATCAAATTCACGACTTGTTTCATTAGAAAGAAGAAAGAAAGAAAGAAAAAACATTTATTTGGCAATTACACGCACAGAAAACAAGGAATATAAAAAAATAAAAATACATATATATAAACAAAATACTAATAATAAATCAGAAGATCAGAGATCAGAACAGACAATATATCAAAACATCATAATATAACAAAATAATAATACGATAATAACAGAATTTTGAATAGACAATAAAAAAAAAAAAGAAAATCTAATAAACAAAATAATAGTATTAATTTTAATTTGCGCGTGCTAATGCCAAAAGGGCCTCCACCTCAGCATATAGTTGGACGTTTGTGCCCAACGCTGGTTTTCAGGTGGCACCCTGCAGTGACTCACGGACGGCGGTGCCGCCCCTCAATGACATTACCGATTTTCCTCCAGCCAACTTCGGTAATATTGGCACATGCGAAGTCCAAGTGCCCCCCACATGACGAACATTGGACACCGTCGTTGAATTCCATATTACAAATAATGCATTTCATTGCAATGATGGAAAGTGGCGATCAAAAAACAAAAATGTTTGGAACCTCTGACCGAAGTAGGTCAAGCGGTAGGCCTGCGCGATTGCGACAAACACGTTTTATTGTCCACTATTTATTTATATTAAGTATGCACTCGAAGTCTGATGTTATACTATTACTTAGGCACTCGTGTTAGTCTCTAATTGTTTTCACCCAGTATGTAGGTATCTGCAGTCACGACCAGGTAAGAGATGCGTGGTTTATAACACGTTTAACTTTCCCGTTTGGTCATTCAAGGTCCAAAACAACACCTGCACTTAATATCCCTCACCAAAGTTTCTGTTTATTTATATGTAACAAGGTTTTAACGGACTTTACTATTATTTATTAAATAAATAGGAATACCGTGTTAACGTTTCAAGAACGAACGAACGAATGATAATAATAGAGAGAATAACTTCGGAGATCTTTTCAATCATACCATTTCTACCATAAACAAAAAAAAAAATATGAGGGCCGTTAATGCGAAGGTTGCGCTTGTTTTTTTATTTACTAATTTCTGCCATCGGGGATCCGTTTTTGCTACATTCAGAATATATAATTTTCTGAAAATCTGACCCAATCATGCTATCATTTACAAAAAAAAGTAAATTGATGAAAATAATTTTGACGAATAAGGTGCCTTTTCACAATAAATCTTTTTATTTTTAAACTTGCTGTTTATAATTTGATAAAAAAAGAAGTTGAACCCCGGCGATACTTTTTTGCCATGTGCATTCGATATTGTCTAATGACTATTTGCGTTACATCATACGCATCGCTTGCACGAAACTATAAAAATAAAAAAGTAAGTAACTGTAAAAAAAATATCATTCTACAAAAAATATTATATGAAGAGTATATTAATATGCGTAACATTAATACATTTATTAATTTTTACAGATGAAATTCCGAACAATATAAAAAAGAAACGATTACTATCATAAGTTATGATTTTTTTATGTAACGAAACGTTTTGAAGTGCTCGTCAGTTGTCAGATCACTGTCAATATCATTCGCTCTCTGCGATTCCGTTGTTTCGCGTTATGTTTTCATAATTCTTTTGTGTTTTAAACAAAAACCGCAAGTTTTACAGGTTTCAGGACAATTTTTTAGGTATCGGTAATTAATACACAATATGATGCTGAATATTGCATGATTGTACTTACATGACTTCTAATAGAGTGGGGCAAAGATTAACTGAGATTTACCTGGCATCCTTTAAACGGTTTCTATCCTTGCTGTTTATTTGGGCCATTGATGAAACTCGCACAAGTACCTACGAGGTGGCAAACGTATTGATTCGTATGTGTTCAATATAAATTACCAAAGAAACCGCCACATATTTATTCATACTAAAATGGCCGTGGTATGAATAAGGTTGAAAAACCCTGGTCTTTACTATTGGGGACATTATGAGTTATATTTCTTTTTAAATAAGTCCTGATACTGATAACGAATATGCATCTTTTGTACTACTGTCGTTGTTTTTTAGAGTTCCATATTTCAAAATCCAAAAAATTTACCTTATAGGGTTACTTTTTTGACTGTTTGGTGTTGTTTAAATCCAATGTCTCTGGAATGTATTGATATAATATCGCGTTGATTGATATCTATTGAAAAAATAGTATTATAATTTGCAAGGGCAAATTATTATTATTTAACAGGCGGTTAGGACCATAAATGCCCATTAATTGATTAACTGATTGAGTGATAAAAAAAATAAAATATGTTTTTTGAAAAAAAAAATTATTATTTAATTTTTTTAATAATGCGTTCCCAGTCGGTTAACAATACTTCATCTTCGGTTAGTTTTGGTAGGAAGTTGTCAGTATCACTGGAAGCATCCGGTGAAAGCAGTTCTGGAGATTTTGGTATTTCTGGCTGATGAGGTGGTTCCTTGATATTGTCTAAAGAAGCAATGGCTAGATCGTTATCAAACATGCATTTGGAACAGTCACACTGTTTCGATTCAAATTTTTGTGAACCCGATTTCTTCAGTTCATCAAGCATCGCTTTTTGGCAGAAATCTTCAAATTCTTTCAAAGGAACCATTTTTACCGAATTCACTAAAGAAAGATCAAGTTCAGCATTTCTCTGAACGTTCACGTGGGATGGTTCCGAAACCAAATTTTGTGGGGGTTGCATCTGTACCTGTTGTGTATCTGTTGCGGTAGCTGGATACCTGTACTGTACACTCGAGAGTTGCTGTGCACTGGGCTGCAAGTTTTGAATATTATTTTGCGAATAAATAGATTCTTCACAATTCACTGGGTGAGCAACAGGTTGAGTAATCCCATTCGTTTTTGGTGGATAATCCTGTTGTTTCGATACAAAGTTTTCTGAGAATTGCATCGGTATATTCACTGCATTCGGGTGTCTATATTGTACACTCGAATATTGCTGTTCAGTGGGTTTCAAGTTTCGGTAATTTTCATCTGGCCAAAATTCTAAGGAAATATTTTCTTTAGAATCCATTGGATGAAGAACTGGTGGCATCGAAGGAACCTGCACTCCGGGCTGTTTATGTTGTTTCTGAATAATATAGCCTTCGGATAATATTGCTCCGCCAGGAATAAATGTATTCTCCATACGCATATACGGAGAATGCTGATGTGGTTCAAATACGGCATTTTGTTCGGTCGGTACAGCTGCTGCTGGATAATTTTGGTATGTGCTCGAGAGGTGAAGTATCGGTTGTTGTATCGGTCTATCTTCAGAAATTGCCATTTTTTCCTTTTTTTCCTTCATACGCCTATTTTGAAACCATATTTTAATGGTACGTTCATTGAGACCCAGCGCCTGTGAAAGCTGTATGCGTCGATGTCTGATCAAGAAACAGTTACTTTTATACTCTCTTTCAAGCTGCATCAGTTGTTCCGTCGTAAAGGCGGTTCTTACCCGCTTCTTCTTTTGTAGTATTGGAAGAGTCTCAGGTCTAGCCGTTGGCCATTCTGCCAATTGTCCGTTGTGCCAATTGTACTCATTAGGCGGTAATGGTGCATACACTGGGACAGGCATAGTAGCACTCTGATTGGGCTGCCACTGCGAGGTCTGTAGATAATAGAAAGTATTGTAATATAAGTATTGTTGATCATAAATACACAAAACTTTGAAATAACTTCGAATACAATAGTACAAGACTGTAAAATTAGGGTTCACATTAAAGACATCGACATCAAAGTCGATTCTATAACATTAAGTCTTCCAGATTTTATAACATATTTATTTTCTAATACAAATGAGAAAATCTAACACCAATTAGAAAATTAATTGAATTACAAATAAAAATAAAATACATTACCGATGGGTTTGCTGGTGCTGCGAAACCATTACTTCCACTGTGAAAATTCGGTGGTATATTAGGATTCATGATTGACTAGAAAGTTGGAAAAAAATAACGCACTCTTCGAGATCCCAGTAAGTTATAACGTCCGTCAGGATTGTGTTCTAATTTATATGGCCACGTTGTTTAAGGGGTAATTAGTGAACCAGTTTTAAGGTATGAATAAGCAATTAGTAAATTATAGCCAATATATTGTGATATATTATTATTTTTCAATGTTTTAATGGTCGTTTTGAAGTGCAGTATATTGGAGCATGTTCTTATTTATTATAGTCCGGTGTTGTACCCTTTATTCTATGAACATTGTCTAACATAATGTTGGGTGACCGATAACCATCTTAATGCCATCTAATTTATACCACAGGATGAATAATTTTTCCTAGATAGAAAAGTAAGTACGTATTACAGGCTTTCTTCTGGAGTATAGTGTAGTTCTTACGTGACTAGTCTTTAAGGAATCTGTTCACTGAAATAAGACAAATGGTACTGTTTATAATGCTTTAAAAGTCACTGGTAGAAGCTAATGTAATGTGTCTCAGCTTAACCTAACGTTACTAATTTTAAAACTATGTGAAAATAAATTTTGTGTATGGGGTGAGTTTAGAGGCTCTGGTATATTGGAAACTCTTGGTTTGGGAATGGTGTAGCGGTTGTTGGTCAAAACGGGTACAAAACCCATAAAATTAAGAATTTGATTCAGTTGCAATTTCGTACAAAAAAGTCATGGTGGCCTGGAGGTTTAAGATGCTCACTTTACATGCATGAGGGCACGAGTTCGCAACTTACCCATGACAAGTACCCGTGTGACGTTTTCCGATTTATATAGAAGAAGGAAAGAAAAAAATTGTAAACGCCAATCCCCTTTGAGCAAGCGTAGTGATTAATACTCAAACCTTCTCCGTTTGGGAAGAGGCCTTTGCTCAGCAGTGGACACTTAAGAATGTTATGGCTGTTGATTAGATGTGTGTGGAATTTTTTAAAATAACTTAATCCCTATTTCATTACATAATACATACATAACATCACGCCTTTTATCCCCGAAGGGGTAGGCAGAGGTGCACATTCTACCACAGTACAATGTAACACCCACTTTTCACTAGTTGTTATGAGTCCCATGTAATAGAGGGTGAGCCTATTGCCATATACCGGGCACATTTCCAGACTCCGTGCTACTACTGAGAATTTTAAAAAACCCAGTAATACTTTGCCCGACCCGGGAATCGAACCCGAGACCCCTTGCCCGGCAGTCGCACTTGCGACTACTCGGCCAACGAGGCAGTCAGTTAATGCTTATTAAAGTACGTGATTTATAAATTACTCGTTAGTAATTATGGCTTTAATACAAAAGAAAATGCAAACTTTCACAATACTAGTTAATCCACTTATATATTAGCGGCTTACCGCCGAGATAATTACTTGGAAATAGGTAATTAACTAGAATTACGTGCTGCATTATGGCTGTTTTAAGCAACCGCTCCTAAACTAAGAGTTACTTAGTATGAGGGAGCATCGAAACTAGTCCCTCACTTGTACTATTAGTGACGTGACCAGACGTCCCGATTTAAAATTACAAGTCCCATTGTCCCCGAAATGAACCCAGAGACGCAAAATTGTCCGGTTTTTTGGAAACCACGCAATTTAAATAATTGAACCTATGCGACGACCGTTCGGACGACACGAGTAGTGTGTGACAGCGATACAGCGTTATACATACATAACTCGCAAATTTTTGACGAAGTACGGTTTGAAAAAACTTTTAGTACATACATTTTCAAATGTCGTGGTAGCCCGGAGGTTTAAGACGCCCGCTTCTCATGTATGAAAAAACGAGTTCAAAAATTATCAATGGCAAGTACCAATGTGACTTTTTCCGAGTTTTATAAACTTTCTAAAGATTATTTAGACACCACTGACAAACGGTGAAGAAAAACATCGCAAGGAAACCTTGATATAGACTTAATTTCTAATTATACGTTTGTAATCCCCAACTCGTATTGAGCAAGCGTGGTGATTAATGCTCATGCCTTCTCCGTGTGAGAAGAGGCTTTGCTCAGCAGTGAACTTTTATAGGCTGTTGATGATGATGATGATGACATATATTTTTTTGCAGTTAGCAATGTTAACCTTTTTGTTATAGGCACAAAGTGTTTGCAGGCTCTACCTCTATAATATAAGAATGTAGGCTATTAAATATAATCTAAATAAAAGAATATCCCGTTATGTGTCAAAAAATAAATAAACACGATATTAACTTTTTTATGGGATAAGCCGGTAAACGAGCTTTCGGATCACCTGATGGTAAGCTATCGGCGTCGCTCATGGAACACCGAAGGCGTTATAAGTGCATTACCGGCTTTTTACGGTTTAAGACATTTATTTCTCAAAAACTATTTACATGGACTTGACTGAGAAATACAGAACATACATAAGAAGGTACAGTAAGCGAACCAGTGCCCGAAACAATATACCAGTATTTATGAACCACCAAAATATTACATTACATAACTTACTTAAAATATACACAATAAAGTTACTTTGACTAGACGAGGGTAATCTTAAAAATATTGGGTCAAGAATATCAAGCATTATGTTTTTATTAATAGGAATTTGCAATAAAAATGGTCTTATTACGAATCGAAGATTCGAAATATATTAGTTGCTATCACAGATGTACAATAATAATTATGTTATGGACAACTATTAATGGACTACCTCGTTGGCCGAGTGGTTGCAAGTGCGACTGCCGAACAAGGGGTCTCGGGTTCGATTCCCGGGTCGGGTATTACTGGGTTTTTAAAATTCTCAGTAGTAGCACGGAGTCTGGAAATGTGCCCGGTATATGTCAATTGGCTCACCCCCTATTACATGAGACTCATAAATAGTGAAAAGTGGGTGTTACATTATACATTGGCATTAGGTGCCATAATGTGCACCTCTGTCTACCCCTTCGGGGATAAAAGGCGCGCATCATAAAATAATAATTAGGATCTATTAATATTGTATGTGTGTATGTATGTGTGTAAACGCAATGTATGCAAGAAGTTATGCAGTATTATTTGTTTTTTTTTTCTTACAAATATTAAATGGGTTTGAGTTATATGGTTTAGTTATAAACATTATTTGCTTTGTAGTAATTAGAGCTCCCGGAGTATACTTCGTGAAGATTAGGCGGTATATGTAGTCTACTTGGTTATCACAGGAGGATCTGAACAAGTTATATGAATGGTGTACTTGCAATCGGATGGAGCTAAATATTAAAAAATGCTTTTACATCAGTTTTTCCAGAAAGAAGATTCTTATACGCTCAGAATACATAGTGGATAATAAGGAGATTAATGGGGTGGAAAGCGCCAGAGATTTGAGAGTCCTGTTCGATAATAAACTGACATTTATTCCTCACATCGAAAAAATTACAACAAAGGCTTCAAAAATGTTAGGGTTTGTTATAAGAAATACGACGAGTTTTAAACAGAGTCGCACTAAAATAATGCTGTACAATAGTTTGGTTCGGAGTATTTTGGAGTACTGCAGCGTGGTTTGGAGGCCACACTACGCTACACATATGTTGCGCTTAGAAAGAGTCCAAAAGCGTTTCCTATGACATCTAGCATTTTCAAAAGGCAAAGCTAAATGCCTTCCCTCATACAACTCCCGATTGCGATGTTTCGGGATGCTACCACTGTCAACCAGAGCGAAAGTTACAGATGCTATTTTTGTGTATAAATTAATCAGGAATAAAACTAATTGCCCCATATTACTTAGCTCATTTGGATTTCGTGCGCCTTCCAGATACCCACGTGGTCACATAACACCCCTCTGTCCTCCACTACGCAGAACAGTTCTTGGTGCAAACTCAACCATTACCAGATTAGCGAACGTCATAAACAATTGCAGTGACGTGATAGATATACACCACGACAGCCTTGGTAGTTTTCGTAAATCAATTATTATATTATGCTCCCAGGGTCGCTTATAATAATAATAATTATCTAATAATAATACAATTTTATATCAATAATTTAATGATATCTAAAATAATCGCAAGTATTCTCAATTAAGTGTTCAATTGTTTCAGTCAATTAGTATTCAATTGTTTCAGGTGCCTAATTACGTTAGGTACCCTTGTCTTGGTTGTAATCCTACACATATCGACTCTAATGAATTTCAAATTTGATTTAATTTAATTTAATCCCATAATTAATTGAATTAATCGATCGCAACTTTTATGTTATGTTGCTTGATCGTGTTCGAATGTTATAATTTTTTTTTATGTAACTTATTCTAACCGTTTTATGTGCATGCTGTGTTAGCCAGTAAGTAGTTGTTACACTTACCACAGTATTATTTGTTATGATGTAATCAATGTATGAGTGTAAATAACTGTTGGTTAACCTACTAAATAAATAAATAAATAAATAAATCACTACATAGGTGAAACTTCATACCTAAGTTTTACTTTAGTCGCGGAGAACCTAACGGGTTACCGGGGCTCCGGGTAGAAGTGCAGGAGAAGGAACGGGGTGGTTTTTAGTCAGTAAGAGTCTGACACTCCCTCCCGCTTCACCCAGGCGGGAGCAGTCATTTAATGATTTTGTCCCCTTTAGACTTTGACTGCCAATAAAAAACTTTTGAAGGTAAATCTTTCGCTGACGCAGGTCACCGGTGACCCCCGTGGCGTTTAACGTGTAAAAAAATACTGTATCTGTATACACCGTGAAATTTATATTATTTCAGTCCAGGGGGCCTACCACAACGTCTTAAAGCAGTCTTATTATAATCTTACTTTGTATTTTCGTACCACAACGTCTTAAAATAACCTTATAAGGAGTTCTAAAACAATCTTACTTTTTTAGCAGTTTTGGTGACGTCACCTACGTATCGTTCGTTCAAACCGTACCATGAGGTGTTTTGTGACGCTTAGCAATATTGTTTTTACGTCAAATTTAGCAATCTTAAATAAGTTGCTCCGGTGCTACTTCAACAACATTGATTTGCGGAATTTATTGAAAAATAAGTATTACTTACACCATTACACATTGCATAAAGTGAGTAAAACGGCACAAAATATGTAAAATTGCCTTTATTAAAATTGTGTTATGTGTATTGTAGTGATTTTGGTGTCCAGATACATAATTTTGTTGTTTAGTTTTAGATGGCAAGTGAATACGAAATCTTTGAATTTTTGGAGGCCCGGACCCTCGAATAGTCATAATAACAGGAAGCAGCGCATGCGCAAATGTGTGAAGAGTGTCCGCCTTTCCGTTTAGACGACACGAATTTAGTTAGGCGATATAGGATTACAGATGAACTTGTACCCAATTTATGTGACGAAATATAAGGCCATCAATGAGAAATCCACAAACTTATCTATCGAGACGAAGGTAATTATAACGCTAACAGTATCAAAAAAGTATATAATGTGCCAATTTACCTCTTATATGTTGAATTGAAATTAAAATTGATTCTTTCATTTCTAGGTGTTCAGTGCATTGCAACCACATATACCTAGGCAATAATGAAGGACGTTTTGTGTCAGCAAACTGTATCATCTGCCATCCCACAAGTTACTATTTGCCTTAACTCGCTGGAAATGCGGAATAAGTACCTATATACAATTTCCAGAGAGCATCCAGGAACGCAACATGATCAAAACCCTTTGTTTTGTATCTATCACTATCATTATCCTTTCGCAGGGCTGCAGGAAGAATTCCCATAAGGGATATGCAGTACCTATGTAGGTTCCTCTGTTTTGTTATAATTTTTTTTTCTGTGTATTGTCTATGTTGTGTACATGAATAAATAAATAAATTATCTTCATAACACATTATTGTTAGGATTTTTGTGCCTGCCTGTGTCGTATACTGTGACTGCGGGCCACAGGCTTTAAATACTGGGCTGAGCAAAGTTTTATTGGCATTGGCCATGTAAAATTCAAAATAGTAGTTGGAGTATGTAAACAGTATAGGACAAGTTGTATTGTTATATGCCATAAATGTGTTTTCCCTGTGATTTAATTGTAAACTATTGGCTACAAATTTACAATTAATAAATTAATTTTTATAATAATTTAAACATACATACATACATACATAACATCACGCCTTTTATCCCCGAAGGGGTAGGCAGAGGTGCACATTCTACCACAGTACAATGTAACACCCACTTTTCACTATTTTTTTATTTAATTTTTTTTTAATAATATTTTATTTTTTTTTATTTTTTAATAAAATAAAAAAAAAATAAAAAAAAATATATATATAATTTAAATTTTACAATATTTTATACTCTTCTGCTGCAAAATAAATAATTACGCTATACCACCTAAAGTATTGTAAGTACATGATAAAAATAGAATATTTAATAAATAAATTCTACAAGTTACCTTTAATTAAAAATATATACCTTGTTTCCATGACGAGAACAATAAAGTGCTAAGAATAGTACGTTATGGCCCTCACAGGTACTTACCCAATTGTTTATATTTTGTTGATTGACAAAACACTTGAAATTCCAAGTAGAAGTTTTGAATTTCGTCTATCGCCGCTATCGCGCCGATATTTTTACAACCAAACCAATATAAGTAGATCTATGTGTAGGTCCGATTCACTATAATGAATATTCGGCCTCAATATTGATAACTTACAAAACCATTTTTCTTACCTTTTAAAGTTAAAAAAGACCAAAAATGCATATATTTAAACACGTAATCCATATATTAATAATCTGTTAATGTAAAACTACTATTTTAAAGTTATTTTTTCGTCAAACTACCAAAACGCTGCGGTTACTAAGATATGATTCGGAACACATGTGTGAAAGAGATAGTGCTATACAACATTTATAGCGCTGTTCCGTTTTGTTTTCTAGTAAGGAATAGACAATTATGTTTAGATCATTCGTTCTTTCACATCACTTATCAGGAATAAAACATTATTGGGTAATTAAGGTCATGGTACGAAATAGAGTAAGATTGTTTTAAGCATGAAACAAAACTTTCTTATTATAAGATTGTTTCATAAAAGGTTGTGGTAGACCCCCAGAAGTAAAATGGCACTGTCTCAAAGAAATCAAATGTTTATAACGAAAAATAAGTGGTGAACCATTAACGTTATCAAATCTTCACGAATTCATAGAACGTTATCAAAACATTCAACCATATAATTATCTAAGAGGTATTTCTCGGCGGGTGGTACGTGCGATGCATATAGGACCCACAAATTTACATATATAGTGTGTAAGATGCGTAAGCAGATG
The DNA here is from genome assembly GCA_038387885.1 of Spodoptera picta. Lineage (NCBI taxonomy): Eukaryota > Metazoa > Arthropoda > Insecta > Lepidoptera > Noctuidae > Spodoptera > Spodoptera picta. The sequence continues at coordinate 17,857 of JAZHFQ010000227.1, read as the reverse complement.
AATATTAATTAACAAAAAAAAATGACATCTTCATTTTGTGTTTTTGCTTTAGGCATTGAAAGTATATGTACTACTTATGCCAAGTTATTTTGCCGCGGGACGGAAACGACATAAATTTCACGGTATTTAATCCAATATAGGATCGAGTAGGTATGTTTTTTTTATAACTCATCGGAATTCAATAAACTATTTATTTATCTACGAATATTCAAATTTACAACTTTAAGAACTTGTGAAGTTCAGAATAAAATATCTCCAATATTATTGAGACAATGTCACTGATAAGTTGATGCTATAACGATGACGTCACTCTAGATTATTCTTAGAAGACTTAATTATGTCACGTAGCTCAAAAGTAGTGATTTTAGTTATCAAAATAATTTCTGACAAATCTAGAGTGACGTCATCGTTATCGCATCAACTTATCAAGCTCTTCGGGAGCCCTAACAAGCAAATAATCTTTAATCGTTTAAATAATCATTTTTGATAACTAAAATCATTTTTAAAGTGAAAACTTCTTTAGCGCCGGTTGTACACTTTTTTGTAATGGGTAAAAAATGTTAAACTCGCGTCAGAACTCGCGTCACAGAACACGTGACCCTGATCGAAAATTCGTAAGACGGATGGGGAGTAGACAGCTGGCGTGGCGTAGGACAGGGAATATCCTCCTCTCTTTCTACGGCGCGCGGCGAAAATGTTTGCCTGCGCCCGCTGCTTCGTTTAGGCGGCGCAGGGCGCTTGCGCGAAAGTTTGTGAGTGTTTATGTGTTTAATTGAATTTTTAAATAATGAATTTGGTTTAACTATGTCAAATGATCGCCATCTTAGCACAAAGAAATACAAAACTGCTATTGATACGATCTATACCTATTACACATTTAAATAGGTTCGAGTCAAAATTGTTTGTTTCTTACTTCAGCTATCATAAACCGATTGTATAAGTTTTAGAGATTGGCGATGACGGTTCTGGTAATAATGATAGTGAAAATGTCGTCGAAATTATGGATGGAAGTTGATTTTTCTGAGGGATATTTTTTTTAATATGATATAAATCGTTATGTTTGTGTACGATAGCTCAATAAATAAATATTGTATTCTACCACATAGAAGATAGTACTTTTATTCTGATAATTAAAGCAATTAGTGCAAAATTACTCGAAAACCATTCCAAAATATCCAAAACGCACAACGTTAATACTCAAGTTTTGACTTTTGTCGGCACTCCCGGAGTCATTTACTCATGTTATAGTAGCTTTGTAATAAGTTTTGAATAATATATGTAACTTATACTCTATTGGTATTTAGAAGTTAACCTTGTTTGTGTGGTCTTTGTAAATTTGTAAATTAACTCGTCGAGTACCGGTTTTGTAGACACAATTATAGAACAATAGGTTGCGGTCACCGGTGACCGCTTGGTGTTTGACAGTTTAATTGTACTTATTATTTAATTAACTTTATTTTGTTCTTTATTAATTAAATGATATCAAACTTTCAATAGCAAAACGAAGACTTATAATAAGTATGATAATGAATTCTTAATAGGTAGACAAATTAAAATTATATTTTCTGTATACAAAATATATTATCTAAAAAATACCTAAATGCTACAATAATTTACAATTTATCATAACAATAGATCGTCTATAAATTGCAATGGATCCCAGGAAGAGTTGTCATTTTCGTTATAAACACCTGGCGCTGGCTGCTCTGGTGAAGAAAGGCTTGCTTCTCGTTGGGATGGAACTTGTACTTCTGGCTGGAGAGGTGGTGTTGGGATATTGCCCGGAGGAAACATTGGATGAGTGTTCTCAAATATGTACGGAGAATATTGATTTGCCAAAGGATGAATTGTTTCTAGTTGACCAGCAGCTTGTACTGTTGGTAATGTTGTGCTGGGATACTGCGAGGAGTAATACTGAGATGAGTACCATACGTGTACGGGAAGTACCGAGGTTGTTGTGCCATCAAATTTGATGCCGTCGGAACAGTTGCTGCTGAAGACAGACTTGCTCTAAGTTGAGGGAGCTTGTACTTCTGGGTGCTAAGGTAGTGCCGAGACATTGCCCGGAGGATAAGTCCCATACATGTAAGGGGAATATTGAGGATGTTGCGAGGTTAGATGTGGTGTCGTCGGTACTCGTACTCCTGGATAATTTGGTATTACGCCCTGATGGTATATACCTCTACATTATTGGGCTCAGGCTATCTTCTGAACTCTCTTCTGAAGTGGCTTGGCTCTCTAAAAAATCCTTTTTTTGTTTCATACGACGGTTCTGAAACCATATTTTCATGGCACGCTCGTTGATGTGTAGTATATCTGCCAGCTGTAGACGTCGTGCCCGGGACAGATAACGGCACTAGTTGAATTCATTTTCAAGTGCCAACCATTGGTTCGTTGTAAATGCGGTTCTCACACGTTTAGGTTTCTTATTTGGGGCTGGGAGACCCTGACGTCTCACCATTGGCCACCCGGTTTGCTGTCAGTTTTGCCAAATCTGGTAGTTTGGCGCAGTCACTGGGACTGGTACAGCTACACTCTGATGCGGCATCCAATGTGGGAACTGTGGACAATTGAAAAGACATATAAGTCAATGAAAAATACATAATCCTTACTTCCTTACTATATATATATATATATATATATATATATATATATATATATATATATATATATATATATATATATATATGTATGTATGTATATATATATATTATAAATTGGAAAGTGAGTTTGTTTGTTTGTTCCGCTTTCACGCCGTAACTACTGAACAGATTACTTTAAATTTTTGCAGACGTAAAGTTAGAAGTCTGGATTAAATAATAGGGTCCTTTTTATCCCGGAAAAATTTAATATTCTCAAGGGAAAACTAACTTATTGGTATAGATGGCGCTGTGTGTATAGGCATATGTCACATAGGCTACTTTTTATCCTTTTGTGACGCGAGCGAAGCCGCGGGTAAAAGCTAGTAATATAACTTCAAAAGTAGGTACTTTGTGGATACTAAGGAAACAACTAGAGGATCGTAAAAATCGTGCCAATTAAAGTTAACTTACTTTAGTTATACTTCATATAATAATATCAAAAAGTTATATTACCGTTGGATGTGTCGGGGCCGGTGCAGCAAAACCATTGGTTGAGCTATGAAACTCTAGTAGCGTTCCATTTGGCGGGTTCATCTCGTGATAAATATTGACTGGGAAGGAAATACACTGAACGAGAGTAATGTGTTCTGTGAAAGTACAGTTCACTATGATGCCACTCAGGATTGTGCTCTACTGATATTCGCAACCCTTAATGATAGTGTAATTAGGGACCAGGTTTGAGGTAAGCGATTAGCACATTCAAATCCGTATTAAAATAAATTTTATTGTTATTTTCTGTGTTAATAATTATTTCGTAATATGATTCCAATAATTTAAGTGTCATAGCATGGTTGGCAGCATGATACAATTCGAAACAATAAGATTTCTCGATGTTATATCAATCCGAATATCTTGAATAGAAAATGATTTTTATTACTCTAGGATAATCATATTCCATTTGCATGGACACACTAGCTGTATTTTAAAGTACATCGTCTCAAAATAAATAATATGTATCTACTCGTATGTATGTCGGTACCCTCCCAATGACCAATGTATGTGAGCTTTCTTTAGGGTGCTATAATATGTAGCTCTGAGGTTTTCCGACATTTCGTTTCTGCGGCCGATGCTATAGGAATGAGTGAACCCATATCTTGGACACACTGTTATACTAGATAATTGTCATTATTAACAATTACTAGTTCATGTCAATAATAAAGTAGGTAGTCCCTTTCCTTACAAATCGCTGTTCTTAAGGTTCTTTTCAATTATTATGCTTAGTACTTATGTATTTTCTTATTATAAAATGTTTTTATGATATTATATTTTATGTTGACTGCTTTTTTTATTGTAATCAAAATCTTGGGCCTTATGTGAAAACCCGACGCAATGGTAATGGTTTCTGGCAGATCTTAAAATATGCTGAAATCGCAGATTTGATTGTTTTTTCTAACATCATTGAGGAAGAGAAAGTCCATAGATGCTGTGGCGCGACAAAATTGAAAGAATGGGTAAGGAAGGCAATATAATGAAATCCTATCTTGATCAACCAGCGGGCGACGACTGGTAGTTGACCAGTTGACCAATGTACCATTAGAAAGATAATAGCGGTGGCAGTGAGTTTGGAAAAGTAGCGTAAAAGTCAGATAACTTGTCATTAGGAAATTGCTAGTCAAAATCTAGCACCCACCATTTTATCTATGAGAAGCGGGCGCCTTAATGTCTGGGCCACCACTACATTTTTGCATAAGTTGTACGTATGAGTAGTCGTAATCAGGATCAGGAATTTCGTAAAACCAAATATTAATAATTCCTATACAACGTACGTAAATAGTTCTTTGAACATTAAAAATCAATTATTCTTAAAGGGTTGCTAAATCAACCACCATGTTGCTAAACCATGAAAATTAGTAGTGTTAGAACAATAGAAATAAAACTTGAATTTTTCAATGGTTTACGAGACTAATAACGTCTTTATGCTACGTCCTGCGTGAGCGATCTAGAAGCAAACGCGATTTTGAAGCGGTGACGCGGCGGCTATGTCCTACGTGCATGCGAATCGTTTCGCTTTGTTTTTGTTTCCGACATTGTAACCAAACAAAAATATGACAGCTAACCCCATCCCAATATAACAATTCGCGCGAATATATAAAACGCATCTCACGTGCGATTTGTCACGTAGGACACTTCAACAGGTTTCGACCTATTGAACGGAACGCTTCGCATTCGCTACTTGATCGCACACGCAGGACGTAGCGTTGTTATTGTAGACATTATGAATTAGTGATTTTTTCTTCAATTTTAAAAACTTTTAAAGGAATGATTTTAAATTCGAGACACTATATATTATGTGTAAAATTATATTTATCTCAGACTTCTTTATTATACATGATGTACTTTTTTAATGTATACGCTGTACGTGGATTAGTAATATTTGAATTGGTAGTTGTGAATTTTGTTATTTACGTTTTGGGATTCAGTTCCAGAGTTGGCAATATTATATTAATTTTAATGCACATTTTTACTATTTTCAATATTTCCAATTGAAATAAATGCATTACAGAAGTATTCTTCTGTAATGCATTTATTATAAGAAACACTTGGTTTAGAACAACGGATGACTGTTTTTTTCGACTTAAAAAAGGACCAGGAACTAAGTTGAGATGTTTATTTTTTTTGTTAAATTACCAATGTATGATAGAACCAAAGAACAATCAATCCATGAACATGATAGTGTAACTTATGACTGTCTATGTAATACCACCTATGTTACAAATAAATAAATATTCTGATAATAATTATGATTATTCATTTCAGTGATATATGTAAATTATATTATAAAGGATTAGGATCTATACCCTACAAACAATATACAGATGTTTAACTATATGTTTTCTTCTTGATGTCGATAGTGAGTACTCACACTTCGAAACAGTACCTATTTGAACAGTTGTGAAAGGTAATAATAATTTCACCAATCACTTAGTTTACTAAACTTTGATAATAATTTCTGTTCATTTCTTTATTTTTTGAATGTTAAGGAATAATAATAAAAGTTGACACAACGTTTTCTTTTACATATTTATTTATTGTTACTTTACAAATAATACATTATAATAATATATATTTTTAGAAAAAAAATATATTTATTTATTAGCTAAATTAAATAAGATTATAAAGGAGTTAACATATGTTGATCTTCGGCCTCATCAGACCACTGAAAGTTGTTAATCTCACTGGGATCACTTGGAGCTGGCAGCTCCGGTGGTGGAAGAAGTGATTCTATTTGGGCAGGAGCTTGGACTACGACTTGGTAGGGTTGTGGCGGGAAATTACCCGGAGGAATAACGTGCTGAGTACCATAGATGCACTGGGAATTTTGAGATTGTTGTGGCATTAAATTTGGTTTCATCGGCGTAGTTACTTCTGTGTAACTTGGGGCCATGCCCGGGTAGTGCATTATTGGCACCTCATTATTTTCAGGACTGTCACCAGAAGAACTTTGGCTCTCTAACCTGTCTTTCTTTTCTTTCATTCGCCGATTCTGAAACCAAATTTTGATGGTTCTCTCATTTAGGTGCAACAAGTCTGCTAACTGCAGACGTCTATGTCTAGCCAAAAAAGGAGTCGACTTAAACTCATGTTCTAGCGCCAACAGTTGATCCGTCGTAAAAGCCGTTCTTATGCGTTTAGGCTTCCTATAGGTGGCTGGGAGACCCTGGGGTCTCACTGCTGTCCATCCGGTCGGCTGTCCGTTATGCCAGTTGTGCTGATTTGGCGCAGTCACTGGGACTGACACAGCTGCACTCTGATGTGGTAACCATTGTGAGAGCTGTAGATAATAGGAAAAACATAAAATCAATGATAAAATTAAACTTAAAACATAAACTATGACTACTATGAGGAAACTAACGATTCTATTACTTGATCATAAACACCATGCTAGCACCAACTAAGTTTTGTACGATTTGACTTTTGATCAGAAATCGTATGAAATAAATCAAAGAACAAATTAAAATAAAAAGTGATTATATTACCATTGGACCTGCCGACACCGGTGCTGCGAAGCCATTGTTTGCATTATGAAATGCTGGTATTCCATGCGATGGGTTCATCTCGTGATAAATATCGACTGGGAAGGAAATACACTGGACGAGAGTAACGTGTTCTGTGAAAGTACAGTTCACTATGATGCCACTCAGGATTGTGCTCTACTTATATTTGCAACCCTTAATGATAGTGTAATTAGGGAACAGGTTAAAGGTTACTAAGTGATTAGCACACTCCAATCCATATTAACATAGATTTTATTGTTATTTAATGTGTTAATTATTATTTCGCATTATGAAATATTTTAATGAGTTCTACTAATTTCAGTGGATTCTCCAGTGTCGTAGCTAGATTGGCGGCATGATACAATTCGAAACAATACGATTTATCAATGTTATATCAATCCGACCAACATCCTAAATAGAAAATGAATTTTATTGCTACTCTAGGATAATCATATTCCATTTGCATGAACACACCAGTTGTATTTTAAACTACATCGTCTCAAAATAAATAATATGTATCTACTCGTTTGTCGGTAACTTCACGGTTACAATGTATTTGAGCTTTTTTAGGGTGCTATAATAGGTAGCTTTGATGTTTTCCGACATTTCGTTTCGGTGCCGATATTGGGAATGAGTGAATCCATATTTTGCACATATTTATATACTAGATAATTGTCATTATTCACAATTATCAGTTATCAGCTTATGTCATTAATTAAGTAGTCTCTCTCCTTAAAAATCGCTGTTCGTAAATGAAAACCATTTCTTTTCAACTATTATTCTTAGTACTTATGCATTTTCTTATTATAAAATGCAATGACGAGATATTTAATAATATTTTTCATCAACAGCTTTCTTTAACGTATGTATTTAAAATATTGGGCCTTATGCGGAAACCCGACGCTATGGTAATGGTTTCTGGGAGTTCTTAAAATATGCTGAAATCATAGATTTGATGGTTTTTTCTAGAGGTAATATCATCGGGGAACTGAAAGCATATAGATTGTGTGGCTCGGTGACATTGAAAGAATGGATAAATATGGAATTGTAAGGAAATCTTATCTGAGTCAACTACTGGGCGACGACCTGTAGTTGATTAGGGTAACATTGGAAAGATAGTAGCTGTAGCAGTGACTTTTGGAGATTTGAGAACTGATAATTGGCGAGAAACTTGATGATCCGCTAGAAATGGGAAGTGTCGTATCGAAGGCTAAAACGTAGGCTTACTGAGTAAATAGTTTTGGTTTTCTACTTAAACCATAGTTTGGTCAGTTTATCATTCATACGTGATATGACTTGTCAATCCCTAGATATAATAAAGAGCAAAGTGGATATTGCTACTATCAAAACCTGATTACATATTTCTTCTTTATTACTATTTCTCTTCCATCGAAAGCATGTCATAATAATTAAATAGGAAAAACCTACATTTATTTAGTAAAGTGACTGACAGACACAATTATGAAACTAGACATAAGAATAGATTAAGTCCGCCGTTTTTTAGATTGTCAAAAGTACATAAGTCGTTCATGGGAATCGGTGTTAAATGTTATAACAAAATCCACCAAGAAATACTGCATCTAAATGAAAGAAAATTTAAACTATGTATTAAAAAAACGTTATGTACACAAGCATACTACAAACTAAATGATTATATAGAGGATAAAAGTGCTTGGAGGCAGGCTGGTCCGGCTCCGCAGGATAATACATGAAACACAGTGATGTTCAATGAATTCTATTTGTGTAATAATATAATCATGCTGCTTAAATATTTGTACTTCTATAGTTTAAAACGTTGCACAATTTATTGTAAATGTGAGAGCCCTGTAATTAGTTAAATCAAATTAGACTAGTAGATTGCATTTATGTCAGCTTGGAGTTGTCATGCTCACTCAAAGATCTCGTTGGCGGTGGCACGTGCATTGGATCGCTCGATTCCCTACAAAATGGTTGAGTTGGGCGGTGCTAGGTTTCGCCAAATGTTCGTGAACGGGCACCGTCGATTGGAACTGGTCAGCTTCAGACTGTACTATTTTATTTTATTATCCTCAAGGTTATTTTCTTTTTCAGTCTTTCTGACTGGATTTAGGTGTTGCATTGTTCTCACATAATCGAACCAATAAAACTATGTAACTAGAGAATTGTATTGAAAACCTGATTGAAAAAGAGTACCCTATGGAGTTTCTTGCTCGTTCTTCTCCATAGGAATCTACGCCTTGGAATGAGCAACTAGCTTCACTTATAAATGTTTGTTGTTTGACGTTCAAAAGTGCCATCCTGGTCTAATTGAAATAAATGATTTTGACTTTGACTTTGAAATTGTAAAAAGTCGGATAGCTTGTCATTACCTAATGTCATTCAAAATGGGCAAGTACCTACTTGCCACATTTTGAACCCGCACTCTGATCATGAGAAGCGGGCGCCTTAATGTCCAGGCCACCACGATATTTTTGCATAAGTAATATGTATACCCACACCACAGAACATATATTATCAACATTATTTTTATTTTCTGTGCGTATGTATACCTATCGGTAGTCGTGATCAGGATTAGGAATTTCGTAAACCGAAATTGTAGGAAATCCTACACGATACACGTAAACAGTTCATTGAGCATTAAAAATCAATTATGATCAAAGGGTTGCTAAACCAGTCATAAGTATTGTTAGAACAATAGAACTTGAATTTTTCATCGGGTCACGTGACTGTTAACGCCCTATTGTCTTTAGGTACTATTGTGGACATTTTAAGTAAGTGAAATAAATGTTCCTGTATTCGAAAGCATCTTTCCAATTTTGCACATCATTGCAAAGCAGATGAAGCTCAGTATCAGTAGATGTTTTAAAAATTGCTGGCATTATTCAACAAAATATTTTATTTCGAGACACTGTAATTACCTTAAATGTGTATAACACCAGACCACGAATATTAAAGAATCAGTACTTTTATATTGTGTATGTAGGTAAGTTCGTATCTAGAGGTAAGTATTATTTGAATAGTTGTGAATTTTAACATTTATACTAATCACTTTGTTTACTAGATTTTAATGGAATAATTTGTTATTTACATTTTCGTATTCAGTTCCGCAGTTGGCAATATTATATTTACGTTAGGTCCGATAGTTTCGCAGCCTATTCAATTGGAATAAACAAACATATGAACAAACAAAAAATCTAATCTTTCCTCTTTATACTATTAGTATAGATAAAGATCTATAACCAATGAACGATATCAAGACGTTTAACTATTATATTTTGTTTCTTTTTTGATAAAAACTAAACAGTACCTATTTGAACAGTTGTGAAAGGTAATAATACTATTGACACTAATCACTTTGTTTACTAAACTTTGATAACAAATCCTATTCATTTCTTTCATTTTTGCATTTTAGGGAATAAGACACAACGTTTTCTCTTATATATATTTTTTTTACTTCACAAATAATACCAACATAAATACTGATGACATACACGAGGTTTCGTGATTCGTGTGTGGACTTGACGAAGTTTTAGTAACATAGAAATGCTGATTATGTAAATGTGGTTGATATTGAGAAATAAGAAATATGCATTTAGAATAAAACATTTATTTACAACATTTTTTGATTGATTTAAACAGCTAAATTAAATAAGATTATAACGGAGTTAACATGTGTTGATCTTCAGCCTCATCAGGCCATTGAAAGTTGTCCATCTCACTAGGAACAATTGGAGCTGGCAGCTCCGGTAGTGGAAGAAGTGGTTCTGTTCGGGCGGGAGCTTGGACTGCGGCTTGGTAGGGTTGTGCCGGGATATTGCTCGGAGATATAACGGGCTGAGTACCATACATACATTGAGAATATTGAGGTGGTTCTAGCATAAAATTTGGTGACATTGGCGTAGTTATTTCTGAATAACTCGGGGCCATGCCCGGGTAGTGCATTATTGGCCCCTCATTATTTTCAGGACTGTCGCCAGAAGAGCTTTGGTTCTCTGCCCTGTCTTTTTTTTCTTTCATTCGCCGATTCTGAAACCAAATTTTGATGGTTCTCTCATTTAGTTGCAACACGTCTGCTAACTGCAGACGTCTAGGTCGAGCCAAAAAAGGAGTCAACTTATACTCATGTTCTAGCGCCAACAGTTGATCCGTTGTAAACGCCGTTCTTACGCGTTTAGGTTTCCTATAGGTGGCTGGCGGGCCCTGGGGTCTCACTGCTGTCCATCCGGTCGGCTGTCCGTTGTGCCAGTTGTGCTGATTTGTTGCAGTTACTGGGACTGACACAGGTGCACTCTGATGTGGCAACCATTGTGAGAACTGTGGACAATAAAAAATATATATAAATCAATAACAAACCATTACTTTCCAAATAGGTTCTATGAGGAAACTAATGCATTAAAAAATCATAATCATCATACTAGCACTAGGAAACTACGTTTGTTACAATTTGACTCTTAATCAGAAATCGTATGAAATAAATTAAAGTACAAATTAAAATAAAAAGTGATTATATTACCATTGGATTTGACGACACCGGTGCTGCGAAACCATTGTTTGCATTATGAAACGCTGGTAGTCCATTTGGCGGGTTCATTTTGTGATAAATATTGATTGGGAAGGAAATTCACTGGACGAGAGTAAAGCGTTCTGTGAAAGTACAGTTCACTATGATGCCACTCAGGATTGTGCTCTACTGATATTCGCAACCCTTAATGATAGTGTAATTAGGGAACAGGTTAATGGTTACTAAGTGATTAGCACACTCCAATCCACATTAACATAGATTTTATTGTTATTTAATGTGTTAATTATAATTTCGTATTATGAAATAGAGGTATTTTAATGAGTTCTACTAATTTCAGTCGATTTTCCAGTTTCATAGCATGGTTGGCAGCATGATAAAATTCGAAACAATAAGATTTATCGATGTTGTATCAATCCGACCTATCCGAATATCTTGAATAGGAAATGAATTTTATTGCTACTCTAGGATAATCATATTTCATTTGTATGAACACACCAATTGTATTTAAAACTACATCGTCTCAAAATAAATAAATTAGTATCTATTCGTACGTCGGTAACTTCCCGGTAACAATTATATACGTGAGCTTTCTTTAGCCCCTATAATAGCTCTGAGGTTTTCCGACATTTCGTTTCTGCGGCCGACTCTATATCGGAATGAGTGAATCCATATTTAACATACTTTTATACTAGACAATTGGCATTACCAGTCATCAGTTTATATCATTAATTAAGTGAATAGTCCCTATCTTTAAAAATCGCTTTTCTTAAGTAGCCTTATAATAATTATTATACTTAGTAGGTACTTATGCATTTCCTTCGTATAAATTGCAATATAATATTATAATGCAGAGCGCATGCAAGTAAGCGTGCAGCATACAAGTAGGCATGCAACATGCAGCTAGTATTGGACAACACATGAAACTTCTTTATATGTTCTGTGCGTAGGTATACCTATCGGTAGTCGTAGTCAGGATCAGGAATTTCGTAATACGAAATACTAAGAAATCCTACACGACGCACGTAAACAGTTCCTAGATCATTAAAATAAAATTATTATCAAAGAATTGCTAAACCAGTATTGTTAGAACAATAGAACTTGAATTTTTCATCAGGTCACGTGACTGATAACGCCCCATTGTGTTTAGTATTGTGAACAGTATAGTGAATTTTTACTCATTTCTAAAACTTCCTCCCAATTTTGCACATCACTGCAAAGCAGGCAAAGCTCAGTATTAGTTTGCTGGCATTAATCAACAAAATGTTTTATTTCGAGAAAATGTACCTACCTTAAGGCTTTGGCTGCCAACAAATAATTGTTGAAGGCAAATCCTCCGCTAATGTCGGTCACCGGTGACTGCCATGGCGTTTAACGTGTTAAAAGGTATAAAATCTGATCAGAAATAGTAGAAAGGTAAAGAATCAGTACTTTAAATATGTATACGTGTCCAAGTATTATTTGAATAGTTGTGAATTCTAACGGTAACACTAATCACTTTGTTTACTGAATTTTTATGGTATTTGTAACCGCCTACCCAAATAGGAGGAGTGTAAATGTTTATGTTGCTTTTTCTTCTTTATATGTACAACGATTACGTCAAGGTTTATGAACTGATTTGAGTGATGCTTTTTTTGTTCGACGCAGAATAGATGAAAGAAGAATGACGGATTTCGGCTCATACAACTTTTAAAATTAAATTCACGCGGACAAAAAGTTCTTACCTCCAACAATTTAAATATGAAATACAAACATAAGAAAATATATTTATTGCTTTACGAGAACTGCTCGAAAGAAAAATCAATTTAATAAGTATTTATTTTAATATTACTTTTCAAATCCCAGATTAAAAAAAAGTTGCCAGTCTTGCTACTTTTTTTCGATCGATCGTAATCGATAATTCTAAATAATTAAAATCCTGCCACTGTAATCGATAATTCTATATTAAAAATAGTTTTTATTATTTATATGTATAATTCTAATTTAAAAAAATGTTTTTTAATGTTAATTTTAATTAATTAATTTTTATTTTCCACCTCGTTATTGTATTTTATTATTTATTTTTTACTTAAATAATACGTTTTTTAAAGATTACTATAAAAAACAAAATTCAAGAAATCGATTTTCCATCTGTGATCGATAACTTAATTGCCTTGTAATAGCAACCCTTTCAATAGCGGTTCTGTCAAAATCGCACGCGCTTAAAATTGACATTGACGCATCATCTTGTATTGTTGTGAGTGCACGGTTGTTTTCTTCCGCTGTTTTCTTCACGAATTCCTCTGCGTTTGCGATAAGTTACAGACTTATTGTGTTACATCCGTATCAAACAGTTTGTGACAATGTCTCAACAGTTTCGTTGTATTCATTGTGGTATAAATGTGTTCCGAATACAAAGGCATTTAGTTGAATCCGACGATAAATACATAACCTTCAATTGAAAATGTCTGAATAACTTCTTTTTTAGAAGTTCAACGTAAAAGTGGAAATCACAGAAATGCTATTGACATTAAACAACACTAAAAAACATAAGAATATTCACTGTCCATGACACATTAATATTGAGCCAAAATTACTATGGGCATCTGGCATTGTTCTTTGGTCCCTTATACATTTGTTACAGATTGGTTCAGTAGTTTTTTATTTTATGAGCATTACAAGTAATTAAACGATGTCATTTTCACGATTTTTCGTAGATTTGTACATCGATTACTTAAACATTTCTGGTCCGAATTGCGTGATTATTTTTTAGTTCGTTGGGGTATACTTTTATGGTGGTACTGTTACCTGATGATGAGATCCCAGAGAAATCGAGGGCAACCCTTAAATTATAAGCATTTATTATGTTTATTCAAACAATTTCAGAAAGCCTTTCGACCATTTGTGTCTGATAATCATCATTTCATGTCTATGATCTGATGATGGAAGGTACAATTCCATGACGGCTAGCAGTTCAAAGAAACTTCTTCAAAAGAATACCTACATCTTAAACGAGAATAGTATTCTTTAAAGCTATTAGGTAGACCTGATTATAGAAGACAAATCTCGTTAGGTTTAGATTTAAATAGATGTGGTCAAATTTTTCTTGTCCACATTGTTAAATATCTTAAAGCATTTATTTTATTTTTTGATTCAAATGAATGCATATCAAGGGTTTAATGCAGATCAACAACTAGAAAGCATTGGCCTAGAATAATTGATAACAGTTTTTACCTGCTTAAAAAAGACGAGGAATGTTTTTTTTTTGTTAATTACCAATGTATGATCAAACTAAAGAAAAAATCTATGAACTTAACAGGTTTATTTTTAGATCTATACCAATGTCGAGATGTATAACTATAATGTTTTCTTCTTTATGTCGATAGTGAGTACTTACATACACTACTAAACAGTACCTATTTGAAAGTTGTGAAAGGTAATATTAATTACACTAATCACTTAGTTTGCTAAACTTTGATAATAATTTCTGGTAACTTCTTTTTTTTTAATGTTAAGGATTAATAATAAAAGTTACCAAAACGTTTTCTCTTAAATATTTGTTTATTTTTACTTTACAAACAATACAACATAATATGCTTTTAGAACAAAACATTTATTTATTAGCTAAATTAAATATAATTATAACGAAGTTAACACATGTTGATCGTCAGCCTCATCAGGCCACTGAAAGTTGTGCATCGCACTGGGAACAATTGGAGCTGGCAGCTCCGGTACTGAAAAAATTGGTTCCATTCGGGCAGGAGGTTGGACTGCGACTTGGTAGGGTTGTGCCGGGAAATTACCCGGAGGAATAATGTGCTGAGTACCATAGATGCACTGGGAATTTTGAGGTTGTTGTGGCATTAAATTTGGTTTCATCGGCGTAGTTACTTCTGTGTAACTTGGGGCCATGCCCGGGTAGTGCATTATTGGCACCTCATTATTTTCAGGACTGTCACCAGAAGAACTTTGGCTCTCTAAACTGGCTTTCTTTTCTTTCATTCGCCGATTCTGAAACCAAATTTTGATGGTTCTCTCATTTAGGTGCAACACGTCTGCTAACTGCAGACGTCTATGTCTAGCCAAAAAAGGAGTCAACATAAACTCATGTTCTAGCGCCAACAGTTGATCCGTTGTAAACGCCGTTCTTACGCGTTTAGGTTTCCTATAGGTGGCTGGCGGGCCCTGGGGTCTCACTGCTGTCCATCCGGTCGGCTGTCCGTTGTGCCAGATGTGCTGACTTGGCGCAGTCACTGGGACTGACACAGCTGCACTCTGATGTGGCAACAATTGAGAGAACTGTGGACAATAAAAAATAGAGGTACATAAATCAATAACAAATTATTAGGTACTTTCAAACTCTCTTCAGAGGACCCGGTGCCCCTTACATGTGCTGAAGGTGGCCACCGGGGTGGTTTTAGTGAGGTAAGAATCCCACACTCCCTAGTCTTTCTGAAGGTTTCCCCTCGACATAAAAAAAAAGTACTTTCAAACTAGGTGCTATGAGGCTACTAATGTATTATAAGATCATACTCATCATACTAGCACTAACTACGTTTGTTACGATTTGATATTTGATCAGAAATCGTATGAAATAAATTAAAGTACAAATTAAAATAAAAAAAGTGATTATATTACCATTGGATCTGCCGACACCGGTGCTGCATAAAAATTATTTGCATTATGAAACGCTGGTGTTCCATGTGGTGAGTTCATCTCGAGATAATTAATATTGACTGGGAAGGAAATACACTGGACGAGAGTAACGTATGCTGTGAAAGTACAGTTCACTATGATGCCACTCAGGATTGTGTTCTACTTATATTCGCAACCCTTAATGATAGTGTAATTAGGGAACAGGTTAAAGGTTACTAAGTGATTAGCACACTCCAATCCACATTAACATAGATTTTATTGTTATTTAATGTGTTAATTCGTATTACGAAATATTTTAATGAGTTCTACTAATTTCAGTGGATTCTCCAGTGTTATAGCTAGATTGACTGCATAATACAATAGGGTAGTTTACAGGGTAAGAAAATATTGAAAACCTAATTAGTCCGTCAGTTCGATAATGAAAAAATATTAGACAAGTATTTTTTTATTTACTCGTGTAAAGTTACAATACTTAGATAAAATGGAGTTAAGTTTGGGAGTTGGAGGTAGTTACGTCACAATGTGCTGCATTTTGTTCCACGCTGTGACGTCACACGGCATTTCAAATCAATATATTGACGAAAGCATTTAATTTTGTGAGAAAAGAAAAAATACGAGTCTAATATTTTAAAGTAATCTACCAGACGGACATTGAAATAAAATTTAGGAAACTACCCTATTCAAAACAATAAGATTGATCGATGTTATATCAATCCGACCAATATCGAATAATAGAAAATGAATATACTCTACGATAATCATATTCCATTTGCATGAACACACCAGTTGTATTTGAAACCACATCGTCTCAAAATAAATAACAAGTATCTACTCATATGTCGGTAACCTCGCGGTGACAATGTGTGTGAGCTTTCTTTAGGGTATTATAATAGGTAGTTCTGATATTTTCCGACATTTTGATGCGCTGCCGACACTATGAGAATGAGTGAATCCATATTCTGCACATATTTATATACTAGATAATTGTCATTATTAACAATTACCAGTCATTAGTTTATGTCATTAATTAAGTAGTCTCTTTCCTTAAAAATCGCTGTTCGTAAATTAAAACCGTTTCTAGTCAATTATTATACTTAGTACTTATGCATTTTTTTATTATAAAATGCAATATAAGATAATGTAAAATATTTCATTAACGTATCAATCAAAATCTTGGGCCCTATACGGAAACCCAACACGATGGTACTTGGCAGATCTTAAAATATGCTGAAATCACAGATTTGATGGCTTTTTCTAACACCACTGTGGAAGTGAAAGCACACAGATTCATTGGTTCGGCGACATTGAAAGAATGGATAAGGAAGAAAATGTAAGGAAATCCTATCTTGGTCAAGTACCGGGCGACGATCTAGTTGACCACGGTACCATTGCAAAGATAGTATCGCTGGCAGCGAGTTTGCGAGAGATGAGAGCTGTTAATTGGCGAAAAACTTGATGATCCGCTACCAACGGGAAATGTCGTTTTGAAGGCCAAGGCATGTAATTTGTTTGACAAAGAATTAGACAACTGTTGAAAAAGTATTTCGCATAATTTGTCTAATTATTATTTAGCGAAAAGTCTTTACACAAAAAATTTTAACGCAAACCTGCTGCTTGGGAAACAAACGCTTAAACTGTAACTTGTTTATCAACGAGAACTTTTAAAATTATTTATGTCGTCAAATATTTCATAAAATATTTAGTATCGACAGTTTTCAATTCATCCTTTCATATTCAATATTATGCAGAGCACATGCAAGTAAGCATGCAGCGTGCAAGTAGGTATGCGGCAGGCTTGAAACAGGCAGCAAGTATTGTAGAACATATCAACCTTCTTTATATGTTCTATGCGTATAAAGGATCGGTAGTCGTAGGACCAGGAATTTCGTAATACAAAATTTTAAGAAATCCTACACGATGCACGTAAACAGTTCCTAGAACATTAAAATGCTATTAATTAAGTATTGTTAGAAGTCAGTAAGTATCCATCCGTGTGGTCATTGATGGCTGCTCATCCAATCCACTTGGTATTAATGCCGGGGTGCCTCAGGGGTCACTACTCTCAGCAACACTTTTTTTATTGCACA